>JASPKZ010008345.1:410000-557500 GCA_030220185.1 Diploptera punctata
GAGGGAAGTAGATTATACAGGGAATCATTGGAAAACATTAGTTCAGGATATGGATATATGGAGAGCTTATGTCCGCGCGGCCATGAATCTACGGTTCGATTATGCCAGTTAGTTAATTAGTTAGAAGGTTAACGGAGATACAGTATACACATAGGCCTATAGGCTACATTTTGGTCATGGTTATTTTCTGTGTCCACTAGATACGATCTAGTGAAGATTTGTAAAACTTTTCCAAAATCTGTTCATTAGAACAACCTCAATAAATTATCGCATATATCTGTGTTTCTTTGCTTGTCTATTATTGTCAAAACTAGGAGTGGGACGTATAGGCTATATCTCATCTGTGCCGCTTGCGATTTTGAAATTATTTTAAAATTTAGTATGCAATTTCGCTGATGCATTTCAAAATTTCTTTTAAATAATAATAGGCCCCTAATAATCATCATAAGTAATGCCACGAGTGATTTCGAAATTATCGATAAATTCACGACTCACGAAGTGAGGAGTGAATTTATCTAGAGAATTTGGAAATCAAGAGTGGCTTTTGTTAGGACTATTTAACGAATAAAATTAAGTTGTTTACTCACAAATCATTATTTAACTATAGTTATTTTAAAGTATTTATATATTTAATGTAAACGGCGATGTTTGAAAACAAATGAGAAACGATAGGTACGCTTCGTCTGCTTCTTTTGTTTATCACTGCAACCAGATCATACTATTTATTGCCAAAGGAACGCAATATTGTAAGAATGCTCTCTAGTGGAGAAAAAATGAAACACATCAAACTGTATATTAATTAATTTCTGATGTCGTATGTTGTAAATATGACAATTATATTTTTCTGGATTGTTACCTGGGGAAAAAAAATACGTTTAAGAAGGTGCAAATAGTGGTTTCTTTTTTTGGTGGTATAATCAATTGCTACAAATGTTTTTTATATTAACTCCCGCATGCGGCATGTGTTGACATTCATGCACTATATATACAATCTGGTAGCCGTATTTTTCACAGGCTCAGTCACTGCAAAATAATGGTCAGACCTGTTCAGAATATTAAAAAGGAGGAGCTTTCTTTAATATGGTAATTATAACACTGATAAATATTTCATGAAACACGACTCTGATTGGTTGTAAAGCAGAAATCATTGAAACGTGATTGGCCATTGAGTCCCATTTGGGGCATGAGTTAAATAGTCATAATAATGATGATCTGCGTATTCGTGAAACTAAGCAATATTTTCCAAATATTTTTCTAGGTACACTTTTGTTGTGATCAATACCGGTATGAATGAGGTCGTAAAATACTTAACTCTAAGTAAAAAACCATTAAACTAAGTATTGTGTGTAAACATGCTGTGCATTTGTCATATAGACCTATATCGATTAGAATGTGGCGAGTAGAACCACGCTCTGATAACTATTTTGTAGCGACTTGGTTTTACCAACCACGCTCTGCTTAATCATATTGTACGTAGAGAGAGAGAAAGAGTACAAATACGAATACGTTACTGCTACCTTCCGGGATCGTTGGGTTATGATATTGCTGTACTTAGTAAAAGGTTCCAAACATTCAACGAAGTTATTTACAACAAAACAGCCTGCCTCGGGCCCATAGAAGGCGGCTAACCATTCATCTTTCTTTTTCCACTTGAACATGCATGTGAATATAACACTGATTATAATTTGCATGGACTGAACTAATTTCGTTATGGGATAGAGAACAATGGCTATTCTTTAAATAAGAACAATGGGCGTAACATAAAATATTGGTTTTTAATACAAAATAAGTGTGGATTATAATATAAAAATAAAGTAATATAAATAACAGAACTATATCTTGGAACAATCAATCTGAGCCCAATAATAAACAAAACATAATAAGATAACGACGTACCATTCAAACAATCACACTCAAACGTCTCTAAGCAGAATCGAAAGTCCTTCTTCCATGCTGACTTAGATTAAATTAAATCCGACCATTCTTCGGTGTACAATCCACATGCTTATCTTCTGCATTACCATGCTAACTTCGTCCTTTGCATGGTACACCAGAGTAGGATTCCAACACTGAATCCACTCGTAAAGAACCCAAACGCCACTTGTTAGGCCGATCGACTGACTGTTCCAGTCCACTGAGATTGCCGAGCATATATCAGGTTCGCCAGGAGAAGGGATGTGCGCTACCAAGATGCGCAATGGAAAGGATAAAGAAGGAAGGGGTAACCACACGGAACACAGGAAACATTGGCAGGCTTCACAAATGTTCGTAAGCGGGAAGGAGCACGAAGATGATAACTGAACCGCAAAAGGCACTTTCGGTTCAAGAAAACGAATTATTTTATTGTAAACAAGTTGATGTCCTCTATGTATGCCAAGTCACAATAATAATAATAATAATAATAATAATAATAATAATAATAATAATAATAATAATAATAATAATAATAATAATCATCATCATCATCAGCATCAGCATCCGGTATCATGGCAGCTGCCGCCGTCTTCCGGAAACCAAACGCCATTCCTCTCTATCCATCCATTGATCTTCCTCCATTCCTCTGATATTCATAGCTGCTTGTACCCCTTCTATCCAAGTTATCTTCGGTCTTCCTCTCTTCCTCTTTTCCATTGGGATCCATTCCATAACAATTTTTAGGAATCTTTGCTCTGGCATTCGTTTGACATGACCATACCACTGCAATCTTTTCTTTTCTATGATGTATATAATAATAATAATAATAATAATAATAATAATAATAATAATAATGATAATACTAAAAAGTGATGTTAATAGTAATGATGATGATAAAAAATGATGATAATAGTAATTTTTTTTGTAAGCCCCTGTTTTTCCCTTTACAGAGATTTAGGCGCTCTCCCCCTACAGGGAAGAATTTTAACCATACTAATTTAGTTACACTTGTTTTCGTATAGATGTCATCTTGAGTGGTCCGTGGTCAGCGCACCGCCTCATACT
The DNA here is from genome assembly GCA_030220185.1 of Diploptera punctata. Lineage (NCBI taxonomy): Eukaryota > Metazoa > Arthropoda > Insecta > Blattodea > Blaberidae > Diploptera > Diploptera punctata. The sequence goes on from JASPKZ010008345.1 coordinate 412,980, forward strand.
GACATCTAGGAAACCAAGGTAGTACTAGGACGGGAAAATTCGGCAAATTTTGCTTAGGCCTTTTCATTCAGGCTTAAGGACTTTTTACGAGCCTGAAAAGAGCCAAGGAGCATAATCACTAGTCCACCGCGGCCGACTCATAATAGTAATGCTGATAATTATCATCATCATCATCAACAACAACAAGGATTAGGCCCAATGGCCTGTTCCGATCTCATTATAGGTCGAATTGATCCTTCCATCTCTTCAATGGTCTTCCCAACGTTCTTCTCCCTTTTGGTTTATAATTATACAAATGACGATGATGATGATAATAATAATAATAATAATAATAATAATAATAATAACAGAAAGTGATGGTAGTATAAATAATAATATTAATAAAAATACTTGCAGTAATATTAACAGTAATAATAATAATAATAATAATAATAGTAATAATAACAATAATAATATAAAATAACAATTTGAATTCACCGCTCTGGTTTCAAAGTAGCGTGCTGCCTTGTCACGCAGCTGGTCCTTGTTCGATCCTCGGTCGAGACAAGTTTCTTGATTGAGATTTTTTTTTCCTCACCTGTAAGAGAAATTTCGGGAAACTTTAAGACCTAAACGGTCTCCGAGCACCATCTGACCATCATTATCATCAGTATCATAATCACCTTATTGGATTAAGTTTAGATTGAGGCCTCTCCTGGCGCCATAATCACCCTTCATAAAACATAGGGGCAGCGTAACTCCGCATTTCAGGCTCGCCAACCTCAGAAGTAGGTTACAAGTACGCCATATTAATATTTCCTCTCGGAAGCATAGGGTGTTTGTGAAAGCACGCCACCTGGCTCTTTTTTTTTTTTTTTGCCAAATTCCTGATTTCATTCCAACTCTCTTCTTGTTTCTTTTGTTACAGTATTGCGCTTGTAATTTTTGGTCTTCCTTTTTTTCTAAGCAATCCCTTTGGATTCCATTCCAGTGCTCTCTATGGCACAATCTGTAGTTTACTTCTGAGAGTGTGTCCAATCTATTTCCATTTGCGATATTTAATCGTCTTCCATATCTCATTCTGTGCGTTATCATCCACAATTGCTCGTTTCATTTGGCCTTTGACAAACCAGATTGTCAAAATAAATCCCAAGCATCTGTTTATATGTACTTGCAATTATCTATGTTCCGCTGACCCACAGGACTTGACCTGGTTCGAGTCTTCATGAGGAATAAATCTTCTCATGGGATTTCGGTTAGTATGGGACCGGTGCCCATAAAGATTCGTGAGGAATTTGGGTAGCTACGATAAGTAACGACTCCAGGTTGAGATAACCAGCCATAACTGCTGGGACCCGACTTGCTGACCTGCACTGGCTGATTATCTTAATTTTTGAAGTTATTTTGTTGGGGTGATGGAGAGATATAATTAACTCTTCTTTTTTAAATAATGATAGTCTACCTCTCTGATTAACACATGTGGATGTGAGGCCAGCAGCCGGCTGGTATGCCAGGAGTTCTAGGCCTGTCGAGATTTTAGTTAAACATTTTTCTACATAATGCCATTGTCCCCTTCCAAGTCTCACGCCCATATAGCAAAATAATTTTCACATTGCTATTAAATAGTCTTAATTGAGTTCTGGTTGACTATTTAACTCATGTCCCAAATGGGAATCAATGGCCAATCGCGTTTCAATGAATTTTGATTTACAACAATCACAGTCGTGCTTAACTCGGAATTTATCAAATAGGTTTATCATATTAAAGAAAGCTCCTCCTTTTTAACATTCTGAATAGGCCAGATCATTATTTTGCAGTGACTGACTCCGTAAGAAATACGGCTACCAGATTGTATATATAGTGCACGAATGTAAACAGATACTGCTTGTGGGATATAATAGAAAAACATTCGTAGTAATTGATTATACCACAATATAAAGAAACCACTGTTGCACTTTCTCGAAAGTATTATTACCCAGGAATTTACGTCCCAGAAAAATATAATTTACATAATAGGAGATCAGAAATTAATTAATAACCTATAATGTTGGTTATAAACAGTTTGATTTGTTTCATTTTTCTCCACTAGGGTGTATTCTTACAATATTGCGATCCTTTGGCAATAAATAATATGATCAAGTTGCAGTGATGAACAAATGAAGCATAACAAACGTTTCTCATTTGTTTTCAAAAGTCGTCGTTTACATTAAATATATAAATATTTTAAAATAAGTGTATTTAAATAATCATTTGTGAGTAAACCGCATAATTTTATTCGTTAAATAGTCCTAACAAATGCCACTCATGATTTCCAAATTCTCTAGATAAATTTGGAAATCACTCGCGGCATTACTTATGACAATTGTTTAGATCTCCGTATGGGTGACAATTGTGATAAAACAGCTCGTGATTTTTTAATTCTAGTCTTGATATCTTCCTCTACATATACGCCATGCCAGGAGAGAATTCCAGAATCGTCGTACACCAGTCATATTAAACCAAATTAATACTGTATGCAATGTGTCAGATATAGATAAAACTTGCTGGATACCGGTAGCAGAAATCTGATCTTATTTGTAATGACTGTAATACAATCCACAACATGCCACGTCATCACTAGCCAATGGTATTTGAGAAAGCCACCTGCACAAAAACTCCCGTGCCACACTAGATGTCTTCCCCGTGTGATGACTACAGCCCGGATTTGTATGCGAAATGCATGTATATTTTATTTTTTCTGTTTTCTTTCTATTTTCTTTTTTTTTCGCAATAAGAAGTATATGGAAATGATTTACATGTTAATTGGACCCTTCACAGACAATTTGAGCGATATTTGATAATGCATAGAAATGCATATTAGGGAGAAAATGCTTATTTTAGATTTGTAATGCATAAAAATGGCGGTTCCAACGCTATTATATGGATCGGAACACCCGGTCTTACCCAAAAAAACCAGGAACGAAGAATAGAAACGTTAAAAATGGGGTTTCTGAGGAGTATGGCTGGCTATACAATTACAGATCGAAAACGAAATGAAAATATACGAAGATAACTAAATACATTCAAACTATTAGATAGAATTACCCAATACAGAAATGAATGGATGGACCACATCAATAGAATGTATAGAATTCCGATACAGATTTTTCATTACAAACCACTAGGACGAAGAAATGTTGGAAGACCCAGTAAAAGATGGGTTCTAACATGAAGTCGGAACAGACCGGCAGGTCTAATCCTTGATGCTGATGCTGCTGCTGCTGATGATGCATAAATGTATATTTCAGTCCTAAATGTGATATTAAATTATAATTTCCCCTTCAGGTAAATGCTAGTAATTAATTAAATAATTATTACTTTTTAAATTGATAATGTCTCTGCAATCAATTGGATATAATCGTAATTCACTGAAGAAGAACTGTGATGTTTTTCACTTGCACCTGTGACATTATATGATGTAGAAAGGACATTTTCATTGTATAAAACCTTCTTCACTGACAGATGAAGGAGCTTCACACAAGAAAACCTCATGAAAACCTTCCTTATCTACTGTAAAAGCTACCCACAAAGCAAATAATTTAATTGATTTTATTACAATCTGTTTTTGCATATTTACTGTGCATATTTTCTACATTTTTTCATGCATATTTACATGCATATTTAGTACTTTGTTTTGCATAAATATCCGGGCTCTAGTGATGACTTCCATTCAATGGGACATTGGTAATGAAAACCTGGTGACATTGATTTAAAAAATGTACACATACATAGTGTTCTGCCCAAGAGCAGGTCGTTCACTGCAAACTCAGCATTCTCCACTCTTTCCTTAACACAGCCTTCCTTTCGGTATCCTCATACAAACAATATTTATTTTATTATTATCTGTTATCTGATGTCTTTTTCTGCCTCTAACCTTCTTTCTGTTGACCATTTCTTCTAGGGCATCCGTCAGCAAGCAGTTTCTTCTTAACCAGTGGCCAATCAAATTTCTTTTCCTCTTATTTATGAGTTCCATCATTGTTCTTCTTTCGCCCACTCTGTCTAGCACATCTTTATTTTTTATTTTGTCTGTCCATTTTATACGTTCCATTCTTCTCCATATCCACATCTCAAAGGCTTCCAGTCGCCTTTCCTTATTCCGTCGTAATGTTCAAGTCTCTATACCATACAATGCTACACTCCACACAAAGCACTTCACTAGTCTCTACCGTAATTCTTTTGCCAGAGGTTCACAGGAAATCCTTCTCTTCTTGTTAAGAGCTTCTTTTGCCATTGCTATCCTCTGCTATACTTCTTGACGGCAGTTCATGTTACTACTGATAGTACAACCCAAGTAATTTGACGTTATCCACTTGCTCAATGGCCTCATCTTTAATCCTTATGTTTATTTTCTTTGGTTTCCTTCCTATAACCATGGCCTTCGTCTTATTTATATTTACCTTCATCCCATAATCCTCGCACTTGTCATTTAGCTCGTTTAAGCATGTTCCCCAGTGTCATTGCATCTTCTGCTAGCAAAGCCATATCATCAGAAAATCTTACGCACTTAATTATTATTCCTCCCATGTTTACGCCTTCCGTGTTCCTGAAGCAGTTCTTCATTAGGTCTTCCAGGTAGATGTTTTGAAAATGATTATAAAAATTTCCCGCTGTAATCTCGGGGCCAGGAGGGTGAAAGTATACAATCCATATTCGCTAGACCGTGCACCAGATTCCTGCATAAATTACAAACCCCTCCGTAGTATTTATTATGTTGAGAAGACATGTGGCACTGCTGGTAGCAATTCATCCGTCGGATGGAGGGACGTTAAACCTGGCGGGCTTTTGTTGTTTTTTTTTCGACAGAAGAAGGCTAGGTGCCGGCACCAGTTTTCACCTTCTCACCTTCATCCTCCACCCTTATAATCGCTCATTATGCTTGTAACCTACACAAACATACACTCATATCTGTTCACAATACTGGAATACAACATCCACGTAAGTATATGATAGACGTAAGTATTAGGCAGTACGCTACCTACAGACCACAGCGGTGGACATAATAATACATCATCATAAGTAATGCCACGAGTGATTTCCAAATTATCGATAAATTGGAAATCAAGAGTGGAATTTGTTAGGACTATTTAACAAATAAAATTAAGCTGTTTACTCACAAATCATTGTTTAACTATAGTTATTTTAAAATATGTAAGTATTTAATGTAAACGGCGATGTTTGAAAACAAATAAGAAATGTGAGGTTATGTTCATTCACTGCTGCTTGATCATATTATTTATTCCCAAATAAGATCGCAATATTGTAAGAGTGCACCCAAGTGGAGAAATAATGAAACACATCGAACTATATATCATAATCAACATTACGGGTTATTCACTTATTTTTTTAGTAAACAACTCAGTAAAATCAAGGAATCTTTTCATTATTTGCTATATTCAATGTATTTGTTGGAGAAAAATCATGGTCTAACCTGTTCAGAATATTAAAAAAGGAGGAGCTTTCTTTATCACAAAAGCAGGAGCTGATAAAGAGAAAGCGATAAAGAGCGAGGTGAAACACGACTGTCATTGGTTGTAAAACAACATTAATTGAAACGTGATTGGTCATTGACTAGCATTTGCGACATGAGTTAAATAGCATAAACTAACAGCCTATTAATACCATTGAGTTGTAGGCCTTTTTCATTCTCCAAAGATTTTATGGCACGCTCTAATACAAAATTGAATAATAAATGAGATAGCGCGATAAATACCAGACTGAATAAGGCAATTAAAACATAAGAAATAATATAAAACAAAACACGTTTAGGAGAAACAAATTGCTGATTTGCATTCTGAATAGTTTAGAATTTGGCAAGTCTGAAATTTACAACCCAGGTAATTAATTTCATGGACTTGTTCTAATGTTTAATAGTTGTAATATTATTTTCGTCTATTTTACTCTCTTTTTGTGTATAGAATGGGGAAGAAAGGAACAAGTTTTATCCCCGAATAAATTAGATACGTCCTTGAAGAATGTTGTAAATTCAAAATAAATAAGGTTGTTTTGCGAAGGTGTTTTGACCTTGTGTCACGGTCCACGGCTTGCGACACTCATCCGCCTTCCAGTTTATTCAGATTCATTTTATGGTTGATTCAACATTAATTAGCATATGACCGCCAAATCATGGGGTATGACGCTTCATTTTGAACTCTTTAGTTGATTCTCTATCGGCCATGAACCTCCGAATTCGATAGTGCCAGCGAGTTACTTCATTCTCTCTACAGATGACAAAATCAGCACATGTGGTTCCATGAATTTCAGAATTCAGTCAGCTTTTAACTTTATTAAATTAACTTTTAAACATTCCGTGAACGAAATTTTTCCCAGAGACTTTTTTTAAACTGCTATCTACCGAATCAACTCAATGACAATATCGAACCGTAGACTCATGCAGATTTTGTTACACTAGTTAGCTTCCTCAAAAAGAAGAATATTGGACGTAAAGCTAAAAAGTCTAAAAGTTTTCAGTAGAATGTTGTTAAGTCAACTTTCAATATTGTTTCAAATAAAGTTCAGTTAATTTAAAATGCAGTGATTTGTTTCATATAATGTATATTAAGACTGCCTTTTGGATATATTTTTATATATACATAGAGGACAGTGGTTTTACTTTCCGCACGTGGGTTGTAATATGTAATATTACAGTATAGTTACTTAGGTTGGCAACCCCGAAATGTAGAAAGTTGAACTTTCAATCATGGTCGCCATTGCTGGTAAGTACGACAAAACGCACTATCGCTCAAAAATTTCTTTCGAACGTGTGTTTTAAGTTATGGTGGGAAGATAGTGAATGGAAACGAGTAGAAATATAAATTGGTGATGAGGTTGACAAAGTGTTGTATAAGAAGCAGAGGCAACGTATCTCTATCCTGTCTTCCAATCGGAGCCAAGACAACATTTCAAATACTTGAGTTGTGTGGTATGATTTACGGAATTTGCATATGGTTAAGATTCACGTGAGAGAATAATATTAACCATTATTTGAATTACATTTGAAATAATTGGAAAACATTATCTCGGTATTTGAGAGAGGTTATGTCCGAATATTCGAGGAAAAAGAACTTTGGAAAGTTTTTAGGCCAAATGGAGATGAACAGATATATGAATGGAGAAAACTGAATAACTGTGAACCACATGGTTTCACGGGAAACCAGATTAAGGCACTGCGCTACAAGCCGGAAAGTCTAGGGTTCAAGTCCCGGTGGATCAGGATTTTTAAACTGACCCAAACCCTCTGGCGGCACTATGACCCTGGGGTGGACTCAGCGCTAACGGAAATGAGTACCAGACGCTTGTTCTGGGGGTAAAGGCCGCCGTCACGCTGGGCTGACAACACGGCTGACATCAAGTGCCGATTGTCCAGAAAAAGTGGGAGCCTTAACCTCTTACTACCCGAAGAGCCTGCTGAGGCCTATAGTGGGATCACTTTACTTTACTTTATTATTCGAGGAAAAAGAACTTTGGAAAATGTTTGGGCCAAATGGAGATGAACAGATAGATGAATGGAGAAAACTACATAACTGCGAACCACATGGTTTCATGGGAAACCAGATGTAGTAAGAACTGCTAAGTCTCGTAGACTGCGATGGGCCTGACTTGTGACACTAATGGCGAATGAAAGGAGGTCATGAAAATTTCATATAGGAAAACCAAAGGGAAAGCGCCTGGTGTGTGTCTAATAATGGGACAGGACATTAACCATGATTTGAGAGATTTGAATTATACACAGGAATTATTGGAAAACATTAGCTCGGGATAAAGTTTTTGGAGAGCTTATGTCCGCGCGGCCATGAACCCCATTTTCAATAGTGTCACTGAGTTAGTTTTTTAATTTGTTTATTTTTCTTTATTAAGGATTTTCTCTACATTACAGTAATTATCCTTCAGCCCAAATGCATTTTGTTCAGCCGTACATTTCTATTCTCAGCATCTTCTTCTTTGATGTCTCTGCTGATTATGTTTCTTCTCACTTCATCCATTCATCGTTCCCTGTGCCCCCCCCCTCCTGCCTTCATCATTCCAATCCAACATCATTCTTGAAATTCTATTATTCTCTGTCCTCTTCAGATATCCATACCATTTTAATCTTCGTTCTTGTAATACTTCTAAAATGTCGTGTTTAACATTCATTATTTCTCTAATTTTCTGGTTCCGAATTTTCACCTTTCTTGATTTTCTTGATGCCCTTCGCCAAAAATCCGTCTCCGTTGCTCAATAATTGTTTTGCTTGCTGTCTACCTAAAGTCCAGGTTCCTGCACCGTACAACATAACACTTTGATGTTAATGATTTAAATATCAATGTTTGGTTTTATTTGTAATATTTTTACTATATATCACTGACTGAATTTAAAATTCCAATTACTTTTGTCCCTTCAATAATTCTTTTTTTTTTTTTTTTTTTTTTCAATTTCACTATAACTTTTCCCTCTGATTCTAAAATTCATCCTAAATATTCGAATTTTTTAACTATCTTAATTTCCACATTTCATCATCATCATCATAGTACATTCACGAATTTAGGCCCTTTGTTGACCTGTTTCGGCCTCAAGAGAAACACCATCCAGAAGTCTTTTGAGTGGACTTCCTGGTCTTCTTTTTCCTGCAGGTTGATATCTTAATATTTGTTTGGGTATTCTGTGATCTTCCATTCGATGAACATGTTGTATCCATCTTGACTTATAATCAGAAATTTTGTTTTCTAAAGATTCCATGTGTAATTCTTCTAAGATGTCTTCATTTTTTTTGTGATCTAGTAGTGTGTATCCTGCAGTCCTCCGAAGATATCTCATTTCAGCAGATCTAAGTCTCTGTATATCCTTCTGTTTCAACGTCCATACTTCGCTACCATACATAAGAGTTGGAAGAGCCAGTGTTTTATACACTTTTAATCTTGAATTCTTTTGGACTAACTGTGGCTTGAAGATAGAATTTATTAACCCTAAAATTCTTAAAAAATAGATATTTTTGCATTTACATCCTTTTCTTCTTCATATGAGATATTGCATCCTGGATATGTAAAATTATTCACCTGCTCCAAAATTTTATTGTCTAGTACAATTTTACTTCTGACAGGATCTACACTTTGAAATGCCATAATTTTTGTTTTTTCTGTAGATATCTTCAAACCATATTCTTTTGTAATTTTGTTAAGTTCATACAGACCTTTCTGTAGATTATCTTCGGAATTTGCTATTATTATTTGGTCATCTGAATTTCCACATTTTCACATTGTAATATCTCTTCATTCTCTAGTTCTGTCGTGAAATATTCATTTTTCTTAATATTTATATTTAATCCCCATTTCTTGTATTCCTCAATTGATTTCCTTGTCATATATGATGAATCTTCCGTGCTTTTGAATAATGACCATTTGGTCGTCTGCAAATAATAGATGGTGTAATACATATTGTTGATAGTTTTTCTACATGTTTTAAACCGTGTATAGAGCCAGTTACGTAGAAATGCTGGCTTTACGCATTTGGCAGAGAGTAGTTTAAAACAGGATCGATTTATGGGTGGGGGTGAGGGGTTGCATCCCCCGCACCTCTGTAACGATCCAGTCATGAGACCTGTACATTTAAAGAAATGAAGGCCACCACGTTCTACCCTCCATGTTCACAGCAGTAGACCTGCTTACCAATAATTACGACCTGCATTTTTTCCCCTCCACAGTGCATTCAGTAAACGAATACAGAGACTTCAGTGGCGGCTCGTCCTTTTGCTAACACAGCCACTTCGGAGAGAGATTTGAAATGTCGTGAGAATCAAATGATAATTAAAATCATATATCATTGACTACATCTTTAGAGAATGAAGAAGGCCTAAAACTCAATGGTTTTATAAAACTATTTATTCTGTCGATGTAGTTTAAATTCAGTACCAGGCACTGAGCAGGGCATTTAAACCCATAGGCCAGCCATTTAAATATACCAGCTACCCTTTTCGTGGCACTTCAGAAAATGGACCTTTATTCACAAACTATTAGTCCTAGAAAATTCAAATTTTGTACATACCTAAAGGAGATACCCTAGTAGGATTTGATGGTGAAAAAACTTGGGTGATTGACATCACATGGTATCGGCATATCAATTTCAGGAAGTGGAAGTTCATCTTCACTTTCACTTTGTGAATCTTCTAATTCAGGAATCAGTTCATCACCTGAATCATCATTATACAAAATATTCACTAATTCTTCTTCAGTGAGATATTTTTCTTTCGCCATGGTTTCACTCACGCACAAACAACAGCGCGATAACGAGAAACATGTACGACTGCATTGGAGCCTGGAGTCAAGTTTGGGTGAACGAATTCCATGTGTTGTTTGTTTTAAAAATAAAAGGGGATTCACCAAGGTTAAACGTGTCAAGCGGGAATAGAAAATGTACATTTACATTCCATCTATGATCTCCAAGACATACTAAGCCAACACAATATTTAGGCGCCGAATATATACGCGGTTTGTTCGCGCCCGCTCTAAAACGAGTTAACTGACCGACGGCCGCATACACGATAGTCTCTTTAAACGCCTTAACTGGTTTACGGTACTGAATGTGTTAAGGGATGGGAAAAGTTTTAAGATTTGCCAATATATTTACCTAATGCCTTGTATAATACGCGACAGTTTAATTCATTAGAGTTTATTACTTTCTTTGTATTTTTTCTTTTCTTTTCTTTTTATGTATAGTAGAATCGAGCTGTTATTCCTTTCTGTATACATTCTATCATTAGTTTAATTTTAATTGTATTTAATTTTATTGTATTGTTAGACATAATTTTCATCATTGTTCAGTTTGGCAGATAATTTTGTTTCGTATGTACTATTATTGTATTTTTTTTGTATTTAAATGTAAAACATGTTTGTCCTGGTGAGTGGAAGAGAAGGTCACGTGGCCTTAACTCCACCAGCCTAAATATATTCTAAATCTATTCTATTCTAATAAATTTGGACTGGAATTAAACACCAATAAAAGAATATATATAGTCACACATAGAAATATATTATATAATCTAAATGGACAGTTAGTGACAAATGAAGGAAACGTTGAAGAAACGGATGAATTCAAATACATAGGAACAATAATTACAAATAATAATAAAATGCATAAAGAGATTAAACCTACGCCCAATTCTGGAAATGTGTGTTATTATGCGTTGCAGGGACTGTTGTCTTTCCAACTTCCCTCAAAAAACATTAAACTGAAGATATTTAAAAATTATTCTCCCAATTATATTATATGGATGCGAAAGACGGGCTTAGTTTAAGGGATGGGAAAAGATTACGATTATTTGAGAATACAGCTCTTAGTACAATTTTTGGACCAAAGAGAGATGAACAGACAAGTGAATGGAGAATACTGAGCTACCTGATCTTTATAAGAAACCAGATGTAATAAGAACAGTTAAGTCACGTAGACTGCGTTGAACAGGATAATTGACACGAATGAGGAATGAAGAGGGGCATGGCGATTTTTGTAGGAAAACCAGAGTGAAAACTGCCAGGTGGTAGTCCAAATATTGACGTTGGAGAACAATATTAACAATTATTTGACAGAGGTAAATGTTACAGGGAATGAATGGAAAAGAAAATTGTTCAGGATAGGGATGTATGGTGATCTCGTGCGGCCATGAACATCCGGGTTCGATAGTGCAAGTGAGTTAGTAATTTGTGGTACAATTCCTTTCTCGTTTTATTCTAATGTCGTATATCTAATTTAGTTGCTCTTAAATTGATAGAAAATTACGGGCTCTAACGTGTTGTAAAATATTTGCTTGCGGTTAATTCCCCATTCATAACGGTTCCATTTAATTGGTTAGAAAACTCGACTTCATTTTCTTAATTAATTTCCTCCTACGAGTTTTTTTTTCTCGAAAATTACAACAAGTGCAGTCATTAGAGAGTTAAATTGCGCACACATATGATATGGACGCACAAATACGCACATAGATTCTATACACAGTCATATATACAAGTCTATGCTACACACACACATCTACGCAAACAGAGACACGCAAACATTTTGCATATATTTGGTTCGTCTTCCGGGCTTATAGGCCGTGGTCTGGTTGTCTTCTTACTCGACGTTTCGTCTACTGCTGCGGTAGACCTCATCAGGAGATACTGCGTGCTCTCTGTGAACTCCTCAACAGTCGGCTGCAGACTGGCTGGTGGTTGGAAACTGTCTCTCTAAGCCCGGAAGACGAACCAAATATGGATCAAGACGCCGGCCCTGAAAGCCTACAATTATATATTTTGCATATACATATACATAGACACGCACACATGAAAGCAAGTGCACGCACACACATAGACATACACACACACACACACACACACACAATCTATCTCTATAATGGCGTAGCCCATTTTTAAGCCATAGACTCTCTTTTGTAAGGATTTATTCCATCCATAGTAATTCTGCCCGAAGGCAGGTCCTTCACTGCAATCATAGTATTTTCATGCTATGCTTGCAGATGTACTAGGGAATTGTAGGTGTGGTAGCTTCCCGTTGCTTTCCACACCGGTGAAGGATGATGATGGCCATATGATTTCGGGGACCGTTTGTGCCTTAACGTTTTCCTGACATTTGTCTTACAGGTGAGGAAAAACCAAGGAGTTATTAGACCAAGTTAATGCGTTTGGAGTTTATTTGCTCATACATGCCAGGGGTGGCATGCGGTCAACACACCTACCCATGAGATATCTAACAGGTAACTAAGGTTTTACTAGTTGTTAACGTCGGTAAATTGTGCTTAGATGCCTCTTTATTCAGGCTTAAGAACTTTTTACGTGCCTGAAAAATCTTCACACTCGGGACCCACTGCTTTATGTCCCTCCCGGAGGACTTGCTCCTTGGATTTTTCATACACACATACGCACACAACCGCACATACAAACACACACTTGCAAACTAACAAACAATTACAAACATATGCTATGCACACACACACACACAAAAACATGAACACACGCTAATTGTAGACACACACACTTTTACGCACTTACGTAGGAACATGAACACGCATATAATTTTTTTTTCTTGATCGTTTTCTGTGTAAACTAAGTATGATGCATCAAGATTGGTAAAAAAAAATCAAAACATTTCCCATGAGAACAACCTCAATAGCTAAATTCCTTATTAATTCGCTAATAGCATTACAAAACTCTTATGAACGAATTACTATTTACAATCGGTTAAGAAGAAACTGTGGCATCTGATATTGTTTGTTACATTTACGTAAGAGTAATAGGAAAAATAATGAGATGAAAGTAGTTCATAGTTTTAAGATCTGAACGCTGGTAAGCTGTGGCAAAAATAGAACTTGCACAGTAGATACTATTGTAGCTAAGAAGATAAATGTTTGAGATGAATGTCAGAGGAAGCAGTGTGTGTCAGGTGGTACGTGCTGGGAACAAGCTTCCAACAAAATACGTACATTTAATAGATCGCTTCTTACAAAGCATCCGTTGTGATCTGCAGGAAAACAAATGTGGAATTAGGTGAATGGACCTCTCATCAGCACTGGCTTTCAACTGTTAATTTATTGATTTTAATAATAGCTGTAAACCCTTTTACAGAGCTGAGTCCACTTTTCAATAAATACAAATGGCGACCAAATACCTCGAACCTTCTAAATGTTAATTTTATCCACTTGTCATTCTGCCTCTTGGAATTAGGCCGATGACCTGTTTCCGCTGCGACATTAGAATCTTTTCATCCTTTTAATGTGTTTGAAACTGCTAACTCACTACCACTGTGGAACCCATACGTTCATTGCCCCACGGACATAAGCTTTCCACGAATCCCTATCCTGAGCTGTTTTGCAATCATACCCTTTATAATCTACTTCCGTCAAATCATGGTTAATATTCTACCACCTCATTTTTAATCTAACAACAGGACGTAATTTCTCTGGTTTTCCTACAAGAAGTTTCCATACCCGTGTTTTCAATTCCTGCCACATGTCCTGCCCATCGCTGTCTAAGAGTTCTTATATCTGGTTTCCTGTAGGATTGAATATTCCTAATTCCATTTCTTATAGTTAATTGTTATAATAATAATGATAATTTTTATTTTTTAATTTATCCACAATACAGTGGTTTTCCGTCAGCCTCAAGAAATTCATCTTCACCAGTTGTGGCGGCTCTGAACTTCCTCATCTATAAGTACCAGTTCACTCATACTTCTTCTCACACCGTCCATCCAACCTTCTTTAGGTCTTCCCTTTCTTCTTTTCTTATCTGTTTTCCACTCAAAAATCTTCTTAGCGATTCTATCAGATGTCATTCTCTTGAAATTTCCATACCATCTTAATAGTCTCTCTTCAATTTCTCTATAGTAAATTTCTTTCAACTTGGATAATTTTACTCCTTTCACAGTTTCAATAATAATAAGAATAATAACAATAATTATTATAGTAAAAAGGTAAAGTGATCCCACTATAGGCCATAGGAGACTCTTGAGGTCGTTGGAGGTTAAGGCTCCCATTTTTTCTAGACAATCGGTACTTGATGTCAGCCAGGTTTTCAGCCCTGCGCGTCGGCCGGGTTTACCCCCAGAACAAGCGTCTGGTACTCATTTCCGTTAGAGGTTGAATCGACGCCAGGGTCATGATGCCACCAGAAGGTTTGGATCAGTTTAAAAATCTTGATCCACCGGGACTTGAACCCTCGACCGTCGGTTTGTAGGGGACCGCCTTAACCACTGCGCTACGTGTGCCCCCTATTATTATAGTAATAATACAACTAGAAATAAGGCACAGAATTAACTTAAACATAAGCTCAACTCTGGAAACGCATGCTACTATTCAATATAGGGAGATTTCTTATTCCAAGTTCTCCCAAAAAAAAGTTAAAGTAAAATATATATAAAGGTTATTCTTCTAGTTATATAGATGTCAAACATGGACTCTTATTTTAAGGGAGCAGAAAATATTAGTCCCACGCCGTAGCCGAGCGGTTAAGGTAGGAAGCCTTGGCGCAGAGCTACGGGACTTGCGCTGGGTCGAGTCTCCATGGGGGAAGAAATTTTCTCATGGTATTTCGGCCAGTATGGGACCGGTGCCCACCCAGCATCGTGAGGCAATTGGGTAGCTACAGTAAGTAGCGGCTCCAGGTTGAGGAACCAGCTATAACGGCTGGGGGACTCGACATGCTAACCACATGTCACCCCTACACTGGCTGTTGATCATCTACCTCTGTGATTGACACATGTGGATGTGAAGGGCCAGCAGCCGGCTGGTAAAAGGGCAACCGCTGAAAAGTGGAAAGACCCTCAATCGGAATAGGAAAATATTACCGTATTTGAGAATAATGTTCTTAGGAAAAAAATTTGGACCTAAGATAGGGCAGCGTGTGCCATATAAAACATACCAATAAGGTGAGAGGTTGAACTACAGTGGAGTAGAAGATAATGAACGAGATTTTATAATATTTTTATAATGGTTTAAAATATTAGATAGCGATTCGCTTCGTATTGAAATCAGGTAGGTGTGGTGTAATTTGAAACACACATAATACATACGGAGTACAAGAAATGAATAACACGCGCGGATTAAAGGAACGTCGATAATTGAAGTTAACAACATTGCATGCAGGTACAAGGTGTTACTAATGTCATAATACATCAGTATTTATCGCTGTAATTAACTAATGAATGATTAATTGCTATATATCGGTATTTAACTGCCTACACAATCAGGGAATGTATTAAATTGCTATTACGAACTTTATATTTTATAAATTGTTGTTTTAGTTATTTTTAATGCTTATTTTAACATCTACAGTCCAGTTCTGATAACTGTAGCCGGCTTGTTGCGTGGTAGGAGGTAACATTACCGAGTGGAGGAGAGAACTAGTAGCCATGCAAAAAACATTTTCCTTCTAGTAATAATATCTAGGTATATGTTAATACGTGAAGGAAAAACTTTGTACCCCTTTTTTAAGCAGATTCCGTGCACGGGGAGAGTGATATTTAGCATAATTAAAGTTCATATATAGAAGGAATACAGAAACATAAAATTTATGTATAATATGTGTTACAAATTAATTAAATTAAACAAAATAAAATACATTGTCTCTAAGGAATTATGTGTATTATTCATTTGTGAACTCATTCATTTGTTTACGTTCATACTGAAAGTGCATTGTTGCAAAAAGAAAATTGTGCAGCAGCAATGTGAATTGACTTAATCTCGCGTATTTATTATTAGTGGTTTATTGTTAGTGATTTACAGAAGTGAGCGCATTCTATTATTTAAATTTAAATTAAACTCCGTCTAATCTTTGTTTCAGCAATTTCATTACATATTTCTTTTTATATTTGCATATTCTAACCTTCTTCCATTATGCCTCGACATAGAACTTTGACGGGTTGGCGTGAGAGACAAAGAGGAAGGGATATATATTCCCGTACACAAATAATAGGCCAAATGCAAATTCAAATAGTAATCAAGTGTCAAATTACAGATTATTGTTTTTTAAATGTGGTTTAGCGAAGCTATACAACATATTTCCTATCGTTCGTATTATAAAAATAAATCGAAAATTAATGCATAATGACGTATTTGTGACATACTTAAAAATTTAATGAATTGTGGTCGAATTTCGACCGGTGGGCGACCACTAGTTATAATAAATTATCAAAGCAGCGCTATCCTATAATCGACACTCTAAACTTGTATACAACAAAAATATTCACTAAACAGAACTAGTAAATAAGAAAATGCAAATATAGTAACCATTATGTTTTCTAAACGGAGGGTAGTTGCTGGCAGTACCTGCATCTCACCCTCCCCTCTTACCGCACCAAACGATCCCACAAAAACTGCTAAAGAAGCCAGAACTGCACAACAATGACACACGCGTTATTCGCCCAAGTTAAATCTGCACGCGTAAAATATGCTAGAAATATGCTGTCGAATCTCTTCCTTCTCTAACTATATTGCCATTTCCTGTCCCCCATGTTGTGTTATTTGACTGGGAGAGAAGCGCTGGTAAATATTGCGTTTTTTTATATATTTATAAAACATTGGCAGTTCCTACATTACTTTATTGGGGTGAAATGACCAAAAAATTACGAAGTAGAATACAATGCGTAGAAATGAACTTCCTTAGAAGAACAAAAGGCTGCACAAGATTGGATCGGATGAAGAATGAAGATATAAGAACAGAGTTTAATATGTATCCGCTGAATGATAAAATCAAAGAATGTAGAGATAAATGGTTTAGACATGTAGAAAGAATGGATGTAACAAGATTACCAAGAGCAGCATTTAACTATAAGCCTAGAGGTTCAAGGAATGTAGGAAAGCCAGTGAAGAGATGGAAAGAACAACTGTGAGACGGAACAGGCAATTTGTCTAATGACGGAATTTCAGTCGAAAATAAATATATCTTGCGATCATTTCCGTATTTCACATGTTCCTTTCGGGTATATAAGTGTACTTATAAATCTAATATATAAAAATTAATGTTTGTTTGTTGGTTTGTTTGTTTGTTCGTACTTATTGCGCGGCCATACCGTTGATCCGATTGTGATGGGGCTTTTTGTAAAATGTTCAGGAGATTCCCGGGATGAACATAGGCTAGAAGAGAGTTGTGACACTCAACTCCTACACCCTTAAAAATCGCCCTTTGTAGTGAAAAACCTGATAACAGTTGCTCTTTGGACACTTAAATGGCTTATGCTGCCTAAACCATAACAAATACACAAAATTAATGTACACATAATTGAATATCTCTAAAAGCTCTACAAAAAAGTCCGCGACAGCATATGTTCATCTCTTACGGATAACTCACAATAATCATTTTTGTCTTTCATTGATGCCAAGAAGATCGTGACATGCACGTAGATTCCTGTGCAAGCATAGCAGCACATGGCGGGTATTCTTTTACGGATAACTCACAATAACCATTTTTGTCTTTCATTGATGCCAAGAAGATCGTGACATGCACGTAGATTCCTGTGCAAGCATAGCAGCACATGGCGGGTATTCTTTTACGGATAACTCACAATAACGAATTTTGTCTTTTTGCTCATTTATGCCAAGAAGATCAAGGTAAGTAGATTCCCGGGCAACACCAGGTAATCAGCACGGGGAATCTTAAAATAATTATATATATATATATATATATATATATATATATATACATTTATAATTATTTTTCATTTTACTTTATTCAACTAATCATAAGAAGTACATTAATTTTTGTCTTTCAGCTCATTTATGCCAAGAAGATCGGGATGAGTAGATTCCTCGACAACGTCGGGTAAACAGCACAGGCTATCTAAAAATAATTACGATATACATTTTTCCATCTACTTATTTAACCAAAAACATAAAACACATTAATTTTCGTATTTTAGCTCATTTATGTCAAGAATGATCGGGACAAGTAGATTCCCGGGCAATGCCGTGTAATCAGCACGGGGTATCTAAAAAATATAAATTTATAATTATGTTTCTTTTTACTTATTCAACTAAACATAAAAACACATTATTTTCATTTATTTAGGCGTAGCAGCGCACGCCGAGTATTAGCTGGTTTCCAATAAGATTTAAATTAAAATAGTTATTAGATTAGATTAGTAAAGTTATTAAGGTATTAAGCCTTTAACACGGCAATTTTTTTTACGTATAACCTCTCTTTATTTTATGGAAAAATTGAGATGAAATCTACTCTACAATGATATGTAACCAGTTATGGTGTTCCTGGTTCGTCACATCTCAAGCATTCCCACACGACTCGTGCCACCATTTATTTGGGGTGGCTCCAATCCCTCGAGGAGAGGGAGTACATGAGTGTGACCTATTAGATCGCCACATCCACATATTTTAAACACCTGTGGTTTGTTCAACCAAACTTTTTTTTTACCTAACGTTCTATATGGTTAAAGGTAATGTGATTTGGGTAGCTGCAATGAGTAGCGGCTCCCGATTGAGAAAACGCGATAAAACGACTGTGGTACTCCATACGCTGACCACATATCCATATACTGGTTGCTCACATGTGGATGTGAGGCTAGCAGCCGACTGATAGGCCAAGGGCCGTCTAACGCATATGGAAGTCATGATGCTCAAATTAATGAGAGGGTGAATATGGACAAATCTGGAATAACAAAATTTAATTCTCTTTCATGGAAACAAAAATAATTTTTATACAATAATAATTATTATCGTTATTATCGTAAGTAATGCCACGAGTGATTTCCAAATTATCAATAAATTCACGACTCACGAAGTGAGGAGTGCATTTATCTAGAGAATTTGAAAATCAAGAGTGGCAATTGTTAGGACTATTTAACGAATAAAATTAAGCTGTTTACTCACAAATCATTATTTAAAATATCGTTATTAAAAAAAAGTGTATATAACGATTGATACGCTTCATTTGCTTCATTTGTTCATCACTGCAACCAGATCATATTATTTATTGTCAAAGGAACGCAATATTGTAAGAATGCACTCTAGTGGAGAAAAAATGAAACACATCAAACTGTATATTAATTCGTTTCTGATGTCCTATGATGTAAATATGACAATATTTTTTCTGGAATGTTATTACCTGGGGAAAAATAAATTTTTTTGGTGGTATAATCAATTGCTACACATGTTCTTATATTAACTCCCGCACGCGCTATGTGTTGACATTCATGCAATATATATACAATCTGGTAGCCGTCTTTGTTGGAGAGTCAGTCACTGCAAAATAATGCTATGACCTATTCAGAATGTTAAAAAGGAGATGCTTTCTTTATTAGATAAACTTTAGTTGGCAAATTCTAGGCGAAACACGACGGTGATTGGTTGTAAATAAAAATCATTGAAATGTGATTGGACATAGACTCCCGTTTGGGGCATGAGTTAAATAGTCGTATAAAATGTTGTTTGCATATTAAATTTACATTGCAACATTTAATGCATTTCTAACTCTTTATATTTACTATAGTGCATATCTATATTGTCAAATATTTATTTGTATTTGTGCTGGTTGTGTGGAAGAGAAGACCTTATAGCCTTAACTCTGCCAGAAGAAATAATGCATTATTATTATTATTTTAAAAAGTAGTATAATGATATAAGGTGCAGAAACAGGGGAATTTAAAACTAGAACTATGAGTAAATTGAATTCTGCAGAAATGGGTTTTTGGAGGCGTTTTGCTGGAATTTCTAAATGAGATAACATAAAAAAATTGTGTAATTAAACAAAATTTGAATGTTCAAACTCAAGTTGTGCATTTCATAAGAAACTAACAATTAAAATGGTATGGTCATGTAAAAATAATTAAAGAAGACAGATTATCAAGTGGAATACTAGAATAGGTCCATCTTCGTTGAAGAAGTGAAAGACGGTAAAAAATAACGTGGATTGATGGTGTTTTGAGCAGCATGAGGGGGGGGGAGGGATTGGATGTTGGAGATTGAATGACAGAGAGATGTGGAGGAGAATGACAGTAGATTAATTGGGTGCAGGAAGATGTTGTGAAACATTGTGAAACCTGCTAAATAAATAAATTATATATATATATATATATATATATAAATAATCATCATCCGGTATCATGGCAGCCGCCACCGTCTTCCGGAAACCAAACCCAATTTCTCTCTGTCCATCCATTGATCTTCCCCCAATCCTCTGATATACACAGCCGCTTGTACCCCTTCTATCCAAGTTTTCTTCGGTGTTGCTCTCTTTCTCCTTTCTATGGGATCCATTCCATAACAATTTTAGGCAATCTTTGCTCAGGCATTCTTTTGACATGGCTATACCACTGTAACCTCTTCTTTTCTATAATGTCTATGATGTCCGGCTCCTCTTGTACACCCATAATTTCCCTTACTTCTTTATTCGGATGCTATCCATTCTAGATTTTCCAGCTGATCTTCTTAAACATCCATTTCAGTACTTAAAATTCTTTCCATTTCCCTGGTAGGAATTAGCCAGACTTCAGCACCATATGTTAAAATGCTTTGAATTATGGTTTGATATATTTGTAATTTTCTATTTTTTTGTAATATTTTTGCTCCACCGAACAGAGTTTAAAGCATTTATTACTTGTTTTGTTTCTGCGATTCTATTTTTAATTTCCACTGTGTTATCGCCTGAATGGTCTAATTTTGTTCCTAAATAAGTGCTTTCAATACTAGGTTTTAGTTCTTCTCCATTGTTGAAATTTATATTTTCCATTTCTTCTCCTATACACAGGTATTTAGTTTTCTCAATGTTTATATAAAGTCCCCATTTTTCATATCTTCTTTTAGTTTTTTTAGCCATATGTTCTATCTCATCGTGGTCTTATGCTATTAATACCTGGTCATCTGCAAAATTTAGTGAATACACATATGTATTTTGGATGGGTATAGGCCTACCCATTTTTCGACAATTTTTCTTCCAGTCTCTTAGTACTCTTTGGAGATAAATTTTGAATATAGTTGGAGAAAACTGCAACTCTGCTTTAAACCTTTTGTAATAGTAAATCCCTCTGTTATATGATTTCCAATTTTTCTTTTCGAAATACGTCCTTTTATAGCTTCTATTATTTTTTTGGTAAAACATACACGCACACGCACGGGCGCACACACTCTCTCTCTCTCACACACACACACACACACACACACACACACACACACACACACACACACACACACCCACACACAGATATATAAACATTATCTAAAACTTACTTACGTTTAGGTCGTTTGAGCCTGTTGTTCCTATGAGATCTGAAAATGTCGTTGGTCAGTCCATCATAATTTTGGTCTTCCTCTATCTCGAAGTCTTTTAGGTTGACACTGCAATGCTTATTTATGAAAGCGAGATAGGTCCATTTTTTGGACATGTTGTAACCAATTGATAATTCTGAATTTCCAGCTACATTTTGAACTTTTAATTTTATCGAGTATATATGTGTTTCTTTGCTTGTTCATTTTTGACAAATCTAGGAGTGGACTTAAACATCTCATCTGTGACCAGTTGCTTTGATAATTCTGATTTTCTTCAACTATATGTTAAACCTTTAATTTATCGCATATATATATATATATATATATATATATATATATATAGATATTATAAATATATTTTTGACATTTGGCAATGAAGGCAAATATGATATGAAAAGAAAAATGAATGCTTGAGTCGGGATTCGAACTCGAGTCTCTAAAGTCTGTACCTTTAGCGCTCTAACCAACTGAGCTACTCAAGAATTCCAATACAAGCATACAATTTTCTTATACATGTAGTATTCTCAATTCACACAAGAGGTAGCTGAAATTGTTCCAACTGCCATCTCGCGGCTAACGTAACAGTTAAGCAAATTTTTAAAGAGAATATTTACTTTATAGCAGTATGAAGCGTTACTGCTATAAAGTAAATATTCTCTTTAAAAATTTGCTTAACTGTTACGTTAGCCGCGAGATGGCAGTTGGAACAATTTCAGCTACCTCTTGTGTGAATTGAGAATACTACATGTATAAGAAAATTGTATGCTTGTATTGGAATTCTTGAGTAGCTCAGTTGGTTAGAGCGCTAAAGGTACAGACTTTAGAGACTCGAGTTCGAATCCCGACTCAAGCATTCATTTTTCTTTTCATATCATATATATATATATATATATATATACCTCCCGCACCATAGCCGAGTCGTTAAGGCAAGAAGCCTTGACACAGAGGTACGGGACTTGGGCTGGTTTGAGTCCCCATGGGACAAAATATTTTCTCGTGGAATTTCGGCCAGTATGGGACCCGTGCCCCTCTCCAGCATCGTGAGGCATTTGAGTAGCTACAATAAGTAGCGACTGCACGTTGAGAAGACTAGCTATAACGGCTGGTGGACCCGATATGCTGACCACATGTCAGGTTTGTTATCATTTTCAGTTTATTATTTTAATACCCACTCTTTTTTTTGTAAAAGGGGGAAGGCAGGAATGAATAATAATTTATAAATGAAAAAATAATTAATATAATAATGAAAAATATAAATAGACCCTACACTGGCTAGAAGATAGTCTACCTCTGTAATTAACATGTGTGGATGTGAGGCCGCAACCGGCTGGTAGGCCAAGGACCTCCTAGACCTGTCGCGCTTGAATATATATATATATATATATATATATATATATATATATATATATATTATAACTATATTTTGGACATTTGGCAATGAAGGCAAATATGATATGAAAATAAAAATGAATGCTTGAGTCGGGATTTGAACCCGAGTCTCTAAACTCTAACGACCTGAGCTACCCAAATATTCCAACACAAAGATACATTTTTCTTATATATGTAGTATTTTCAATTCACACAACAGGTAGCGATAAAATCGTTCCGACTGACATCTAGTGGCCAACATAACAGTTAAGCAAGTTTTAAAGAGAGTATTTACTTTATAGCAGTAACGCTTGTATATTTATATGTTATAACTACATTTTTGACATTTGTTTACAGTTTAGAGACTCGGGTTCAAATCCAGACTCAATCATTCATTTTTCTTTTCATATCATATTTGCCTTCATTTCCAAATGTCAAAAATATAGTTATAACATCTAAATATACAAGCGTTACTGCTATAAAGTAAATATTCTCTTTAAAAATTTGCTTAACTGTTATGTTGGCCACTAGATGTCAGTCGGAACGATTTTCCGCTACCTCTTGTGTGAATTGAGAATACTACATATATATATATATATATATATATATAAGAGAAATGTACGTTTGTGTTGCAATACTTGGGTAGCTCAGGTCGTTAGAGCGCTAAACGTACAGATTTTAGAGACTCGGGTTCAAATCCCGACTCAAGCATTCATTTTTCTCTTCGTATCATATGTGTGTATATATATATATATATGTGTGTGTGTGTGTTTGTTTGTTTGTTTCTTTCTTTCTTTCTTAGTTTGTCTATTTTTGATAAACCAAGAAGTGGACGTAAAAATCTTATCTGTGCCGCATACTATTTTGTATTTAAAATTTATCCAATTTTCGCAGCTATATTTCGCTCTTTTTGCAGTTTCTTCATACATATTTTTGATTGCATTTTTTTTATGAGCAGTGAATAGTGTCGAAGAAGATTTATAAAAAAATCATAAACATTTTATGAGAACAACCTCAATAGCATCATTGGTTCGGAATTCGCTAAATACAACCACTCGAAAATAAGTCTCAAATGTAACGTCTGAGTATATTTTGATTTCATCTGTAGACAATGAAGTGATGGGGGAGCAGATACGACCATCAATATCACTGTGTAGAATTGAGATGTATGCAAATGTGGAACCATACATCGTGTTGAAGGTACATACTAATACGTCTGCAGTAATGAATATTTGGCAGCACAATACATGATTTATGATGAAGGGTTTGATAATTGCAATGAGCCACTGGGCTAACATTTCCCGGAATGAGCAAGCAGAGAGACGCGCTTTCTACTGTGCAAAGTTTGTGCTGTACAAATACAGGTTCAACCCTGTCATTTGCAAAATTATTACCAAGGTGTCTCAATTATATATATAGGAAACCGAACTGCTTAAAACTTAATTTCCATTTGTATCTTTCACAATAATAATAATAATAATAATAATAATAATAATAATAATAATAATAATAATAATAATAATAATAATAATAATAATAATAATAATAATAACAATAATAATAATAACAACAATAATAATAATAACAATAATAATAATAATAATAATAATAATAATAATAATAATAAATGGAAACAGCATTTCGGCTTACTCATAACACTTATAATAAAAAATGCATATCTTTACATACAAAATTACGACACTATAACTCTGTAATTAAACCAGAGTGCCTCTATGGAGCAGAAACATTAATTTTGAACAGAAAAAAAGATGTCGAAAATATACTTTAGACTCAGAAGTAAAAAGGTAAAAAGGAAATAAAAATATTTCATTCATAGTAATATTAGAAAACGAAGGTTAAAATGTTATGGCCATATTAAACGAATGAACTCAAATAGGTTTACAAAACAGATAATGGAATTCTACGAAAACAGAAGTAAAGCTCCAGTGGATACTATGAAGTGGATTGATGAAGACAAAAAGGACTTACAATTGGCAGGAATTACTAAAGAAGATATCCCAAACAGAGATATATTTAGAATTAAGATGAATAAGTGGCAAGTTGACCAAGAGGACAAACCGAAGAAAAAAACTGGAACTTGGACAGATGATAGAAAACAAGCTCATAGCAAAAGAATGAAAGAAATTTAGGCTC
Organism: Diploptera punctata; assembly: GCA_030220185.1. NCBI lineage: Eukaryota > Metazoa > Arthropoda > Insecta > Blattodea > Blaberidae > Diploptera > Diploptera punctata. Next base: position 438,247 of record JASPKZ010008345.1, read on the forward strand.
AAAGGAAACGCCTCTAAGTACATTGCGTAGTCCTACATGGGCTCATTCGCAATCAAAAAAAAAATATTTATATACAGATTTTCAGTGTTTACACATCTTCCTGTGCCTAAAGTTTCATTTCCTTTCTCCACTCGTCTCTATCCATCCACTCCATTTCCTCCAGTCCTCTTGTTCTCATTCAAGTTATTTCTTGCACCCACAAATGTTTCGAGGTCTTCCTTTCCTTCTTCCAGGTGGACACCATTCCAATGTTATTCTGGGTAACTTTTCTTCTTACATTCGTCGTGCGTGCCCATACCAATTAAGTGCTTATATCTTATATAATCTACTACTGATTTATCTAATATTAATTTTTTCTCGTATGAGAGTATTTCTTATTTTTTCTAATTTTTAACATCTTGTTGCTCTCCTCAAGCGAATACATTTCCATCGACATAAGTTTTTGTTCTAAGTTTTAATATAATAATAATAATAATAATAATAATAATAATAATAATAATAATAATAATAATACTTTATTTATTTTATTTAGGAATATTCCACAATACAGTGTTTCTTCTTCAACCCATAGTGATTTGTCGCCAGAGGTTCCTGTCTAAAGCATCTTCTTCCCTCAAATATCTAGCTTTCATACTTTTCTTCTCTCCATCCATCCATCCATCCATCCATCCATCCATCGTTGTCTAGGCCTGCCTCTTCCACTTCTTCCATTAGCTTTCCAATTAAGAATCTTGTTTGGTATTATCACTTCTTCCATTCTTATGAGGTGTTCATACCATTGCAAACGTTTCTCTTCTATTTTTCTCTTCTTTTTTTCCAACTTGCATAATTTCCCTTATTGTGCTGTTTCTGACCTTATCCCTTCTTAAAATTCTTGACGATCGCCTCCAAAATATAAATAATAATAATAATAATAGTTAAAAAAGGTTATTCTCCCAGTTATATGATATGGATGTGTAACATGGACTCTTACTTTAAGGCAATAAAGGAGATTATGAGCATGTAAGAAAGTTCTTAGGAACATTTTTGGGCCAAAAAGAGATAAACAGACAAGTGAATGGAGAAAACTACATAATAGTGAGCTACGTGATATTATAAGAAGCCAGATATAGTGAGAACAGTCTCGTAGACTACGATGGGCAGGACATGTGACACGTATAGGAGATGAAAGAGGTGCATAGAAGCTTCTGGTAGGAAAACCAGAGGGAAAACGCCCAGTTGGTAGAATAAGAATGACGTGGGAGAACAACATTATCCATGATTTGAAGGAAATATATCATATAGGGGATGATTGGAAAACATTAGCTCAGGATAGGGATATATGGAGAGCTTATGTCCGCGCGGCAATGAACCTACGGGTTCGATAGAACCAGTGAATTAGTTAATAATAACAATAATATCAGCTTTATTCTCCTTCATTTGCTTCACTATCGAAGTTTACCCTCTCTTCCTACACGTATGTACACTTGTTAATCATAAGTTAATTGCAGTTATTTATAAATATTATCCTGCTGGAGATCGGATTTTCTAAAAAGGTTAGACTTATCGAATGTGTCTAAATGCCATAAAAAGTAGAGGGCGTGAGGGTAAACAGTTTTTTTCAGACTATTTAACTCGTGTCGCAAATGGTAGTCAATGACCAATCACGTTTCACAATGAATTCTGTTTTACACCAATGACAGTCGTGTTTTACCTCGCTCTTTATCGATTTCTCTTTATCAGCTCCTGCTTTTGTGATAAAGAAAGCTCCTACTTTATTAATATTCTGAACAGGTTAGACCATTATTTTTCTCCAACAAATACATTGAATATAGCAAATAATGAATAGATTCAGTGGTTTTACTGAGTTGTTTATTCAAATATAAATGATTAACCTGTAATGATGATTATAATAGTTTGATGTGTTTCATTATTTCTCCACTAGAGTGCATTCTTACAATATTGCGATCCTATTTGGCAATAAATAATATGATCGAGTTGCAGTGAATATACATAACCTCACATTTCTAATTTGTTTTCAAACATTGCCGTTTACATTAACTATATAAATATTTTAAAACACCGGTAACTATATTCAAATAATTATTTTTTAGTAAAGAGCTTAATTTTATTCGTTAAATACTCCTAACAAATGCTACTCTTGATTTCCAAATTCTCTAGATAAATTCACTCATCACTTCGTGAGTCGCGAATTTATCGATAATTTGGAAATCACTCGTGGCATTACTTATGATAATTTTGAAATTCACAAATGTGTTAAAGCGTTGAGATGAATGCACTATCTGTACCATTCAATTACGTACTAGAGCATGCCATCAATCTTTAGAGGATGAAGAAGTCAGTATTAATAAGCTGTTAGTTTATGATGATGGTGTATTTATTAGACGATACGAGGAAATATTAAGAGCCAACAGGCACAATCTATTAGTAATACTAAAACATTGGGGCTGGAAGTAAACATCAATAAAACTAAATATATGTTCACACACAGAATTACACTGTATAATGGGAAAGGACAGTTAATGGCAAATGAGGGAATTTTTGAAGAAGTGATTGCATTCAAATATCTAGGAACAATAATTACCACAGGAATGATACGCACAAAGGAATTAAACATACGCTCAATACTAAACATGTATGCTATTAAGCAGGAAAGAAAAAAAGACAACATGTAAAACTGTTATTCTCCGAGTTATATTATATAGTACGAAACATGGACTCTTATTTTAAAAGGGGAGAAACTTTTACGAGTATTTGAGAATAAAGTTCTTAGGAAAAATTTGGTAAATATAGTAATAAAAACAGTAGCCTTTCCTGATGACCAGATTTTAATAGTAAAAACAGAGGACGAACTACGAAGAATGCTATATAAACTAAATGAAATATAAAAAATATACAACATGGAAATATCATCAGAAAAATAAAAAACAATGGCCTTCAAGGGCGCTCATCCAGTTCGGACAAAGATAATATTACAAAATAAACCAATACAAAAAGCGGTAAGGTATAACTTCCTAGTTTGCGAAATATCATACACAGCAGAAACAGATATAAATAACAAACTAAATAAGTTTAATTATATAACAGGAACACTAAAAAGAAGTTTGAAAAATAAAGCCAGGAAAGACTCTATAATGAAATTATACAAGACAATGGTAGATCCGAAACAATAGCAGGATATCAAATAACAGACAAAAAACATAACACAGAAATAAGACAATTAAACACAACAATAGATGATGTAGTACTGCTGATGATGTAGTACTACTGGCCGATAGCGAGGAGATACTAAAGGCCAACACGCACACACCATTGAGTAACACTAAGAAATTAGGACTGGAAGTAAATATCAGTAAAACTAAATATATGGTCACACGTAGAAATTCAGTATATAATGGAAATGGACAGCTAATGACAAATGAGGGAAATTTTGAGGAAGTGGCTGAATTCAAATATCTAGGAACAATAATCACAAATAGGAATGAGATGCACAAAGAAATTAAACATAGGCTCAATTCTGGAAATGCATGCTATTATGCATTGCAGAGACTTTTGATGTCCCAACTCCTTTCAAAAAACGTTAAGCTGAAAATATATCATCATCATCATCATGAACAAATTCGTTTTGTTCATGATGATGATGATGATATATTTTCAGCTAAAACTGTTATTCTACCAGTTATATTATATGGGTGCGAAGCATGGACTCTTACTTTAAGGGAGGAAGGGAGATTACGAGTATTTGAGAATAAAGTTCTTAGGAAAATTTTTGGACCAAAGAGAGATGAACAGACAGGTGAATGGAGAAGACTACATAACAATGAACTACATGGTCTTTATAGGAAGCCAGATATAATAAGAACATTTAAGTCTCGTAGACTGCGATGGACAGGACATGTTGCACGTATGGGGAATGAAAGACGTGCATGGAAACTTCTTGTAGGAAAGCCAGAGGGAAAACGCGCAGTTGGTAGACCAAGAATGAGGTGGGAGAACAACATTAACTATGATTTGAGGGAAGTAGATTATACAGGGAATGATTGGAAAGCATTAGCTCAGGATAGGGATGTATGGAGAGCTTATGTCCGCGCGGCCATGAACCTACGGGTTCGATAGTGCCAGTGAGTAAGTAAGTAAGTAATAGAGAAATACAGAACAAACTGGAAAGAACACTTGGCAAGGATGATTGAGAATAGAATACCAAAAGCAGCATACAGCTATTCACCACGAGGATGAAGAAGTTTGGGAAGACCAAAGAAAAGATGGAAAGAGCAGCAATTTGGAACCGGAACAGGCTAGTAAATAAGCCTAAACCGAGAAGAAGAAGAAAGGAAAAATGTGGACCTAATAGAGATGAACAAACAGGCTAATGGAGAAGACTAAATAACAGGGAGTTACATGATCTTTATAGGAAACCACATATAATAAGAACAGTTAAGTATCGTAGTCTACGGTGGGCAGGACATGTGGCACGAATGAGGAATGAGCTTCTTATAAGAAAACCTGAAGGAAAACGCCCAGTTGATAGACCAAGAATAAAGTGGGAGAATAACATTAACTATAATTTGAGGGAATTATATTATACAAGGAACGGTTGGAAAACATTAGCTCAGGATAGGGATGTATGGAGAGTTTTGTTCTCGCTGCCAAGGGTTCGATAGTTATAGTGAGTTACGTATTTGGAAAGAGATTTTGAATCAGTAGTTGCATTGTTAAGTCCTGAACTTGCGGACCGATGGTTGAGGAACCCTGATTTATAGCTTTGAAACTGGCTGAAGATTAGAGAGAATTACTTAGTGTCTAGCTTAGTGTTAGCCAAACTCCTACGTGCAAGGTTATATTCTTTAAGTGATAATTAAGGCCTCTGTCAGCTCTTAAGCAATTCATGTACTCCAGTATCATTGATTTCTTCTGTCTTTCAGTGAATACTCGTGAACATACGTGCATCTCCCCCCCCCCAGAGTAGAATGTATTGATGTTCCCGTTGAGATTAAGAAGGGAAAACAACATACTCTCTCTCCTATGATTCACCATTGATTCTGGATCCATCATAGGTATAATAATATAATAAACTATCCCGCGCCGTAGCCGCGTGGTTAAGGCTGGAAGCCTTGGCGCAGAGCTACGGTACGTGTGCTGGTTCGAGTCTCCATGGGGGAAGAAATTTTCTCATGGTATTTCGGCCAGTATGGGACCGGTGCCACCCAGCATCGTGAGGCAATTGGGTAGCTACAATAAGTAGCGGCTCCAGGTTGAGGAACCAGCTATAACGGCTGGGGGACTCGACATGCTAACCACATGTCACCCCTACACTGGCTGTTGATCATCTACCTCTGTGATTGACACATGTGTATGTGAAGGGCCAGCAGCCGGCTGGTAAAAGGGCAACCGCTGAAAAGTGGAAAGACCCTCAATCGGATGGGAAGAAACTCAAGTTCTGATGCTAAGTTATTTAAAAGTGACTGACCACAGTGAAAACAAATCATGCACAACCTTAGGTTATTACCTGTTTAAAATTATTGTATAATTTGACACGAATTTAAATAATATCTGGCGATTAATTTTTCCGTTACTTATTTAAAACTATTAAATAAATTCAACTGATGTATATTATAGGATCCATCCATCCATCCATAGTAATTCTGCCCGAAGGCAGGTCCTTCATTGCATTTACATGCTATGCTTGCAGCTTTACTAGGGAATTGTAGGCGTGGTAGCTTCCCGTTGCTTTCCACATCGGTGAAAGATGATGATGATGATAATAATAATAATAATAATAATAATAATAATAATAATGACGATGGCCATATGTTTTCGGGGACCGTTTGGGCCTTAAAGTTTTCCTGACATTTGTCTTACAGGTGAAGAAAAACCCCGATAAAAACCTCACCCAGAAAACTGCCCCGACCTGGGATCGAACCCGGGCCCGCTGCATGACAAGGCAGCACGCTACCTCGAGACCAAGCGGTGGACATATTACAGGATACATTGCCAATTTAAAGAATACCTTAATTAAATTGTTTGCAATATATTTCGATGAACCAGAGATCGCCGTTGTTAAAAGCGAATTTTTATTTTTGAGGTTCATGTAAACCACACTTCTAGTTGTCGCATTTCGCTGATTTCACTGCTCAACATGATGTTTGTCTCATGAGTTGTACTTAATGCAATTTTTTTTATCGTGTTTTCAAATATGTATTCGGAATTTCTACATCACCCACAGTTTTTTTATTTCAATTTCAATTAATGGATTTAAATAATTATTGTTTTACTTTTTAAAATTATTTTTCTCTGACAGTAATTAATATTATAATTACAAAGAAATAAACGTTATCTCAGTCAAAACATAAATTTATTACGTCAATAAATTCATGCTATGACTGAGATAACGTTTATTTCTTTGTAATTATAATTATTTTTTTAATAAACGTTTTTTCGTCCATTTATCCATTGCAAAATAAAACCAAATGAGCTAACTTAGGAGATTTTAGCTATGGAAAATAGATATCAAGGCAAATGGAATCCTAATATGCTGGCCGATTATTGTTGGACCATCAAGAGGGATGCTCCACAGGCGAAATATAGCAGAAAATCGTCATTTCTTACTTTCTAGGCGAGTCCGAATGTTTGAATATTGTGTAGTTACGGATGTAGAAAATATTAAAGTGTTTGAAATTATAAATGACTGTCTCTCGAGAACCTTGCGCGATGGAGAAAAACCGATATCATATTTGAATTCAGGAAAAAGAAAAAGTTTATTTTTTGTTGCTCAGTGTAATTAGTTAATGTTTCACCAATGTGTCCCTTGGTGATACTTAGGTGTTCTCCCTCTACAGGGGAGAAATTCAACCATGCTAATTTAGTTACACTTTTTGTATTGTATTGTAAGCCTATGTTTTCCCTTAACAGAGATCTAGGCGCTCTCCCACTACAGGGAAGATTTGAACCATACTAATTTAGTTACACTTGTTTTCGTATAGATGTCATTTTGAGTGGTCCGTGGTCAGCGTTCCTCCTCATACTGACATCTAGGAAACCAAGGTAGTACTAGGACGGGAAAATTCGGTAAATTTTGCTTAGAGGCCTTTTCATTCAGGCTTAAGAATTTTTTACGAGCCTGAAAATCTTCAGACTCGGGACCCACGGCTTAAAGTCCCTCCCGGAGGACTTGCTCCTTGGATTTTTCCGTCCTAAAAAAATCCATCGACCCCGGCCGGGTTTGAACCCGCGACCCTCGGGACCAGAGGCAAGGAGCATAATCACTAGTCCACCGCGGGCGATTAGTGACTCTTATTTTCGTTTAAATGTCATTGAGCGGCCTGGGGTATGCGTTCCGGCTTATAGTAACATCTAAGAAACCAAGGTATTACTAGGATGGGAACGTTCAGTAATTTTGCTCAGAGGCCTTTTTTATTCAGGTTTATGGTTCTTTTACGAGCCTGAAAATCTTCAGACTCGGGACCCATGGCTTTAAGTCCCTCCCGGAGGATTTATCCCTTCGATTTTTCCATTCTTAAAAACAATCCGTTGACCAGGGCCGGATTTGAATTCGCGTCCCTCGGGACTAGAGACAAGGGACATATCCACTAGACCACCGCGGCAGACTTAGTCTCACCAATTTGAGTCAATTAAAATTCAACGCAACACTAAGTTCAACTAAAAAATTTGAATAGCGTTTACGTGTATGGAAATATAGATTAATTAAAATGGTATACAAACACAACTCTGTTGTGCCATTTTGTCAGTTATTCTTTGTGAACTGAAACTTCTTTGCGATGTTCAAAATGAATATAAGAGATGTCTTTTTACAGTTGATGGCATGTCATTGTGACAATGAAATAGAGCATAAATGAACACGTAGTGGTTCTAGTGGATGTTTGCCAATCAAGTGTTGAGCATTTTAATGAAGTCCACATTATTGGCATTCATTTTCTTCAATTTGAGTTTATTCTTCAGCCAAGACGGAATTAGTAACCAGGTTTATATCCAGTTACAAGACGTAGACGATGTAGTTATTATTGCTCTCCTCTATGTCCTATTGTTCCGGGTTTAAATCCGGCCGGAGGCGATCGGTATTTAAAGGACTGCTCGAATCAAAATCAGTTCAAGAAAAAACCCACTACATGTTTCCGTAGACAATCTAATATAGGCTATAAAAATGAATGTATGCATGTTTGTTCGTACTTTATGCGCGGCCATACCGTTGATTCGATTGTAATGGGGCTTTTTGCCAAATGTTCAGGAGATTCCCGGCATGAATATAGGCTATAAGACAGTTCTGATACTTAACTCCTACACCCTTAAAAATTGTCCTTTGTAGTGGAAAATGTGAAAAAAAAGAAACTCTTTGGATGCTTAAATGGCTTACCCTGCCTAAATCATAACAAATACACAAAATTAATCTACACAGAATTCAATATCTCAAAAAGCTCTACAAAAAAGTCTGCGACAGCATATGTTTATCTCTTACGGATAACTCACAATAACCATTTTTGTCTTTCATTGATGCCAAGAAGATCGAGACAAGTACGTAGATTTCTGTACAAGCATAGGCAGCATGGCGGGCATTCTTTTACGGATAACTCACAATAACGAATTTTGTCTTTTAGCTAATTTATGCCAAGAAGATCGAGAAAAGTACATTCCCGAGCAACACCGTGTAATCAGCACGTGGAATCTTAAAATACTTAGGATATACATTTATAATTATTTTTAATTTTACTTATATCATAAGAAGTGCATTCATTTTTGTCTTTCAGCTCATTTATGCCAAGAATATCGGGAAGAGTTTATTCCTGGTCAACGCCGGGTAAACAGCACGGGGTATCTAAAAATAATTACGATATACATTTTTGGTTTTACTTATTTAACTAAACATAAAACACGTTAATTTTCGTATTTCAGCTCATTTGTGTCAAGAAGATCGGGATAAGTAGATTCCCGGGTAACGCCAGGTATTCAGCACGGGGTATCTAAAAAATAAAACTTTATAACTATTTGTCCTTCTACTTATTCAACTAAACATAAAAAACACTTTAATTTTCATTTATTTTGGCGGTAGCAGCGCGCGCCGGGTATTAGTTAGTTCTTAAATAAATCAATTAATCTGGAAGTGTATCGTAGTAAAATATACATGTTTGAAAATACTTTACACCATGTGACGCCATTTTTTTTTAATTTCCTATTATACACCATGCGCATGCCAACAGACGCGAAGCGGTTTACACTATGGAATCATGGGATGCAGCCAACATAAACACTATTTAAACTCGCGTTTCCAACGAAGCTAAAATCTAACCTAACGCAATTTAAGTACTCTAACCTGTGAAAGATCAACCTAAAAACTAACCTAAGACAATTTAACTGCTCTAAACTGTGAAAGAATGTACGCTAGTTTTATTTACTGTAAGTTAATTAGTACAGACTCTATGTTGGCTGCACTGGAACACAGAAAATTCGTTAAAATCAATATGGCTGCCAGAACTTCCTGTAGTTTAATATCGTAAAAAAATATATTCAAAACATCGCGATAATTCTAAATATGCACCTTTAGAATTCATGTAAAATCATTGTAAATGGTGGGAAATAATCTGACAAATGAAACTCTAAGAATAAAATTTGACAGGAGTTTATGTAGGAATTTAAAAAGTCGCGTCACAGGTTGTAAAGTTCAGCCAAATGTTTTTATTGGTTTTTGTAGGAACATTCATTTTAGGAGTGTACTTTTTTTAAACAAAAGAATGCCATTCATGTACGTATATTGTTATAGAAACAATAGTTTATGGGTCAGATTTCAATTATAGATGTGCTTGGAGGTTTATGTAAAGCGATTTGTGGCCAAACGTCTGTCTGTGTATTAAACACTACAACCACATCAACTGGATTTCATTACCCATCGGTTTTCAATTTCAAAACAGGTTATAATTTATTCAGCAATCTTTTCTCTTTTCATTGACAACTTCGCATTACCATAAAAACTAATGACATTCAAAGTAAGTACACGTATTTTCGTTTTCTTCAATTTAGCGTCATTTAAATGCATTTCCCTTGACTTTTAGATTAAATTGTCCTGTAATTTTCAGGCATTACACTCTATAAGCTATAAAATACTGTCTTCTTCTCCATCCTAGTTTAACCTCTCACCTTGTAGACCAGGGTCGTACAAATTACAGCCCGCGGGCCGGATATGGCCCTCCATCACTTTCTATTCGGCCCCTGTATGCCAGTAGCATTTTAATAAGTTAAAATATGCTAAGGGTAGGCCTATAATTTTAGTCTATCGGTAATGTAACAGGAACTTGTGAAATATGTTATAACGACATAACAGGAAAAGTAGCAAATCAACACACGCTTATAAAAATAATTATAATAATAATAATAATAATAATAATAATAAATAAATAAAAAATAATAATCCACAACTAAAATAGAACCAATGACCTGTGCCACCTTGATGTTTCCTCCATTTGGCTCGCTATACAAATATGTTTGGAGAGTTCTCTTGTAGGCAGGATACTATACTACTTCTTCCTCTTAATTGAATCGCGTGCCCTTTTGAAGTCTACATTAGGCCTATAGTTGATGCACAGTGCTATCATCCCATTTATTTTCTAAAATGTCTTTTACTAAAAATGTGATCTATTGTAGACCTATTTCTTCTGAATGATACATATTTCTCCTTTGATAGTTGTTTCTAGACAAAGTTACTTTAGTTACTCTTATTTCCCTACCGATGTCATGAATAGTATGCGGTCAACATGCCGACCCAATGAGATGTCTAGTAGGTAACTAAGGTATAACTACTAAGAAGTTCGGCAAATTTGGTTAGAGGCCTCTTTATTCTGGCTTAAGGTTCTTTTACGAGCCTGTAAAACGTCAGACTTGGGACCCACAGCTTAAAGTCTCTCCTGGAGGACTTGTCCATTGGATTATACCAGCCTAAAATATCCATCGACCCCGCCGTGTTTGAAACCGCGGCCATCGGATCTAGAATCAAGGAGCATAACCACTTGTCCACCGCTTCCAACAATAATAATAACAATAATAATAATATATCGGGACTGATGAAAACCACGTAAAGTTAAACTTTAAGGCCCAAACGGTCCCCGAACGTCATATGGCCATCATAATTATCATCATTCATATTCACCTTAGATTAAGTTTTGGATTAAAGACTCTCCTGCCGCACCACTATCATCATAATCACCCATTAAATCATCGGGGTAGCCGTAACTCCGCCTTCCAGGCGCCCCAACCTCAGAAGTGGGTTACAGTTATGCCAGTGCCAGGAGAGAAGGCCAAAAATGTCGAAATGACATACTGGGTAAAAAAATCAATAATTAAAATTGTTAAACTTGTAAATATGTGGGCATATGTTTTATTAAATGAAATATATATGCGTCAAATCTAATATATAAAAATGAATGTTTGATTGTTTGTTTATTCGTACTTTATGCGCGGCCATACCGTTGAACCGATTGTGATGGGGCTTTTTCCAAAATGTTCAGGAGATTCCCGGGATGAACAAGGCTATAAGACAGTTGTGATACTCAACTCCTACACCCTTAAAAATTGTCCTTTGTAGTGGAAAAAGTGAAAAAAAAAACTTTTTGGACGCTTAAATGGCTTACCCTGCCTAAATCATAACAAATACACAAAATTAATCTACACAGAATTGAATATCTCAAAATGCTCTACAAAAAAGTCCGCAACAGCATATGTTTATCTCTTACAGATAACTCACATTAACCATTTTTGTCTTTCATTGATGCCAAGAAGATCGAGACAAGTACATAGATTCCTGTGCAAGCATAGCAGCACATGGCGGGTATTCTTTTACGGATAACTCACAATAACGAATTTTGTCTTTTAGCTCATTTGTCCCAAGAATGATTGAGATAAGTAGATTCCCGGGCAACACCGGGTAATCAGCACGGGGAATCTTAAAATAATTACGATATACATTTATAATTATTTTTCATTTTACTTATTCAACTAAACATAAGAAGTACATTAATTTTTGTCTTTCAGCTCATTTATGCCAAGAAGATCGGGATGAGTTGATTCCCGGACAACGCCGGGTAATCAGCACGGGGTATCTAAAAATAATTACGATATAAATGTTTTCCTATCACTTATTGAATCAAACATAAAACACGTTAATTTTCGTATTTGAGCACATTTATGACAAGAAGATCGGGTTGAGTTGATTCTCGGGTAACGCCGGGTAATCAGCACGGGATATCTAAAAAATATAAATGTATAATTATTTTTCCTATGACTTATTTAACTAAACATAAAATTACATTAATTTTCATTTATTGGGCGTAGTAGCGCACGCCGGGTATTAGCTCGTTAGGAATGAAATAAAGTTTGGAATTGCATGTCTGAAGATTTGACCTTGCAGTCTTACATAACACTTTTTTAAGTAGAAGGATTACATTTTCTTTCATTAAGAATAAATGATGGAAAATTTCATCCTTCGTCTCGTCTAATTAATTTTTGCCTTTACTTCGGCCACAAAATTAAAAATAATTATCATGTTGTTCTTCCTGTCGAATGCATTTAATACCTCGTTGCATTCATCCGGATTTTCTATCAGTTTTATATAAACCTTCAGAGTCCGTCACGCAACAACTTTGTATACTATTCGAATTCCTCAGCAAGTCAATTTATGAACCCTTTTGCTGGTTTATGTCCCACGCTGTTGCCGAGCGGTTAAGGCACAGAGCTACAGGACTTGTTCGAATCTGCATTGGAGGAAAAAAAAAATGTCATGGAGCATTGAGTATAGCCTATATTCTGTTCGTAGATCTAAAGAAATTGAAAATAAAGGCTTTCTATCGACATTATGAAAAAAAAGCGTATATATCTGATTAGGTAGGCACTTATAATTTTTGTCATAAATTAATAAGAAGTAGAAGTTGGTAATGTTGGTATCATGTATTCAATTTTATTTCCCGTAAAGTACTATGTAAAAGTAAAGTAATCCCACTACAGGCCTCAGGAGGCCCTTGGGGCAGTAGGAGGTTAAGGCTCCCACTATTTCTGGACAATCGGCACGTGATGTCAGCCGGGTTGTCAGCCCTGCGTGACGGCCGCCTTTACCCCAGAACAAGCGTCTGGTACTCATTTCCGTTAGAGGCTGAGTCGACCCCAGGGCCATAGTGCCGCCAGAAGGTTTGGGTCAGTTTAAAAATCCTGACCCCACCGGGACTTGAACCCTCGACCTTCCGGCTTGTATCTCAGTGCCTCAACCACTAAGCTAGATTAAGAAAAACGTTTGTACTATTGACACTTCCATAGACAATTCAGTCATATGGCGGGTAAAAGTAGCTCCACGGTTCCCCCAATATATTGACTCGACGAGTAATACCTTATGCAAGTTTATTTTCTTCTTCTTCTTCTTCTTCTTCTTCTTCTTCTTCTTTGCAAGTATTAGGCCAAGGCCTGTTACAATCCTATAGAAAATTTTCCCTCCAGCGTTTCATAGGACGGCCCAGAGATCTTCTACCTCTTGGTATATAATTTTATTATAAACAGCTTTGGGGATCCGATTTGAACTCATTCAAGTTTCTTTTACACTATTCAAAAACATTATAGGAACACATGTTTAATCCAAAAAACACGATAGTATATTTCGATGCCGTTTTAATTTCCGAGATTCTGTAAAACACTTCACAGACGTGTGTTGTACATTAATTTTTGCGCGATGGTGTTTTAAAAATAATAAATAATAGTAAAATAATATCTTTGTTGGAAATATTTGCGTTCATTATAAACAAGTGACTAACGTTAACAGTGTGGGCAATGTTTATTAGTTGAAACTACACGAGGCCGTGGCACCAATCAGTGTTAAAATGGCGGCATGTACGTATTTATTGTTTTATATTGTTTTAAATAAAGTTCAGTTCATTTAAAATGCAGTGATTTGTTTCGTATAATGTATAGTAACACTACGTTTTGGATACATTTTTTGTACATTGTACGTAGTATACATAGAGGGCAGTAGTTTTACTTTCCCACGTGGTTTATAATATGTAATATTAGAGTTTAGTTATTTAGGTTGGCAACCCCGAGATTTAGGAAGTTGAACTTTCAATCTTTGTCGCCATTGCTGTAAGTACGACAAAACGCACTATCTCGCAAAATATAAATATTGAAACTATTTAAATTTTGAAAGTCAGATGTTTTGATTTGAAGTATTTTTAAAAAACCAGATTGAAGATATTTTATGTTTTATTAATTTTTCTTTGAATACGTTAGTGAAGTTTTAAGAGTTGTTGAAACCAAAGTGAGTACTCATTGAGTTCTTTAAAAAAAACAGATATGAAGAATAATGCTGGTCATCATGATCAGTACCAATAGTTATACTTAATGCAGTTTTTTTTGTCGTGTTTTCAAATATGTATTCAGAATTTCTTCATCAACCACAGCCTTTTTTTAATTTCAATTTCAATTAATGGATTTAAATAATTATTTTGTAATAAACGTTTTTTCGTCCATTTGTCCATTGAGTGATGAGCACGGGGAACACTTTCATCTCGAGATTTCAGTTATGGATAAGAGATATCAAGGCAAATGGAATCCTAATATGCTGGCCGATTATTGTTGAACCATCAAGAGGGATGCTCCACAGGCGAAATATAGCAGAAAATCGACATTTCTTACTTTCTAGGTGAGTCCGAATGTTCGAATATTGTGTATTTACGAATGTAGAAAGTATTAAAGCGTTTGAAATTATAAAAAATCTGCCTCTCGGAAACCTTGCGTGATGGAGAAAATCCGACATCATATTGAATTCAGGAGAAAAAATACTATCAAAATCTCACATTTTTATTTCTGAGACAAAAAAAAGTTTCTGTTTTTGTTGCTCAGTGTAATCTGTGGTAGGAAATTAATTTTTTTATTAGTGTAGTTCGAATTGGAACCTAGCTCGGATGCAGTATAGCTCGTAAGATGTACAGCCCATGAGGCCGTGATTAAAGTAACCCGCTGAATTTTTCCACAGAACCACAAGATAAACGAAACTTGTGGAAACCGTCATCTGGAGAATTGTTCCTTTTTACATGTTAGTTCGTGAAAGAAGTGATAGAGGGCGTGCGATAATAAACCTTACAAAAGCAGCTGCTAAAATTCGTTCTGATACATTAAACAAAAAGAAGGTTAACTTAACTTCCGACAGATAGCGTTGCTCAGATCATTAGACCCGTATTGTTATTTTTCTATAATCCTAGCCACCCTCTTCCTTCTTTTTTTATCTCTCTTTTATTTTCATGACCATTATTCCCTTCTTTCGCTCCATTAAATAATGCATGCTATTGAATCGTCCAACTGGTTAAGTAAAGCCAGTAAATAATGAAGCAGATTACTGAAATGGCGGTTTGAATCCATTGTTGGATGACGTACATAATCCAAAGGGAGGTAGATCAATGAAGTTCGGATAATTTAACCGATGTAAACCGAAAATCACTTTTCAGTTTAAAGAATAAAAAATTTCAGGGTTAATTCTAAACGTAACCGTTGTTTAAATCGGGGTCTGGAATTTATAAGAATTAAGATAAACTATCGGAAATCTGTAGCTTTTGTATTTTTTATACTCTACATAAAATTGGAAGAACACATGCCCATTTTCTTGTTTATTACGCTTTGGACACGTAACATTATTTAGCATCTACTTGTATACAATGCGTTCGTAGCTCGGTCCGACCGTTTCACTGCGGCCTTGGATTAGGTGAATATTGGCGCGCCTTTCGCTAGAGTTACACGTACACGACCGGCAAGTCATTGGTACGGAGCACTACCTACTGTGCTAATATTACAAATTACTACTGTACTAACTTACATTATACTTACCTGCATCACAACATATGTTGAAAGTGATGACCTTGAAGGCAAAAACAAATAATGACAGTTTTTTTGGACATAGCCTTTGTACATCATATTCTTTTCTGTAAGAAATGTAACTCTTGCATCATGGAGATTTTCCATAAACACTGTGTTATGAATACATAGTCTTTTATATAGATTTTTTATTGTTTTATAGATTATTTTAATTATTCAAGCAAAGTCTTTTGAAATAGAGTTTAGACATTCAAAGTCTGTTGAAATAGAGTTTAGACATGGTATAGTTCAGAGCAAAGTTTTGTTTAGCTAACTGTAAACATCCCTACATGTAGTTTATTGGAATGTTAGTGAGTACAGTTAGGGTAACTAGAGGTCAAATTGAGTATATAATACTTGAGAAGTGAGGGTCTCGTGTCTGTCTGTTTTGTGTAAACTGCTGAAGGGTAAGTCACCGACCATTTTTCTTAATATGTATTCTGGAATTTAGGATGTGAATCAAGTACAATTAACTATTTTGATATAAAATTTTCAAAAAGGGATATAACATTTTTAAACATGTAGATTAGAGTAGATTTATAAATTCCACAACTCCCTCTTCTCAACCCCCAGGAAGTACTGTAGTTTTAATATAGGCTTAGATTAGTTATTTAGGGCTAGAATACTTAGGGATTCTAATTATTTATACTTTAGTAATAAAATAGTTTAAAATAAGACTCCATTTGTTTATTTCAAATGTATAACTGTACATGCTCATAATAACGCTCGGCTAGATAAACACGCTACCAGATTTTCCAAGTCCCGAAGGTCCTTTAAGCCTAAGAAATCCAGCTGGGCTTATAATACACTGCCTTGCAGTTAAAAACAGTAATACTGTTTCCAATTTTTAATGATAACTCTAAAGGTCATCTATAGCTACTAAAAATCGATTGACAAACAGAAGAGAAAATGGTACTTACTGTTTTTTTTTAATTTCTTTCTTGTCGTTTTCTTTTGTTTACACTGTTGTTCCTTTTTGTTTTACCTTTGTTAACTTTTTTTTATCTTATTCACACATACAAACACAAGATAGGACACACATCCAGACGCAAGGTGGAGATTTAAAATCCCGTACCCCGCCGGGAATCGAACCCGGGTCGCCGGAGTGGAAGGTAGGGACTCTACTGAGTACGCCACGGCGACGGACAGATTTTAGTCTTAGCCTATTTACATATGGATACTGCAACAATAAATAGTGAGTTTTCCTATTTTTATTTTTATTTATATATGTGGCATAGAATCCCCAATTTTTTTAAATTTATTCGGAACTGGATAAACTGTTCGTTGACGGAAAAGCGATGACTCGGTAAGCCACAGTGAAATCGGCGAAGTCAAATTATATGAGACGAGATTATAGAATTATCTTTATGATGGACATATGGGGATTAAGACGTAATGTTATATATAGAGAGAGCGGTTAATGTGAAATGGAATCTGTTTATCAGACCGTGGTACAGCTCTCGCTCACGTGGGTTGCAGGTTCCTGATAACACATATGTTTGTAAACCGGTTTCCACTCTGAGCTGCCGATTTCGTTAAAATTCATCGCATGTCCTCTCTTTCCCACATCCTTTTGTGATGACACAATCCACCTATAATCAACAAAAGTATCTTTCAGGGCAGACTGATAAAATAACAAGTTTAATAGTTAATGAACGCAAAACGGGAAGTATAATGGAAATGGACAGCTAATGACAAATGAGGGAAAATTTGAGGAAGTGGCTGAATTCAAATACCTAGGAACAATAATCACAAACAGGAATGAGATGCACAAGGAAATTAAACATAGGCTCAATTCTGGAAGTGCATGTTATTATGCATTACAGAGACTCTTGACTTCCCAACTCCTTTCAAAAAACGTTAAACTGAAAATATATAAAACTATTATTCTACCAGTTATATTATATGGATGCGAAACATGGTCTCTTACTTTAAGGCAGGAAAGGACATTACGAGTATTTGAGAATAAAGTTCTTAGGAAAATTTTTGGGTCCCGCGCCGTAGCCGAGCGGTTAAGGTAGGAAGCCTTGGCGCAGAGCTACGGGACTTGACCTGGTTCGAGTCTCCAAGGGGGAAGAAATTTTCTCATGGTATTTCGGCCAGTATGGGACCGGTGCCCACCCAGCATCGTGAGGCAATTGGGTAGCTGCAATAAGTAGCGGCAGGTTGAGGAACCAGCTATAACGGCTGGGGGACTCGACATGCTAACAACATGTCACCCCTACACTGGCTGTTGATCATCTACCTCTGTGATTGACACATGTGGATGTGAAGGGCCAGCAGCCGGCTGGTAAAAGGGCAACCGCTGAAAAGTGGAAAGACCCTCAATCGGAGGAAAATTTTTTGACCAAAGAGAGATGAACAGACATGTGAATGGAGAAGACTGCGTAACAGTGAATTACATGGTATTTATAGGAAGTCAGATATAATGACAACAGTTAAGTCTCGTAGACTGCGATGGGCAGGACATGTGGCACGAATGGGGAATGAAAGACGTGCATGGAAGATTCTTGTAGGAAAACCAGAGGGAAAAACGCCCAGTTGGTAGACCAAGAATGAGGTGGGATAATAACATTAACTATGATTTGAGGGAAGTAGATTGTACAGGGGATGATTGGAAAACATTGGCTTAGGATAGGGATATATGGAGAGCTTATGTCCGCGCGGCCATGAACCTATGGGTTTAATAGTGCCAGTGAGTTAGTTAGTTAACAAGGGAAGTAAGTAGTACGTTACCAGTCGAGGACGTGTTTGAGCCTGAGTTTTTGCGAGGATTAGAAAATAAGTTCGAGACTAGTAATATACATACTTCCCGAATTGCGTATATAATTTTGTTCACTCCTGTACTAATAATTATGTTTAATTCCTATAATTCGTGTGGATTTATATCTTGGTTTGAAGAGTTCGATTATTTGATGTCAAGGAAATGTTGATAAAACAGTCATTTCCAAAAGGGATCTTCTACATTTTTTTCTGAAATTCACTTTTTCGTCATTCAATGTTTACATACTTCCATCGTTTCCGAGAGAGAACGGATCAACTACACTATCCCTTTACCACTTTCTGACTTTATTCAGCAGCAATTTCAGATTCAATGCTTCATCCTGAACAAGTTAAATCAGTTTTCTTTCCCTCTCCTGTAAAATGTGTTTAGCTGTAGATGACCCCATTTCGAAATGACTCATTCAATTGTGTATAGTTGTCTGAATTAGTGGCAGTCATTTTAAATGACTACTTAACTCATGTCCCAAATGGGAGTCAACGACCAATCACGTTATAGTGATTTTTGATTTACAACCAATCACAGTCGTGTTTCGCCTAGAATTTACCAACTAAAGTTTATCATAATAAAGAAAGCACCACCTTTTAACATTCTGAGTAGGTCATAGCATTATTTTGCAGTGACTGACTCTATAAGAAATACGGGTACCAGATTGTATATATATAGTGCATGAATGTCAACACATAGCGCATGCGGGAGTTAATATAAAAAAATGTATACCTCCAAGTGTATTTTTTCCCAGGTAATAACATTCCAGAAAAATGTAATTGTCATATTTACATCATACGACATCAGAAATGAATTAATATACAGTTTGATCTTTAATTTGTTTTTCCTCGACTAGAGTGCATTCTTACAATACTGCGTTCCTTTGGCAATAATTAATATGATCTGGTTGCAGTGATGAACAAAAGAAGCAAATGAAGCGTACCATTCGTTTCTCATTTGTTTTCAAACTTAGCCATTTACATTAAATATATAAATATTTTAAAATGACTATGTTTAAGTAATGATTCGTGAGTAAACAGCTTAATTTTATTCGTTAAATAGTCTTAAAAAATGCCACTCTTGGCATTACTTATGACAATTTCAGACTGCATATTAATTATATATATATATATATATATATATATATATATATATATATATATATATAATTAATTGTGATGAAAAGGAAGCGGCGAATGCTGTGGTTCATTTTCTATTTCAAAGAAATATCAAAGTGTGATACAATGAAATTAAATTTTAAGTAGCCTAGGTAACATTTACATTATTAATTAAGTCAATTATTTTTCTTCCCTAGGGAAGTAAATTGAGCAATTACCTGCCGTTGCCAATGGATACTAATGGCTCTCTCGTAAATTGAACTTCCTTCTCTAGAAACAGAATGACTATTTAACTCATGTTTCAAATGGGAGTCAATGACCAATCACGATTCAATGAATTTTATTTTACAACCAATAACAGTCGTGTTTCACCTCGTTCTTTATCGAATTCTCTTTACCAGCTCCTCCTTGTGTAATAAAAAAAGCTCCTCCTTTTTTAGTGTTCTGAACAGGTCAGAGCATTATTTTGCAGTGACTGACTCTCCAACAAATACATTGAATGTAGCAAGTAATGAACAGATTCTTTCGAACTACACATTTGATAATTGCGTGTTCAATAATTGTGTTTTTAAAAAATGATTTTATTGAGATGTTTGCTAAAAAAAATAAATTATTAACCTATAATGTTGATTATAATACACAGTTTGATGTGTATCATTTTTTTTTCCACTAGGGTGTATTCTTACAATATTGCGATCTTATTTGGCAATAAATAATATGATCAAGTTGTAGTGGATAAACGAAACATAACCACACATTTCTGATTTGTTTTCAAACATCGCCGTTTAATTAAATATATAAATAGTCCTATTTTAAAATACCGGTAAGAAATGTAGAAACGACAACCTGGGGCATTGAAAAAATGGAGTAAACAGCTTAGTTTAATTCGTTAAATAGTCCTAACAAATGCCACTCTTGATTTCCAAATCCTACAGATACATTCACGAGTCACATGGTGACTCATGATTTTATCCATGATTTGAAAATCACTCGTGACATTACTTATGATAATAAACTTGTAGCAAACATAGACCTAATCAATAAAATCTAAATGACCAAACCATAATGTTAAAACAGTCAAAGCGTTTCGGTATCGTTTTCAAGATTAGTTATTGATTCAATAAAAACAGGCTAAAATGTATAAACACCAATGACAGTTCTGATTACGTTATATGTCGTGACTGACAATTTTAAATGACTTACTGATATCATCAACATAATCCCCTTTTGATGATTATGATGTCAATAGTAATTTAAAATTGTAATTCATGTCACGTAACGCAATCAGAATTGTTATTGTATTTATACATTTTAGCCTGTTTTTATTCACTCAATGACAAGTCTTGATAATGATAGTATCGCTATAGAAACACGTTAACTATTTTAACATTTTAGTTCGGTGATTTGGATGTTACTGATTACTAGCTAATTGCCCGACGTGCATAGCTACGCCTAAATAAATGAAATATTAGAGATTAATCAAATTGTATGGTATAAGCTGAGACGAACCAAACATGGCGGTTGTTAGTTTTTAATATCGGATTTCAGGTATATCAGGCTCAATTCTGGAAATGCGTGCTATTATGCATTACTGAGACTCTTGACATCCCAACTCCTTTCAAAAAACGTTAAACTGAAAATATATAAAACTATTATTTTCCAGTTATATGTTTGTGAAACATGGACTCTTATTTTAAGGGAGGAAAGGAGATTACGAGTATTGGATGATAAAGTTCTAACGAAAATGTTTGGACCAAAGAGAGATGGGCGGGTGAATGGAGAAAACTACATAACAGTGAACTACATGGTCTTTATAGGAAGCCAGATATAATAACAGTTAAGTCTCGTAGATTGCGATAGGCATGACATGTGGCACGAATGAGGAATCAAAGACGTGCATGGAAGCTTCTTGTAGGAAAACCAGGTGGAAAACGCCCGTTGGTAGACCAAGAATGAGGTGAGAGAATAACATTAACTATGATTTGAGGGAAGTAGATTATACAGGGAATGTTTGGAGAACGTTATCTCAGGATAGGGATGTATGGAGAGCTTATGTCCGCGCGGACATTGACCTATGGGTTCGATAGTGCCAGTGAATTAGTTAGGTAAACCTTCACTTCTAATTATCGGATTTTGCTCATTTTTGGATAATATCTATCTGGGTTTATTGTAATAGGAGGGTATATTGAGTTTCGTTGTGAAACAGCGAAAATTGTGACTATTAGAGTGATATTTAAATTTTCGCTTCAGGTGAACTCCTATACCTAATGATTTTAGACTTGGAGGGTGCAATTGTGAATCTAAAATGTCCAGGGATCCACCAAAAACACACAGATGTTTTCATGAAAATCGGTCCATGCGTTCAGGCAGTTTTTAATTTCGAATTTCAGGTATACCTCTACTTGTAATTGTCAGACAGTTCAATTTTGGATAATACCTATGTCGGTTTATTTTAATAAGACATACTGAGTTTTGTTGTGAAACATCGAAAATTGTGAGCGGTAGAGCGATTTTTAAATGTTCACTTCGGGTGAACTCCTATGCCTAATGGTTTTAGAGGATCCAATTGTGCATCTAAACCAACGAGGGACCTATTCACACACCCACACACACACAAAAATTTCCATCAAATTTAGTCGAGCCATTTTAGAGTTTTTGCGAGTCTAACGCTCGGGTGTTGTGTGTGTGTGTATAAAATATGTAATACAAGGTTTGTGTGTGTGTATAAAATATGTAATACAAGGTTATTTTCGTGTTTACTAGGTAGGTTCGTTGAAGATTTGTAAAGCTTGTCTCAAAACTATTTCATCGGAACATCTTCAGTAACTAAATATCTTGGGAATTTGCTAAAAAGCTGCGTAAGGAACAAAGTAAGATATTTTACGTTCATTTGATGAAATAATATGACTATAATAAGCTAATCTACTTAACAGTTGGTCCTTGGTAGTGACTGAGGGAGTGCATTTCACGGGAATTAGCGTCAGTAGAAATGACACCGTCAGCACAGAGACCTTGTACAGCATAATTCAACCTTCGTAATGATACGTCAAAATTACATTCATCTGGTACTCTCTTCTCTTATATCCATGTTTCCGGAGGAAATGAGCCTTTACATGGGCGTTTTATTCTGTAAACATTACGTAAGCATTTATACAGCGTCTTGTAAAATAAACACGTCACTTGTAAAAAAAAATTATGAAATTTTACGAAACTGACCTCTAAAATACCCGATATCCATGACCTACATCCATCCATAGTAATTCTGCCCGAAGGCAGGTCCTCACTGCAATCATAGCATTTTCATGTTATGCTTTGCAGCTTTACTATGGAATTGTAGGTGTGGTAGCTTCCCGTTGCTTTCCACAATGACCCACATAGTTAAACGAATTTATCAGCAGGTGTATTATGGTTTGATTTTGCTAGTTTAGGATTGTATCTTTCTATCTATCTTCCGGTTTTTACAGCTGCTGCCGTCTTCCCGTGCCAAACCTCCAAAGCCTACGGTCTTGGGCATCTTCGACGCTTAACCCTCTAGCTTGCATTACTGTCTTCATGTTTTCTTCCATGTTAACCTTGGTCTTCCTCTTTTCTTCTTTCTGTTCGGATACCATTCATATAGTTGCTTCGGCCATTGCTCATCTTCAATTCTTAAAACATGTCCTAACCACTTTAATTCCTTCTCCTCAATTCTTTCAATTATGCTTTCTTCTGCTTCCATTATGTTTCTAATTTCCTTATTTGTGACATGTTATAATTTAGACTTTCTGGCACTTCTTCGTAAATAATCCATTTCTAGAGCTATTAGTCTATTCTTGTAGTACTTATTGATTGTCCATACCTCACTTCCGTACATTGCAACAGATTCCACCAATGTTTTACCAATATATTTTTTTGTGTCTTTCCAAATATGCTTATCCCACCATATGGAATTTAACGATGATATTATTTTGCTACTCAAATCAATTCTATGTTTTATGTTCTCTTTGCCTAGACCTTCGATGTTATCCATAATTATTCCCAAATATTTAGTTTGTTTCACTTGCTTTATTTGGATTCCTTCTTCCAATATTAAATTTTCTCTTTCATTGCTATTTATTGCCATATATTGTATCTTTCTATTTTTATAATTTAAAATGTATATACAGTATACAGTTTCGTTTTACCCTAGTGGAATCTATGTCCAATTTTAAAGAAGTTGCTGAACCTCAAATACCTAGGAACAATCATTACTAGAGACCGGATTATATGCATTTTGCACATTTAGACCCTTTTCACCTGTTATTGCATATGTTAACTAAAAACTAGTGATAACGCATAATTTGGCGCTATATTTACAACATTTTAAAAGTCTGTGTTGTTTTACAAGGAACATTTCGAGGCCATCAAAAGTTTAGTAAATGATTTCGATAGTGCAGAAGCTTTGGTAGTTCGTCGGTGCAATGAAGCATTTAACAATTCTAGTATTAAAAAAATTGCTGTGATTAGCACTCATTTTCCCCATATATCTGCAACTATTAAAAAGCTTGAAACTCAAGGTTTGACGTTGATTGAATCTATTCTGTTAATAGATAAAATCCGTCAACTGAACTCATTATTGCCGGAGATATTCCCAAGCAAATTTAAGGAAAATTTTGAAAACATTTTGAACGATAACCGAGGCTTTGAATCTTTGTGTCAAATTAATAGTTTTATAAATGGGACAGGCGAGCTTTTACCAGAAATAATAAGAGCTAAAATAGCAACCAGATTCAAATACTGTCCAATTACTTCAGTTGACGTAAAACAGTCCTTTTCTGTTTATAAACATATTTTGAGCGATCGAAGACAGAACCTTACTACTGAACATTTGGAACAGTACCTGATCGTTTCTGTTTGCAATACTAGCAAAATGTAGAATATTTTAATTTGTGAACAATACTTTTGCCTGATGCTGATTTATAATTTATCATTTATCAGTGAGAAATGATAATATTAGTAAATAGATAATAAAAATACTAATTATTATGTTAATTTAGAAATAAAATATCTAATAGTGTGATAAGATGAGCGATGGCCGAAGCAACTATATGAATGGCATCCTAACAGAAAGAAGAAAAGAGGAAGACCAAGGTTAACATGGAAGGAAAACATGAAGACAGTAATGCAAGCTAGAGGGCTAAGCATCGAAGATGCCCAAGACCGTAGGCTTTGGAGGTTTGGCACGGGAAGACGGCAGCAGCTGTAAAAACCCGAAGATAGATAGAGATAGATAATTACTATAATGTTTTTTGTTTATTATTTGGTATTGCATATATTAACATTTTTCATGCATATTTTAAGCATTTTAATGCATATTTGCATGCACATTTCGAGCTTGTTATGTTGCATATAATCCGATCTCTAACCATTACAAACAGGAATGAGATGCATAGAGAAATTAAGCATAGGTTGAATTCTGGAAATGCATGTTTTTATATAGAGATCATATGGCCATCGCAATCATCATCATTATTCATATTCATCTTAGGTTAAGCTTAGGATTAGGGACTCTCCTGACGCATCGTTATCATCATCACCCATCATATCATCGGGACAACGTAACCCAGCCTTCCAGGCGTCCCAACCTCAGAAGTGGGTTACAAGTACGCCAATGCCAGGAGAGAAACCAGGAGTGTCGAAAGATAAACCTGGGGCATTTGAAAAAAAAAAATATATATATATATATATATATATATATATATACATATATTACAAAGAATTTTATCGTCCCAACATCTTTAAAAGTACGTAAACCTGGAGATATATAAAACTGTTATTCTTCCTGTTATATTATATGGTTTGCAAACATGAACTCTTACTTTAAGAGAGGAGAAAATATTACAAGTATTTGAATATAAAGTTCTTAGGAAAATGTTTGGACCAAAGAGAGTTGAACAGACAGGCGATTGGAAATGACTACATAACAGTGAGCTGCATTATCTCTATAGGAAACCAGGTATGATAAGAATAGTTAAATTTTGTTGACTGCTATGGGCAGGACATGTGAATGGGGAATAAAAAGAGGGGCATGGAAACTTCTTGTAGGAAAAACAAAGTAAAAACACCCAATAGATGAGGTGGGACAATAGCATTAATCATGATTTGAAGCAAGTAGATTGTACAGGAGATGATTGAAAAAAAAGTAGCTCGGGATAGGGACGTATGGAGAGCTTATATCCGCGCGGCCAAGAACCTCCGGGTTCGGTAGTACCAGTGAGTTAGTTAATAAAATATAATCGATAATTTTTTCAATAGGTGTCAAATTATGATGTTGAGTGATGTCAAATTATGCAACATGCAAATAGGGAATAACTTACTGTTATTCATGATTTGTTTTCAATGCAGTTCGATAGTTTTAATAAGCTGGCATCAGGGATTGAGTTTCTCTTTTTAAAAACTAAATATTTATTCCGTAAACCAACAAATTCAATGTCTAGTGTATGAAAAAAATAGGTCAGTCTCTTGATAATAAATAACATGTGAAGATAAATGACTTAAAAGTCTGGAAAAGCGTCAAGGCCTCCTATCTAAAGAAAATTCTAGCAATCTCTAAATTCACTCCCTCGAGACTGGTCTATGTACTAGCAAGATAACAGTTCTTCCTGGAAGACCTCAGAATGCGCTACTACCTGACATCCACTAAAGCTTACGAACAACAGATGCAAGAGAGAAGACAGAAGCGGGATGCCTTTCCTGAAGAATTCTACGGTACGCCTGCCATGATAGATAGGAGCTGGTGTGGACCAAACAAGGAACTAAGGCACCAGATGCTTCCATCACAAAGTGTGTGTGAATGTCACTTACCATCAAATCGAAGACAGTTGCAGATGTAAACTGTGCGGACTAATGTGTACAAGATATCATCTGGAATTGTGTTCCGAAGTGACAATGTCATTAGCGCAATACGCCAATTAATTAATTTTGCACGATTTAGCGCATTTATATTATTATTAAACCAACAAATGTGGACATAAATTCTACGTCGGAGGAATTCGCTTAGTTTTTGTAGTTCTTGCGTGACGGACATGTTTTGATTTTTTTTTTACATTCCATTCTAAATGATACTTTATAATTTTATTAGAGCTATTATTTGAAGCAATGGGGTAATAAATTTAATGAGAGTGGTCCCCCTCGCTTTTGTTTTTGCCGATGTAACGGTGCCATCATATCACCCTCTATTAAATAAACTTGACAGTTGACACAGCATCGTTAATTAATTTTTGAGTAATTCAAAACCTAATCTTCCTTTTCTTCCTTTCTCCCTTCTTACAATTTATTTCTTGCTTTTCACCCTCGTGTGTTCCTCCCCTTCCTTCATTTAATTCCACTCAGTCTTGGGTTGTTCACCGAAACTTAATTTTCATCCTCGGGGAGGGTCTCCTCGTTAGTGGTTGGGCGGAGCAATTGTTCCTCCCCTTCTAACTAATTCTGTGGGAGATCTCTGTGAAGGTACCCTTTTTATATTACGCAAAGAAACTTTCTTTACTTTTATATAAAAATTCATTTGTTTTGCCCTTTAATTAACGTTTTAGTGAAGGCTTATTAACTAACGTTGCTGTCACTATCGAACCAGAAGGTTCATGACTGTGAAAATTAATCTCTCCATACATCCCTATTCTGAGCTAATCTTTTCCAATCATCCACTGTATAGTGGTCAGGTTTTTTAAACTTATCCAAACCTTCTGGCGGCACTATGGCCCTGGGATCGACTCAGCCCCTAACGAAAATGAATACCAGACGCTTGTTCTGGGGTAAACGCGGCCGCCACGCAGGGCTGACATTAAGTGCCGATTGTCTAGAAAAAGTGAGAGTCTAACCTCCTACTACTCCAAGGGCCTCCTAAGACCTGTAGTGGGATCACTTTACATTTACTCCTGTATAATATTCATCTTCCTCAAATCGTTGCGAAAATTATTCTCCCATCTCTTTCTTGGGCTGTCAATTATGAGTTTTCCCTCCGGTTTTCCTACAAGTAGTTTCCATGCCTCTTTCATTCGCCATTCGTATCACATGTCCTACCCATCGCAGTCTACGAGACTTACTTGTTTTTATTACATCAACATCTTGTAACTCATTGGTAGATATTCTTTTCCCAGTGAAAGAAAGTTCCCGCGCGATGATAATGGTCTAGTGCGGAACTGGGGGGTGTTGAGTTTATATGAATACTGTTATATAGTGTTAATGTGGCGATTGCTCTACCGTTGAATGATTTTAGATTTTTTACATTCCCGAAAATCCACGACATTTTCGAAAAATTGCGCTAAAAATTGGCACAGATTCCTGCTAACGCGCAAGGCTTAATGTATTAATTTGACTATTACTCATATGACGTCACACTAGTTTCAAATGCTATATTAGTTTTATATAATAATAATAACAACACTCAATTGATTTGGTGTTTATTGGCTAATACCCACGCGAGTTGCTACTCCCAATTAAATTAAATGTTTTTATTTTGATTTGTGCAATTAAAAGAAAATAATGGGTTATTTAATCTGTATATACATTGCGATGAACCAATTTTCTCGTGGAATTTCGGCCCTTATTACTCCACCAAGTAATCTGCGCAGGCGGAAAATATGTTAACTAACATGATGTCTTCCTCTTACTCTTCCTTACTATGTTGCCACTTCCTGTAGCGAGATGACAAATACCATCGATTTTTAATGGACCGTCCTTCTACGCGGTCATTGACAAAATTTCTAATTTGACAACTCTGTTACTATTGCGGTTACGTGTAGGAATGGGCTGTTCCTTGTCATTACATGTTGCCACTTGTGATTTATTGTGAGGCTGGTAACGGAGAGACGACAAATACTGTGATTTTAAATGATCCGACCGCTTGAGCGATCCGCGCTTAAATTACTAATTTGACAACCATGTTAAGATCTGTCACACGTGTTTAGGGATTCTCCGTCCACACTTAAAATTGGACAATTCAGTACGTGATCGGATGTGTAGTCTTCTCCTACACCCCTTTTATTCCATTAAAAGCTCATTTAATATTTCCGTGGCCGAGTGGTTCAGGCAGGAAGCCTTGGGGCAGAGCTACGGGACTTGCTAGTCCCCATGGGGGAATAATTTTTTCTCATGGAATTTCGGCCAATATGGGACCGGTGCCTACGCAGTATCGTGAGGTATTTAGGTAGCTACAATAAGTAGCGACTCCAGGTTGAGAAAACCGGCTATAACGGCTGGAGGACCCGACATGCTGACCACAATTCACCACTACACTGGCTGGATGATCATCTACTTCTGTGGATGTGATGCCAGCAGCCGAATGGTAGGCAAGGGGCCTTCTAGGCCTATCTCGCCGTAGCGAGGAGTTCTAGGTATACTGTTATTATTCTCTTATTTTTTTGCACTTTCTTTACCAAGGCTTTTATTTTAAGGGAGAAGAAACGATTACGAGCATTGGAGAATAAACATTTTAGGAAACATTTTTAGACCAAAGGTATATATATTAATATTAATATATTAATTGGTGTTTCCTATATATTAATTGGTGTTTCCCGTATAATGTATCATATTTATATTATTATTATTATTATTATTATTGTTATTATTATCGTATCATTATTGTTATTACCCTATAAAATGTTTGTTTGTTTTTGTTTCTATATATTTAGTAGTTTGGCGACACTAGCGCTAAAACCCCTCCCCTCCGTCCGTGCAGAGTTCACTTGGTGGTATAATATATAACTGGTGCCCACCCAACATCACGAAGAATGTAGGTAGCTAAAATAAGTAGCGGCTCCAGGTTGAGAAAACCCTCGGGCCAACAGATCTGTGCCCCACAAGCGCTGACATCGTTCTTAGAAAAGTACACATCTATACTCTCACCATTCCACCGCACCCCCCTTTCCACCACGTCAAACGGCAGCCAACGGTAACTTATCGAGTAGGGATGTTGCCAAACTTCCCCCAGTGTCAGGGCTCCTGAATATTGAATAATGCAAGGTTGGAGTTGTGTTGAGAACACTAAAGTGCATGTGCAAGAGAGATCTAGAAAAGAGAGAGATAGGAATGCAGGGAGGGAAATGATTTGTCGAGGCAGAAAAGGAAGTAGGCTGTAGTTCGCATATCTTAAGGGGGCACAGATCAGTTGGACAGACAACGGCAGGGAGACTGGACATGCTGACCACATGTCACTCCCTGCATTGGCTGTATGGTCGTCTCTATGCTTAACACGTGTGTGTGAGACCAGCAACCGGCTGGGAGGCCAAGAGCCTTCTATACTAATTTCGAGCTAAGTTCCAGTTGTATTCTAAACAAACTTGTATAAGGTATCACTCCACCCACAGGGTGCTACTTTTACCCGCCATGATTTGTGTACGGAACCTTCGACGATAGAAGTATTGTTCTTAGCCAACATTTTTTACGGGAAATAAAGTTAAATACAATGTAAGATGGTACCCATGATTATGAACTTCCTGAATTTCTTATTTACTTATGACAAAAATTATATATGGACCTTTTTTCCATGATATAGATAATATTTGTTTGCAGTTTCATATTGAGCAGAATATATGCTCCATGCTGACTCACTTGTAAATTCTGCTGTTATTTTCACCATATCCTCAGTGGTTAATGTAGGATATTTTTTTCACCAAACTGTTTGAAAACTTTCAAAATATTTTTTTCTCTCATTTCAATTTTTTCTTTTCAATGTTTTAAGAAATTGTACAGAAAGCGCCCATTTTGTAACAGTTGAAATACCAACGTATTCTGCTTTGCCCGTGCTAATGGTTATTTCTTCTTCTTCTTCTTCTTCTTCTTCTTCTTAGTCATAATGTGTAGGATTTTCATCCTGTTTATTTCCAAAATCACTCCTCGGAGGAAGACGTATTGGATATGCATTCACTGTCTATCCATCTCTTGGCTGGTCTTCCTCTTGTTCTTCTCCCGTCCATTGGTCTATCGTCTTTAGCTCTTTTTGCAAGTCTGTTTTCTTCCATTCTTTCTATATGATCTTTGGTTATTTAATCTATTAAAATTATAAATATATATTTTAAGATTATCGAATATAACTTAGCCTATATAGACATGTAAAAACTCCTGGCGCGACAGGCCTAGAAAGCCCTTAGCCTACCAGCCGGCTGCTGGTATCTCATCCACATGTGTCAGTCACAGAGGTAGATGATCAGCCAGTGTAGGGGTGACATGTGGTCAGTATGTCGAGTCCCTCAGCTGTTATAGCTGATTTTCTCAACCTGGAGCCGCTACTTATTGTAGCTACCCAAATGCCTCACGATGCTGGGTAGGCACCGGTCCCATACTGGTCGAAAAACCATGAGAAAAGTCTTCCCCCATGGAGACTCGAACCAGCGCAAGTCCCGTAGCTCTGCGCCAAGGCTTCGTGTCTTAACCACTCGGCTACGGCGCGGGACATATAGACATGTGATAGATATAATAGTTTATGTATTTTTATTCCTTTTATTTTGAGTGTTAGTGAACTGCATTTTCTTACACGCTTAAGAATAAAACCATTATTCGACCAAACAAAACGAAGCCACACATCTAGTTAACTGGAACTTAGCTCGTAAGATGTATAGACAATGTCGCGACAGTGAGTTTTTTATATCATCAGTTATCAAATCTTAAACGACTTTTAATTAATTTGGTTGTTAATTTTGTAACATTGAAAGCAGAACAATGTGTTTGTATAAGTAATAGCACGTATTGTACACTAAAATATGTTTGTTAGAAAACAAACGTGATTGATTCTCTTTTTCCCACACGTTGTGTTTGTATTGCGTCACAATCCAGTTCAGACAGCTTTCTAACTTTGTAAATACTCTGTATAAACAGCAAATCCTGCACAATTCGAACTGATGTGGGTTTGTATAATCTATTACACTTGTTCATGTCTTTCAACACCTGACGCATGAATATTATTAGTGGTGTCGTGCACTGCAGAAGTGGGCAAAATATATTTTAAATTATAAGACATTCGATAAGTAATGTCTGCACTGTTGTACATCAGCGATCCTACTGGTGACCTCTGAAATCTTGTGTGTTGTTGAATAGTCTTTGTTGTATAAATCTGTAATATTGAGTCACGAAATAACAGTATAAATCTGTATTTTGGATTTTTGGAGGCGATCGACAAAAATTTCAGAAAGGGATAAAGTCAGAAACAGCGCAATAAGGGAAATTATGCAAGTTGAAAAAAAAACTTAAAAAATAGGAGAAAAACGTTTGTAATGGTATGGACACCTCATAAGAATGGAAGATGATAGAATGCCAAAGAAGATCTTGATTGGAAAGCTAATGGAAGAAGTGGAAGAGGCAGACCTAGATAGGTTGGACAGATGGAGTGAGAAGAAGTATGGAAGCTAGAGATTTGAGGCAGACCTAGATAGGTTGGACAGATGGAGTGAGGAGAAGTATGGAATCTAGAGATTTGAGGGACGAAGATGCTTTAGACAGGAACCTCTGGCGTCAAATCATTTTGGGTTGAAGAAGAAGAAGCACTTTATTGTGGAATATTCCTAATAAAAAATTAATTTGTATTATTAAAAGTCTGGAAAAGTAATATTTTTATTAATACACTGTTTCTCACATTTAGTAAGCAACAAATAAATAAATATTTTCAACTCGTGTCCAACTCAGGGTCGGGTCGATGGATGAGCCCCCTGTATATAGAGGTATGTGAATGACAAAGGGTGCCGACCGACCACGCCTGACGCACCATCACGGGAGCGGATGAACGAAATGAAAGATGAGTATGGAGAAATTGTGGAATGATATTGTGGCAGGGGGAAACGGGGAGAAAACCTCAATAAAAACCTGCCCAATTCCTTTTCGTTCCACCACGAAACCCACATGGAGTGGCAGGGACTCGATCTCGGGATCCCATTAGTGAGAAGCGATCGTCTAAACGCTTGCGCCACGGATCCACTTAAAATATTCCTGTAGTATGTGTGTAATTATTATAATATTTATAAAGGGTCCGGTTGATTATGAGATACCACAAAAGTTTTATCTTTAAGGGGGGTAGAATTTAAGTTGGAATATTTCTAACTCACAATTATCAATAATTGTAATTCCTTAGTAATACCGCCCTAAAAAGATGTTCTTTAGAATTTCTTTGAAAGGTGAAATTGGGAAGTACTCGAATATCCACCAATTTCAGCAGACTATCCTTTGTGATTATAGCTTATTCACAAAGATCAAAGAACCTCTACGAGGCATTCGATTACAGTCAAGAGTTGATATCCACAAAGTCTAGATCGATCAGACCAGAGAGATATCCAGAAATGGTGCTGCAGATGAAGTGCGATGTATTTTAAGGATTATAGTTGACTTGGTGGGAGACTATACATATGAAGTTCGTTATGTCAACAGTAATCTAAATAATTTTTTTATGATGTAGTAGCTGTGTTGCGTTTACTTATCGAATACCCTAGTAGGGATACGATAGGTTTTGCAGAAAAAAAAACACAATTTAGTTTATTAATAAATAGCTTAATCTTGGTGATAATAAAATCATATTACACATAATAAATAAAATTCAATTCACCAAACTAAAATCTTAAAACGGTCAACGCGTTACAATAGGGAGGCTGTCATTATCAAGACTAGTTATTGATTTATTTATTGTCTATAATACAACAATCGGCCGCGGTGGACTACTGGTTATGCTCCTTGCCTCTGGTCCCGAGGGTCGCGGGTTCAAACCCGGCCGTGGTCGATGGATTTTTTAGGACGGAAAAATCCAAGGAGCAAGTCCTCCGGGAGGGACTTTAAGCCGTGGGTCCCGAGTCTGAAGATTTTCAGGCTCGTAAAAAATCCTTAAGCCTGAATGAAAAGGCCTCTAAGCAAAATTTACTTAATTTCCCCGCCCTAGTACTACCATGGTTTCCTAGATGTCAGTATGAGGCGGAACGCTGACCACGGACCTCTCAAAATGACATCTATACGAAAACAAGTGTAACTAAATTAGTATGGTTCAAATTCTTCCCTATAGGGGGAGAGCGCCTAAATCTCTGTAAAGGGAAACATACGCTTACAATACAATACAATACAATAATACAACACATTGGTTTCTACAGCATCATCTTAGTATGATGTGACAGGATTGGGGTATCAAAGAAAGGTATGCAAACTGGGGAACTGAATGCCAGGTATGAGTTTACATAAATAAAAAAATCTATGCCAGATATGATGATGATAACGATGATCGATTCCCGTTCGTCTAGCATCGGTACATGGATCCAGATTAATTTAGTTGCGCTTATTTCTCTACAAATGTCAACAATGGGTATGTGGTTAGTACATAGCCTCGAGGAGACATCTAGTAGTAAATTAACGTATTACTCGGATGGATGAAGGTTTGCTCAGAGGTCTTTTTTATCTCTATTTGAGGTTTTTTACGAGACAGAATAATTTCAGATTTCAAAACCTTTCGAAGTCCATTGGATTTTTCCATCCTAAAAATCCATTGATCTCAGTCGGGTTTCAATCCGCGACCCACTGGACTAGAGACAACAAACATAGCCACTAGACTACCGTGCCCGAAGTGCAGGTACGAGTCTGCATGAATTAAAAAGAAAAGAAAAAGATGATTCTACGCTCTATGTCAGGTATGTGTCTACTGACTCACTAATTCAAGGGCACTATCGAACGTGTAGGTTGATGACCCCGCGGACATAAGCTCTCCACACATCCCTATTCTGAGCTAATGTTTTCCAATCATCCCTAATCTACTTCCCTCAGACCATGGTTAGTTATTCTCCCACCTCATTCTTGGCCTACCTACTAGTCGCTTTATCTCTGATATTCCTACAAGTAATTTCCATGCCCTTTTTTTCATTTCCCATTCGTTCCACATGTTCTGCTTATCGCAGTCTATGTTATGTAGTCTTCTCTAATTCCCGATCTGCTCATCTCTCTTCGGTCAAAAAAAAAAAAAAAAGACATTCCAAGAACTTAATTGAAATTCTGAAATACTCGTAATCTCCTTTCCTCCCTTAAAGTAAGAGTCATATTTCGCATCCATGTAATGTAACTGGGAGAATAACAGTTTTATATACTTTCAGTTCAACGTTTTTTTAGAGAATTTCGGACTACAAGTGTCCTTGTAATGCATAACAACATGCATTTCCATAATTGAGCCTGGTTTAATTCCCTTGTCATGATTTATTATTATTATTATTATTATTATTATTATTATTAATACCTCACTAGAAAATTAATACAAGAATATAGTTTATGGGGTTTAAAGATCAATATGGATAAATCTAGATATATGACAATAGGGGATCTTCCTCAAGATTTAATACTAGAAGAAAATTTAGGGACAATTAAATACACTGAAGAATATAAGTATTTGGGAATTAAAATGACTAAAGATGGAAAACAAGAAACAGAGATAAGAAACAGGATCAATATAGGAAAGTATGCTTTATCTGCCCTAAATGGAATAGTATGGGACAAACATATCTTCAAAGAAACAAAAAAAAAACTATTTTTAATACAATAATCAGGAGCTGATGTGTGGGCTTTAAATGCACAAATGAAAAACAATTACTCGCCACTGAAATGGACTACTGGAGACGTTCTGCAAGAATATCCAGGAAGGATAAAATCAGAAATTCATATATAAAAGAAAAAATGCAGGTACAATATTCATTATTAGATTTTATAAAGAAGAAACAATTAAATTGGTACGGACACATTAGAAGGATGGAAGAAGGAAGACTACCTAAGATAATCATGGATTGGGAACCACAGGGAAGGAAACAGAAGGGTAGACCAAATATTACGTGGATTCAGGGAATCAATGAAACTAAGAGGGAATGGGAAATAGAAGAAGATATATGGATGAACAGACAAGAATGGAAAAATGTGTTGAAACAAATGTGTAGTTAACTGTGAACATGGGTACCGGAAAAATGTATATTCATTGTAAAAACCGGAATAATAAAATTATTATTATTATTAATAATATTATTATTATTATTACTCCATCCATAGTAATTCTGCCTGAGGGCAGGTCTTTCACTGCAACCATAGCATATTCATGCTATGCTTTGCTGTTTTACTAGCTTCCTGTTGCTTTCCACACCGGTGAAGTATGGTCATGAAAATGATAAGGATGATTATGATGGCCGGGTGATTTTAGGGGGCCACTGAGCCCTAAGCCTCCTGACATTTGTCTTACAGGTGAGGAAAAACCCCAAAAAACCTCACCCAGGAGCCTGACCCGACCGGGAATCGAACCCGGGCCCGCTGCCTGACAAGGCAGCACGGTATCTCGAGACCACAGCGCTGGACATTATTATTATTATTATTATTATTATTATTTATTATTATTATTATTATTTAAATACAGTATAATTACTTTAGCTGCTGTATATATTTTTCTACAGGAAATAAAATTTGAAATTATAATCGGAGTGTATTTAAAAGTATGAATGCATTCAACTTTTTCCATTAACCTGAATATTCGTTTCAGCATTGCAGGTTTACAGTTAGTAATTAAACTTGAATTTCCAGGATAATGAAAGTTACATGAAATTAATAGGCAACTGAAGAAAGTTTAATCCTAAAATGGTAAAACGTGAAAGTAAATTTTCTGGTTTTATATTAATGTTTTAATTGAATGCCATGCTCACTGTTAAACTATTCAATCTGTTGAATTAAAAATAATTAATTTATCATTTACTTTCGTGAATTCGAACATGGACTGTACTTCAAGAGAAGAGAGAACAGTATGAACATTTAAGAATAAATTGGTTATAACAATTTTAGGACCAAAGAGAGATGGACAGGGGTGTAAATGAATTTTAATATAACGGAGCAGCTTATTCTTTATGGGAAAAAATAGATGTAATAAGAACAGTTGAAGTACACTGCTGTGATGGGCAGGCCATGTGGCATGAATGTTAGATGGAAAGTTCTTCATAAGTAATGCCGCGAGTGATTTCCAAATTATCGATAAATTCACGACTCACGAAGTGATGAGTAAATTTATCTAGAGAATTTGGAAATCAAGAGTGGCATTTGTTAGGACTATTTAACGAATAAAATTAAGCTGTTTACTCACAAATCATTATTTAACTACAGTTATTTTAAAATATTTATATACGGTATTTAATGTAAACGGCGATGTTTGAAAACAAATGAGAAGCGATAGTACGCTTCATCTGCTTCTTTTGTTTATCACTGCAACCATATCATACTATTTATTGCCAAAGGAACGCAATATTGTAAGAATGCTCTCTAGTGGAGAAAAAATGAAACACATCAAACTGTATACTAATTCATTTCTGGTGTCGTATGATATAAATATGACAATTATATTTTTCTGGATTGTTACCTGGGAAAAAATACATTTAAGAAAGTGCAAACAGTGTTTTTTTTTTTTGGTGGTATAACCAATTGCTACAAATGTTTTTATATTAACTCCCGCATGCGGCATGTGTTGACATTCATGCACTATATCTACAATCTGGTAGCCGTATTTCTCACAGGCTTAGTCACTGCAAAATAATGGTCAGACCTGTTCAGAATATTAAAAAGTTGGAGCTTTCTTTAATATGGTAATTATAACACTGATAAATATTTCGTGAAACGCGACTTTGATTGGTTTGTAAAACAGAAATCATTGAAACGTGATTGGCCATTGAGTCCCATTTGGGGCATGAGTTAAATAGTCTACGAAAACCAGAGTTAAAGCGCAGAGTAGCTAGTCCAAGAATGAGGCGAGAAAATATCATTAACAATTATTTTATGGACATGGAAAAATAAAAACACGTGAATATGTATATTTCGGGACAAAAATTAGTGCAGATGGAAGTTATGATGCTGAAACTAATGAGAGGATAAAAATGGTCAAATCTGCAATATCAGTATTAAATTAAGTTGTATGAGATCAGAACATAAGTTCTAAAACAAAAACAATTTTAATACAATAATGAGTACAATGATCACAAATAGAAATGAGATGCACAAAGAAATTAAACATAGGCTCAATTCTGGAAATGCGTGCTATTATGCATTACAGAGACTTTGATGTCCCAACTCCTTTCAAAAAACGTTAAGCTGAAAATATATAAAACTAATATTCTACCAGTTATATTATATGGGTTGGAAACACGGACTCTTACTTTAAGGGAGAAAAGGAGATTACAAGTTTTCGAGAATAAAGTACTTAGGAAAATGTTTGGACCAAAGAGAGATAAACAGACAGGTGAATGGAGAAGACTACATAGCAATGAACTACATGGTCTTTATAGGAAGCCAGATGTAATAAGAACAGTTGAGTCTCGTAGACTGCGATGGGCAGGACATGTTGCACGTATGGGGAATGAAACCCTTGCATGGAAGCTTCTTGTAGGAAAGCCAGAGAGAAAACGCCCAGTTGGTAGACCAAGAATAAGGTGGGAGAATAACATTAACTATGATTTGAGGGAAGTAGATTGTAGAGGGAATGATTGGAAAGCATTAGCTCAGGATAGGGATTTATGGAGAGCATGTCCGCGCGGCCATGAACTTACCCGGTTCGATAGTGCCAGTGAGTAAGTAAGTATGAGTACAATAGCATACGGTGCATAAACATGGTAATTAAAATCTAGAACAATAATTAAGTGGAAAGAAAGATTATAGAAGAAGTATCAGAATTTAACTATTTTGGCGTATTAATAACAAACACTAAACATTTAATAAAAGAAGTAAAGAAACAAGCTGATAAAGCGGCACAACTATCAGGATATATGAAAGATTTAATTTGGTGTAACAAACATATGGCAATAGAAAGCAAAACCCGCATTTACAAACCGATAGTTCAACCAGTTATCGTATATGGTGCAGAAACTAGGGCTGATATAATAACAACTAAACAAATAATAAGCACATGTGAAATGAAAATTTTAAGAACTATTCAGGGGAAAACATTATTTGATAAAGTACACAACACAGAAATTAGGGACAGCACTGAAATATCAACTCAGAGGTGCGGGTTCGAACCCCGTCCAGGCATTTATTTTTCTTATGTCATATTAAGCTTGCATTGCTCAATGTCAAAAAATTAATTATAACATCTATAAAGCGCCACTGCTATAAAGTAAAAATATTCTCTTTAATTTGCTTACTTGTTATAGTAGCTACTAGGTGGCAGTGGAGACACGGAGTTCCAGTTACATATGGTAATAATAGGAGAATGTGTATAAGAAAAATGAATGTTTGTTCTGGATTCGCCTGGTAGCGTACTGAGATATCAACTCAGATGTCCGGGTTCGAATCCCATGCAGGCATTTATTTTTCTTACCGTGTCATATATATATATATATATATATAAAGTTCGAACTTATCATTCCTTGATAATGGCATGTGGGATCATGCCGAAACGTCGGAATCAGTGGCCAAAGGCCGAACTTGAATCGATGATACGGAAAACCCAAGAAAACTTTCTTAAATAATATATATATATATATATATATATATATATATATATATATATATATATATACGTACTGGTGTACGACTCAGGGTCGGGTCGAGGGATGAGATGAGCCCCTCTACCTGACCCTCAGTAGTACACGATTTGAGGATATTTATTTTTATATTTATCCACCGCTGTGGTCTCGGGGTAGCGTGCTGCCTTGTCACGCAGCGGGCCCGGGTTCGATCCCCGGTCGGGACAGTTTTTTTCTGGGTGAGGTTTTTATCGGGGTTTTTTCCTCACATGTAAGACAAATGTCAAGAAAACTTTAAGGCCCAAACGGTCCCCGAAATCATATGGTCATCGCAATCATCATCATTCATATTCATCTTAGGTTAAGTTTAGGATTAGGGACTCTCCTGGCGCACCACTATCATCATCACCCATCATATCATCGGGGCAACGTAACCCCCGACTTCTAGGTGCCCCAAGATCAGAAGTGGGTTACAATTACGCCATACCAAGAGAGAAACCAGAAATGTCGAAAGACAAAGCTGGGGCATTTGAAAAAAAAACATATTTTTTAGAGTAATTTGAAACCGCATTTATTTCTGCGCGTTGTTTTATTTAGAGAAGAATATTGTTGAAAGTTTTCGTGCAACTGTATTTATGAGAGTGGGAGTTGGAGAAGTCGCAGTGTTAGTACCAGCAGTGGATTAGAACCCTGTTTACTTGGGGTAGGAAGTTTGAGCACAAGATGGCCTCCAGGGGCATTAACGCTCATAACAACTTGCTTCAAAATTGATGCTGTCGTTGCAAAGTTATTACAAGTACGGGTTGTGGGAGCAGACAATAAGATGAACTTATAAAACTTTCTGACAAACTTGTAAATAAATCAATGCATAATGTACGAGTAGCATTTTTTATCAGTGCTCTCTTTCTTTTTTACAGTTTTCTTATTTTGCTCTTTGCAAACTTGCAACGACAAACTTCACATAATACTTGTAAACGTTTTTCATCCTTTAAAGTAAGGGTGGATTTCTTAACTGAAGTCAAAAACACGAACCACGCCCCATGGTTTTCAGATTTTTTATTGTTTCCATAACAACCATAAAAACTGAAAAAGCAACAGCTGTTAATCATAAAAACAAATGTCTGAATCATGTCCATGGTTTCATAACAATGTATGTGAATTTTCAGGCATTTTATAGGTGTTATGGAAACAATAAAAAATGGAAAACCGGGAACGTTGTTTAGACCTCTAAGGGTGGATTTCTCAACCGAAGTCAAAACCACGAACTACGCCCCATGGTTTTCCGATTTTTTATTGTTTCCAACAATCACAAACACTGTAAAACAACAGTTGTTAATTATAAAAAACAAATATCTGAATCATGTCCATGGTTCCATAACAATGTATGTGAATTTCCAGGCATTTTATATTTTATTTATTTATTTGTTTTATTTATTTTATTTTTTTAGCCTGGTGGAGTTAAGGCCATGTGGCCTTCTCTTCCACTCACGAGGACATACATATATTACATCAGAATATAACAATTAAAATGAACTCTAATATTAAATACTAAATAAAAATTTGATCAAAAGGATAATATATATTATATTACGATCTATAATGCAACCAGTTAATGTTAGTTAAAATTAAGACTAAAACTAATAATAAAATGTATACAAGCAAGACATATTAAATTGTCCCTGTCTAATGTATATAAAAAACAAAGAAAAATAATGAGATATAGAACACTAATTTTACTATTATACAATATTTAAAACAAAACAAAAGAAAATATTTGTTAATCATAATACTATATTCATAAATAATTAAATTTATAAATTGTTAAATGAATACTATCAGTGAGGTGTATAAGTTAGTTATTAAATAATTTTTAGTTTGTTTTTTTAAGGATGGTATGTATTATATATGGGGAAAACTGGCGTAATACAGTTACCTCTGTTGGTGAAACCGACCCTAAGAGTGGATTTCTCAACCGAAATCTAAACCACGAATACGGTTTTCTGATTTTATATTGTTCCATAACACGTATAAAAATGACTGAAAATTCACATAAATTGTTATGAAACCATAGATATGATTCAGACATTTGTTTTTTTTGTAATTAACGACCGTTGATTTTCAGTTTTTATGGTTGTTATGGAAACAATAAAAATTCAGAAAACCTTGGTCCTTGTTATGACTTCGGTTGAGAAATCTACACTTACTTTAAAGGATGGGAAAATTTACGAAAGTCTAGGTTTCACATCGATATGATATATCCATCCATAGTAACTCTGCCGAGGGCAGGTCTTTCACTGCAAGCATAGCATTTTTATACTATGCTTTGCAGCGTTACTAGAGAATTATAGGTGTGGTAGCTTCCTGTTGTTTTCCACACCGGTGCACGATGATGATAATGATAAGGATGATGATGATGGCCGGATGATTTTCGGGGACCATGGGCCCTAAGCTTCCTGACATTTGTCTTACAGGGGAGGAAAAACCCCGAAAAAACCTCAGCCAGGAGCCTGTCCCGATCGGGAATTGAACCCGGTCCCGCTGTTTAACAAGACAGCACGCTACCTCAAGATCACAGCGCTGAACTGATATAATACAGTGCTATTAAAAAAATGATGTAGGGGTTTCACAAAATTGCTACACATAATACACTTGAGATAGGAATACAATTTTGGTTGTAGTGTGTAAGACAACTGCCGAAGTTTGTTTACCCTGCTTTACGAATTCTCAATATGTGAGTCGTTTGTCACTCTACAGGCAATGCACGTGATACTCAATTTCTTGCCATACTCGCGCCAGCGTCTCCTCGGTGATGCTTTGAATGGCGCGTGGCGGTTCTGACATGCACCTTCAGTTCCGGGATTGTTGCAGGTAGTGGAGGGACAAAAACGTGATCCTACACGTAGCCCCATAGGAAACAATCACATGGGGTTAGGTCTGGTGAACGAGGTGGCCAGAACAGAAGTCTCTCACGAATCTTGGAAACAGTGACTAGGAACCAAACCTCTAGACTACCGAATCTGATTATCTGACGTATGTATGTAGTAGTGGGCCTAATAGTTCCTGTCACGCCTCTTGGAAGCCTAAGGACTTTTCTGAAAAGACACTACCGGACTCTTTTTTTTTTTTGCCAAATTCCTGACTTAATTCCATTTTTTCCCTTCTTAAATTTTTGTTATTACAGAGCTGTGCTATGTAATTTTAGGTCTTCCTCTTTTTCTAGGCAATCCCTGTGGATAACCCTGTCAAGTTCTCTTCTGATAGTGTGTCCAATTCATTTCCATTTGTGATATTTAATCTCCTTCCAGATATCATCCTGTGATGTTATCTTCCATAATTCCTCGTTTGATATGTTTTTTGGCCGCCTAATTCTCAAAATAATTACAATGAGCAACAAAAAATAAACTTTTTTTTTGTCTCGGAAAGAAAAATACGTGATTCTGACAGTATTTTTCTCCTGAATTCAAATATGATATCGGTTTTCTCCATCACGCAAAGTTTCCGAGAGGCAAGAATTTATAATTTCAAACACTTGAATATTTTCTATATTCGTAACTACACAATATTTGAACATTCGGACTCACCTAGAAAGTAAGAAATGACGATTTTCTGCTATATTTCGCCTGTGGATCATCCCTCTTGATGGTCCAACAATAATCGGCCAGCATATTAGGATTCCATTTGCCTTCATATCTCTTTTCCATAGCTGAAATCTCCTGATGAAAGTATTCCCCGTTTTATTTTACAATGGACAAATGAGCGAAAAAACGTTTATTAAAAATAATTATTTAAATCCATTAATTGAAATTGAAATAAAAAAAAAACTGTGGGTGATGGAGAAATTCCGAATACATATTCGAAACCACGATAAAAAAACTGCATTAAGTACAACTATTAGTACTCATGAGACAAAAATCATGTTGACAGTTATCTGACATATGTTTGTGTACTTGCAATTTTATTATATACTGAGATTTTTCTTTTTCAAGTCTCACATCCGTATAATAGTATACTTTTCACATTGCTATTACAGTATATTATGATGCGAGGTTGGGAAGTGGTTTTTACAGAAGCCAGGAAATGATTAAGAACCGAGCGATAGCGAGGTTTTTATTTTCCGAGATTCTGTAAAACACTTCACAAACGCGTGTTGTACATTATATTTTGTACGATGGTTTTTTTCAAAAGTATACATAATAGTAAAAAATAACATCTTTGATGGAAATATTTGTTTTCATTATAAATAACTGACAGACATTAGCAGTCTGGTCAATGTATATACGGTAAATGCCGAAAATAATTTAGTTGAGTCTTAGCAGGCCGTGACACCAATCAGGAATAAAATGGCGGCTAATACGAATCTATTGTTTTATATTGTTTCAAATAAGGTTCGGTTCATTTAAAAGGCAGTGATTTGTTTCGTATACATAATGTATATTAACACCATATTTTGGATATATTTTTGTATATACATTGTAGATAGTATACATAAAGTGTTATTGTTTTACTTCCCACCCTAGGTAGGTAATTTGTAATATTACAGTATAGTTATTTAGTTATTTGTAGGTTGGCAACTCCTAAATTTAGGAAATTGAACTATCGATCATGGTCGCCATTCCTATAAGTACGACAGAACACAGTATCTTGCAAAAAATAGTCTTAATTTAGTTCTAGTTGAGATTTTTTAGATCTCCATATGGGTGATAATTGTGAGAATACAGCTTTTGATTTTCTACTTCTCTGCTCCTCTTCAATTATCTGAAGTATAGTTTCAATGTCTTGGCGCACACATGTTTCACATGTGGCAGGTCATAGGAACATGTAGGTCAGGAAGGCAAATAGATGGGAAAGTAAAAGTAGATTACTTTGTTGATATACATTTAGATTGCTCTGTAGTACCGTTATAAATACCAGCGCTCCAGGATGTGGGTCATTTTCCTGCCAATCTGACCTCTTAAGGTCATTCATCTGCTGTTCTTTATTTATTTATTCAGACAGGGAGCGCTGACTGAACTCAGAACCGCGATCTGGAAGATACATTGAGCTAATGCAGTATCCCATCTCTTAACCCTTAAATAGACAAAACAACAATTTCTCATATCAGTTATTTAACCCATTCGCTTCAGGTTTAAATGTTCAACATATTTCCCCAGAAACCAGTTTTAAATCACCGTATATTATATTGTCTATTTTCAGACATTCAAAACAAACAAACAATTACGGTACTTGAGATCACGATAAGGATGAAGATCAAAACACATTCATCTACTATTCATAAATGTTAACAAAATATTACCTTGTTAAGGGATGTACAAAAAATGCAAAATATATAACAGGCAGAGTTAAGCGAGTGTACCTCGTCTTCTGAGTTGAAGGCCATTTAACAGCCGGCGAGTCTACCTCGTCTTCTGAGGTAAATTGGTTAAATGTGGCGGACTGCGCTGAAAACGAAATCGTTCATAAATGTTAGTATTAGGTAAATTGTATAATTCCACACACATTTCAGTAATTTTTTAACGTTAGCTTTCTTCTGTTTTATTAAGACTGTTAGATAAATTAAAACAATTGATGTATCCTACAGGATACATTGCGAATTTAAGGGTTAAATAATTTTAGTCCAAATCTTAGTGGTAAGAAGAATGAGCAGAACAAGAATACCACGTCAAATCTTAAATTACCAGCCAACAGGCAAGATATCTTTGGG
This sequence comes from Diploptera punctata, assembly GCA_030220185.1. Taxonomy (NCBI): domain Eukaryota; kingdom Metazoa; phylum Arthropoda; class Insecta; order Blattodea; family Blaberidae; genus Diploptera; species Diploptera punctata. The sequence goes on from JASPKZ010008345.1 coordinate 483,160, forward strand.
CAGACCCTTCAAACGTTGGATTGAGACAGTAACAGACCTCTAGGTCTATCACATAAAAGGAAGAATAAGAGGACCTTAGTGGTGCTGAATTTTGAATATTCTGACGTTGTACTGACTGACATAAGTGACGGATTGTCAGACAACTGCAGCGTGTTCATATGTGTATCCCATTCATATTTAATGTCTGAAAATATGTTCAGATTTCTTCATTTTTCCACTAATTGCCATGACTCCATCTTAGAGATAGAAGAAAATTAGGCTGCCTAGTTATCTTATTTAAGGTGGTACCAACACCTTTAGCCATTGAAAATATGGCACATTTCAGTCTTTTTTTCTCAGCAGCAACGCTTGTTACAGAAATACAATTTGGTATGTGATACCTATATTACAATATGAGCCTGTTTGAGAACTTAAGTACAATCTAACTTCAGTTGTTATGGTTAATTAAATATTCAAAATATCATCTGAAAATTTTTGCATTGCTTTGCCGTTTCCCTGATAATTTTCCTAAATGTCAATATATTTTAATGATTCTCGTTATATCGTACTTATTGATGCTGTAGCTACAAAATATACTACAATTGTTTAATTATACAGGGCGTAAATATTTTATTTTTCATTTTAAATTGATGCATACACATTTTTGTTAAAATTTGCATTAAAATATTTTTAAAATAAAATATGATAGGTGCATTACTAATTGTAGTATATTTTGTTCGTCTCTATAAACTACATATACATGCAAAATGTCATCTCAATATCTTGAAAACTTTGGGAATTAACAGGCAAACCGTATGGAAAAAAAAAAATTAACTTACGGAAAACAAGCGACAAACTTACTGAAGATGTACCTTCATCGGTGTGGAAAGCAACGGGAAGCTACCACACCTATAATTCTCTAGTAAAGCTGCAAAGCATAGCATGAAAATGCTATGATTGCAGTGAAAGACCTTCCCTCGGTCAGAATTACTATGGATGGATGGATATTGGAGGATAAAAGAATACGAGTATTTGGTAATAAAATCCTCAGGAAAACTTTTTCGACCAAAAAGAGATGAAGAGAGAGGCGAATGGTGTAGATTACATAACAGTGAGCTGTATGATCTTTTAGGAAACCAGATGTAATACGTAGGGTTATGTCTAGTAGACGGGAAGGATATGTGGCAAGAATAGGGATTAAAAGAGGGGCATGGAAACTACTTTTCGGAAAACCATAGAGAAAACAATCGGCCGATAGGCCAAGGATGATGTGGCAGGATAAAATAAACCGTGATTTGAGGGAACTAGATTATACAGGAATGATTGAAAAACAGCTCAGGATAAGTATGTATAGAGAGTTAACGTTCACGCGGTCTTGAACCTACGGGTTCGAGCGCCAGTGAGTTATTTAGTTACTTAATTCTTTGTTAACCACTGCCTACAGAGGTACGCCTGGAAAATGTTAGCATGTTTACAGTACAGAGTGATTCAGAAATATGGCTATACGATTGATCGCATTTTGTGATGAAAATATTATTATTAAAGGAAATATGATGTTATCATTGGAAAGGGAATCCTTCAAATTACAACAATAGAACAAAACAAAACAAATTACTGCTCACGTGCAGCATACTTACTTACTCACTGGCACTATCGAACCCGTAGGTTCATGGCCGCGCGGACATAAGCTCTCCATACATCCCTATCCTGAGCTAATGCTTTCCAATCATTCCCTGTATAATCTACTTCCCTCAAATCATAGTTAATGTTATTCTCCCACCTCATTCTTGGTCTACCGACTGGATGTTTTCTCTCTGGCTTTCCTACAAGAAGCTTCCATGCACGTCTTTCATTCCCCATTCATGCCACATGTCCTGCCCATCGCAGTCTATGAGACTTAACTGATCTTATTATATCTGACTTCCTATAAAGACCATGTAGTTAATTGTTATGTAGTCTTCTCCATTCACCTGTCTGTACATCTCTCTTTGGTCCAAAATTTTCCTAAGAACTTTATTCTCAGATACTCGTAACCTCTTTTCCTCCGTTAAAGTAAGAGTCCATGTTTCACATCCATATAACGTAACTGGTAGAATAATATCTTTTATACATTTTCAGTTTTAATGTTTTTTGAAAGGAGTTGAGACGTCAAGAGTCTCTGCAATGCATAATAGCACGCATTTCCAGAATTGAGCCTATGTTTAATTTCTTTGTGCATCTCATTCCTATTTGTGATTATTGTTCCTAGGTATTTGAATTCAGCCACTTCCTCAAAATTTCCCTCATTTGTCATTAGCTGTCCATTTCCATTATATAATGAATTTCTACGTGTGACCATATATTTAGTTTTATTGATATTTACTTCCAATCCTAATTTCTTAGTGTTACTCAACAGTGTGTGCGTATTGTCCTTTAGTATCTCCTCGCTATCGGCCAACAATACTACATCATCAGCATAAACTAACAGCTTATTTAAACTCACGTCTTGTCCGTCTTGCGGTCTCACGATCATTAGCATACGTTATTGCCCATGCAGCAATTGTAATTTACTGTTGCATATTCAACGCCATTTTGACTAATGCCGTAAGTTCTACACCATTTTGTTTTATTCCATTGTTGTAATTTGAATAATTGCCTTTCCAACGCTAATTTCATATTTCCTGTAATGGTAATATTTTCATCACACAACGCGATCAAACGTATAGCCATATTTATGATTCACCCCGTATTTTGTCTGGTGCTATAAAAATACAATAATAAATAATAAATCAATTGAAATAGCCATCCTCCTTTGTTATTGAAATAATGTTTGATTGAAACCACAATTCTGGAAACTTCCCAAAGGCTACAGTTAGTGGTTTTTCTCCGATACAATAGTGATTGATTCGTCTCTGTCAGCTGTGAACGAGAAGGTAAAAATATGAATCGCATTACCAGTTAATTTGTTAATACAGATCCGATGACCTAACGTTCGCGGTTACTTTGCCCTGTGAAAATTGAATCATAGAGTCCCGAAAGAGTATTACAATGGCTAATGCGGTTTGCCAGTGATATTTTATGTTGGTTTATTTCAAGGTAAATTATGTCATATATAATTTTCATATTTCATCAGATATGTTTGTTTTGCTCTATACTTTCCTGTGTTATTGGACAGGTGATTCCAGTCGGGGGTTGTCGGTGGGCGAGGAGCAGTATGGGGTTGTTTATTATGCACCATCCATTAATCTATAATGTTGTAAATGCGACATTTGTTAATAACTTATATGTTGCTGTCGAATTTCAAAATGTCAACAGTTCACTGTGACTAATGAATTTTTCATGTTCATTCACGAACTAATAAATTACAAATCCCTAAATAAACTATATGGTTTCGAGGTAGCGTGCTGCCTTGTCACGCAACGGGCCCGGATTCGGTCCCCGGTCGGAACAAGTTTCTTGGGTGATGACTTTTTTTACGACCTGTAAGACAAATGCCAGGAAAATTGTAGGCCCAAACAGTCCGCGAATATGATAATTAACATTTAGGCCTCTCATGGCGCATCATTACTACATATCATAACATCAGGGCAACGTAACTCCGGCTTCTAGGCGCCCCAACCCAAGTTAATATATAATTTTATTATTTTTGTTTCCTTAATTTCGAGTGTTATAGAGTGTTATATGGTTCTGAAACCTGGACTCTTACTACAGGTAAATTAAATAGGATAGTAGCTGCAGAAATGAAGTTATTAAGACCTTTAGCGGGTTATACGCTTTATGATCACATACATAATGAAGATATCCGCAAAGCTCTCAACACACCAGCAATAACTGAAATCATTAAAAAATATCAAAATAATTGGCATGAACACCTTCTGAGAATGCCAAACAATAGACTACCTCTGCAGCTATTGAACTACAGACCCATAGGGCGAAGAGACCCAGGAAGACCTAAGAAGAGATGGAGGGATCAATTTCTTTCCTGAAGCGGAACAGGCCAATGGCCTAATCCATGACTGCCATTGATGATGATAGAGCGAACTAGGTTTTCTTACACGCTTAAGAGTAAAATCATTATTCGACCATTGAAAATTCAGTCATATATCTGGTTTATTTACATTACAACTGGAACTTAGCTCTGAAGAGGTATAGAAGTATCCATTTCTACGTTGCCACCAGTGAAGGAAATTTACCAACAGTTAAAATATGTTGACCAAAGAACAGGCAGGCGAATGGAGAAAACTATAGTGTCCTACATTATTTTTTTTATTTAGAAACCAAATATAATATCAGTTTAATATTGTAGACTGCGATGGGCAGGGCTTATAACACGAATAGGAAATGAGAGAGGGACACATGGAAACTTCTTGTAGGAAACCCTAAAGGGAAACGTGCCGTTGGTAGACCAAGAATGAGATGGGAGAATAACATTGACCATGATTTGAGGAAAGTAGATTATACAGGGAATAACTGTAAAACATTAGCTCAGGATAGGGATGTATGGAGAGCTTATATGCGCTGTACAATTTTTAGAAAGTTTGGACTTAATCATTTCATTAACCGTGTGGTTGTTCACAAAATGAAAGAGAAAACATTTGTTTGTTTTATTGTAATTTAACACCTCCTTGAATTTGTGCACTTATATCACTTTCACTCTATATATTATGCCTAATTAATTAATGTTGGTTTGTGGAACATGCCTTTTAAATTATCTTTTTTTTTCAGGTAAATATTTCTTATATATTCTGTTCCTGTTGGATGTCTACAGAATGTAAGTAAAAGTAACTCTTCTAATTTGTTGGCTTCCATTTTGTTTTATGATGAAGTATATATAAAACTTTAATCACATGTATAAGCTTTAAACATGGGAGTAAGGAATTAAGTGTTTTTATTAATGTATATGTAATTTTTGCCCATTTTATGACACACCAGTCAATACCTGATGTGAACTGCTACACCTAAATGAATGAAATATTAAGGGTAAATTAAATTATGGTATGTTCCTTGCCTCTAGTTCCAAGGGTCGCGAATGCAAACGCTGCCGGAATCGATGGATTTTCTTCTTCTCCGGCTTTCCCCCACTTATAGGTTTGCCGTCTTCAGTTTCCATTTATCTCTATCATTCCAATCTCCCTCTTCCAAATTCCTATCATCCATTATAGTTCTGACGTAGGTTTTCCATTTCAATCTTGGTCTGCCACGTTTATTTCTTCCAGGGGGTGACCATTGGTATATATTTTTTGGCCATCTTTTATTTTCCATTCTTTGTACATGGCCATACTATTTAAGCGTTTGATTTTCAATCCTCTTAACAACAGATGTGGTGACATTCATTTATTTCCAAATGAATTCATTTTTTATTTTATCCTGACTTGTTTTTTGGAGGCTTCTTCTAAAACAATCAAATTCAACTGTTCTAATTTTATTCTTTTGTAATTCCGTCAAAGACCAAGTTTCACTTCCATATGACAAAATATTCTGTATTACGTTCTTATAAATTTTCATTTTAGTTTCCTTATCGATGGATTTTAAGATGGAAAAATCCTAAGAACAAATCTTCCGGGAGGGACTTTAATCAATTAATTGGCAATGTATCCTATAGGATACATCGATTGGTTAAATTTATTTAGTATTATTAATGAAACAGAAGAAAACGAGCAAATAGTAATAACTTTAATGTGTGTCGAATTACACAAGAAATGTAATAATGACAGCCATGTGTGATTTTGTTTTCATTGCAGTCCGCCACATTTAAATAACTGGCACGAGAAATTAGTGCTATTGCAGATAGCACGTAACACAACGTGCCTTCAAAATGCGATTCCGCCGGCTTAATTGGACATAGAGCCGAAGAATCTGATCATTTCAATGTAAATTTACTATAATTTTAATATATTTTATTAAATACAAACGACTCTGCTAAGGTTTTCGGTGGCTTTACCTAGCGCTAAAACAAATGTTAGAATGGTCCCCTAATCTCCACCAGTAAATTGTAAATTATAAATTCCCAATTATCTTCTTCTTCTTCTACTACAAGGTTTAGGCTATGCAGCCTGTTCCGGCGAAGTTAAAAGTGGAGTCCATCTTCTACATGGTCGGCCAACATCTCTTGTTCCTCTGGAATTATACAGGAAGGTTCTTTTTGGTATTCTTTCGTTGTTCATTCTCATTAAGTGTTATGTCCATTTCTTATTATTTTCGCTGATTTTATCTTCAATTTTATATATGTATATTTAATTCTTCTCGTATAGTTTAATTCCTTATTCTATCCGCTCTTGTGCATCCTTTCACATTACGTAAACATAGCATTTCCGCAGTCTGTATCCTGTTTTTTATTCCTTGATTTCATTATCCAATTTTCACTTCCATACAACAACAAAGGAACAGCCATTGTTTTCCCAATTTTATTTTCAAAATTAAAAATTTCCCAAACGATCAGGTTAACCTGAAATGCTCGTTTCTGGTAAGGTTTGCGGTCGTCCCGCCCTTGTCTGTGCGGTGATTGGCGGAGTCCGTGGCGGTTGCGGTCTTCCTCTTGGCGTACCAGGATGACAACAACTTACGACAAACTGAAAACAGGTTTGTTAATGCTAAATGACTTGATCTTTGTCTCCTGATATACGGCATAACAGTTTTATATATTTCCAGTTTAACGTTTTTTTGACAGAAATTAGACCACAAGAGCCCATGTAATACATAATAGCATGCGTTTATCAATATTGAGCCCTAGGTTGCGAAATATCTTACACAGCAGAAACAGATATAAATAACAAAATAAATAAGTTTAATTATATAACAGGTACACTAAAAAGAACTTTGAAAAATATAGCCAGGAAAGACTCTATAATGAAATTATACAAGACAATGGCAGTGCCTATTATTACTTATGGATCCGAAACATGGACAGTGACAACACAACAATCTGCCAGGATACAAGGTGCTGAAATGAGATTCCTCAGACCAATAGCAGGATATCAAAGAATAGACAAAAAACATAACACAGAAATAAGACAACTAAAAATAGAGGAATTAAACTCAACAATAGAGAAATACAGAACAAACTAGAAAGAACACTTGGCAAGGATGACTGAGAATAGAATACCAAAAGCAGCATATAACTATTCACCACGAGGAAGAAGAAGTTTGGGAAGACCAAGGAACATATGGAAAGAGCAGCAATTTGGACCCGGAACAGGCTAGTAAATAAGCCTAAACCGTGAAGAAGAAGAAGAGTCTGTGTTTAATTTCTTTGTGTACCTCATTACTGTATGTAATAATTGTTCCTAGGTATTTCAATTCAGCCACTTCTTCAAAATTTACCTCATTGTCATTAACTATTTCCATTAAATAATGTATTTCTATATGAGCAAATATTTCGTTTTATTGTTGCAATTTATTTGTATTTCCACAAATGGTATAGTTGAATAAAAACTATAGAGGTAGCGAGTAGGAGAAATCTGGCAGTAGTATTTACGACTGGCTTTGACGCATATCTCATTATGTAATCCGTTCAGAGCAGTTGAAGAAACTTACATATTCATTCCGAGAGTTAGAATACAGCCTTCTTGCTCGAAAAAAAAGAAAGAATTTTATGATGTGAAAAATACGTCTGTTTAAAATGTCTACTATTAAAAACGATATTTTCGTATTGGATCGTTATATTGTGGTAAATATTACATAAGAGAATGCTATTGGATATCAAATTCTTTTATGTAAAACGTTTGCACAATTTAGAACGCCATGTGTTGCCAGAAATGCAAAAATCTAGTTGTGAGTGAGTGTGCCAAACGGCTCTTGAGGTCGTTATTCGAGCAGGCTCATAACCCACTATGCATCATTAGCACTCACAGATGTGCCTGAAATCTACCATTTCTACACTCTACAATACAGTACATTTTTCAGCTGCATGTGTGCTTTTTATACCGCAATGCAAGTCCTGCTGATCATAACATTTCACATCTGGGATACAAATAATATTTCTTCGAATTCTCGACTTGTAACACATTCAGTTCTGCCAATAACCCATGTGGGAATTTGCTCACACAGATTTTAATGATATTCATACTGATTCTTGTTATAGTATTTTATTGATAACTAGCTAATACCCGGCGTGTGCTGCTACATCTAAATAAATGTTAATGTGTTTTTGCATTTAGTTGAATAACTAAAAGGAAAAAATAATTATAAATTTATATAATTATTTTTAGATACCCCGTGCTGATAGCCCGTCGTTGTTCGGGAATCTATGCTTCCCGATGTAGGGCACAAATGAGCTGAAAAACAAAATTCGTTATTTTGAGTTATCCATAAAAAAATACCCGCCGTGCGCTGCTATGCTTGCCCGGGAATCTACTTATCGCGATCTTCTTGGCATCAATGAAAGACAAAAATGGTTGAGAGTTATCCGCAAGAGATAAACATATCCTGTCGCGGACTTTCTGTAGATATTCAATTCTCTGTACAATAATTTTTTGTATTTGTTATGGTTTAGGCAGCGTAAGCCATTTAAGCTTACAAAGAGCTACATTTTTTCACGTTTTTTCACTATAGAAGGTGATTTTTAAGGATGAAGGGCATGAGCATTAAAATTCTTATAACCTATAACCTTCCCGGGAAAATCTTGAACATTTTGCAAAAAGCTTTTACCTTTATCTTTAAATTATTTATTGTTTTTTATGGGTTTTAAGATTTTTTTTATTTCCAATGACAATCGGATGAATGATATGGCAGCACATTGCTTGCCTGAGAATCTACTTATCCCGATCTTCTTGGCATAAATGAAAGACAAAAATGGCTATTGTGTGTTATCTATAAAAGATAAACATATGCTGACGCAGACATTTTTGTAGAATTTTCTGAGATATTCAATTCTGTGTACATTAATTTTATTTATTTGTTATGGTTTAGGTTGCGTAAGTCATTTAAGGGTAAAAAAAGGGACTTTTTCACGTGTTTCACTACAAAGGGTGTTTTTGAAGGGTGTAGGAGTTGAGTATCTCAACTCTCTTACAGCCTATGTTCATCCCGGGAATCTCCTGAACATTTAGCAAAAAACCCCATCACAATCGGATCAATGGTATGACCGCGCATAAAGTACGACCAAACAAACAAACATTTTACATATTAGATTATCTAATACCAGGCTTGCGTTGCAACTCCTAAATAAATGGAATCTTAAAGGTTAATTAAATTGTATGGTATGTGCTAAGATGAACCAAACACGGCGGTTGCTAGTCAGTTTTAAATTTCGGACTTCAGGTAAACCTTCATTTCTTAATTGTCGGATTTAGCTCATTTTTGGATGACACCTTCCTCGGTTTATTTTAATAGGATATACCCAAAGAGTTTCGTTGTGAAACATAACAAATTCTGACCGCTAGGCTAGAGTGATTTTTAAATTTCCACTTCAGGTGAACTCCTACACCAAACGGTTTATGAATTTGAAACATTCAGTGACCCAGCTATTCTACTACTTGAAGCGATGATTATTTTCAACTAATCATAAGGATATTGGAACCTTCGGGGCGGAGCGGGAATGGTAGGCCCACTCAAACACAGACACAAATTTAATCAAAATCAGTTCCGTCGTTTAAAAAAAAAAAAGTAAAGTAAAGTGATCCCACAACAGGCCCGGAGGCCCTTGGGGTAGTAGGAGGTTAGGGCTCCCACTTTTTCTAGACAATCGGCACTTTATGTCAGCCGGGTTGTCAGCCCTGCGTGACGGCCGCCTTTACCCCCAGAACAAGCATCTGGTACTCATTTCCGTTAGAGGCTGAGTCGACCCCAGGGCCATAGTGCCGCCAGAGGGTTTGGGTCAGTTTAAAAATCCTGACCCCAACGGGACTTGAACCCTCGACCCTCTGGCTTGTAGCTCAGTGCCTTAACCACTATGCTACGGCGTGCCCCAGTTCCGTCGTTTAGGCAGTTGTAAATTTTGGATTTCAGGTAAACCTCCACTTCTAATTGTCAGATTTAGCTCATTTTTGGATATCTACTTATTTTTATTCAGATATATATTCTCAATTTCGATGTGACAGATCGAAAAATGTGACCGCTAGAGCGATTTCCAAATGTTCACTTCGGATGAACTACTTCACCTGTTGGATTTAGAGGGCCCAATTCTGAATCTAAACCATCGATGGACCCAATCAGACAAACACGAGACATTTTATCAAAATCAGTACAGTCGTTTAGGAGGAGTACGGTAGACTGACAATAACACGCACAGAAGAATTATATGTAAAGATTATGAATTTTATTTTATTTACTTCTATACCTCTTCCGAGTTAAGTTCCAGTTGTATTGTAAACAAACGAGATGTATGACTGCATTTTCATTGGCTGAATAACAATTGTACCTTCATGCTACTGAGAAAATCTAGTTCCCACTCTAACACTCAAAATAATATATATATATATATCTCACTCACTCACTCACCAGCACTACCGAACCCGTAGGTTCATGGCCGCGCGGACATAAACTCTCCATACATTCCTATCCTGAGTTAATGCTTTCTAATCATTCCGTGTATAATCTACTTCCATCAAATCATAGTTAATGTTATTCTCTGACCTCATTCTTGGTCTACCAACTGGGCGTTTTCCCTTTGGCTTTCCTACAAGAAGCTTCCATGCACGTCTTTCATTCTCCATACGCGCAACATGTCCTGTCCATCGCAGTCTACTAGAATTAACTGTTCTTATTATATCTGGCTTCCTATAAAGACCATGTATTTCATTGTTATGTAATCTTCTCCATTCACCTGTCTGTTGATCTCTCTTTGGTCCAAAAATTTTCCTTTGTACTTTATTCACGAATACTCGTAATCTCCTTTCCTCCCTTAAAGTAAGAGTGTGTGTGTGTATACATATATACTATATATATATATATAATCCGTGTTATGTATATAATAGTTATATAGAGGAATTTCCAAACATATAATCATAATTTCAATAGGTTAAGTAAGGATTGTTATATTCTTACGCATCCGCAATGTAGAATAATTGGAATTTCAGTTGTTTAAAATGGCCGTTTCTGTATAATTGTAAGACATTGCAAAGGGATATTTGAGAAAACGGAGAGAAACAATGTACCTATTATACATGTTTTCAAACATTTTAATGAAAAATATCTTAAATTAGCCATTGAGGATGCGGTGGAAATAACAGAATTTACAGGTGAATCAGCCAAAATTCCATGAGAATATGTCTTCCCCATGGAAAATCGAACCAACACAAGTCCCACAGCTTTGCACCAGGACATTTTGCCTAAACCACTCAGCTACGGCGCAGGACTTACGCCTACTGTATACATTTATAACTTTACAGACGTATTCAATTAATTTTATAAAAACATGACTTTTAAAATCATTATTTTTGTTCTATATCGCAAATATTTTTATAATTTGATTATAAAAAAAAGAATATTATTGGATTTAGTTGTGTCGGGGATTAAATACACATAAATTGAATGTTGATAAAGTTGAATATAAATAATAAATTAGCTGTGCATTGGATGAAGTGTCTTTATAAAGGAAATGTATTGTATTGTTTGTTAATGATATCAAATGCATTCCCTGTTTGGTGTCAGATGCAATCCTTGTTTATATATCATATTAATTACAGTTTTATGGAGCGAATATACATCTCTCTAATCAATATCAGATTGTTCAGTATAGACGCTCGTAATGTTAACAAACCTTACGGTGAATTCGTTGTAATATTTCCTTTGTTACAAAATTATCCCATCTGCTATTCAATTTTGTACTAGAGCATGCCATCAAATCTCTATAGGATGGAGAGAACCTACAACTAAATGATATTAATAAGCTGCTGTTAGTGTAAGCTGATGTATTATTAGGCGGTAGCGAGGTGATATTAAGGACCAACACTCTCAGTATATTGGGTATCACTTAAAAAATTGGGAATGGAAGTAAAGTCAATAAAACTATATATATATATATATATATATATATAATAGCGTCACTGCTATAAAGTAAAATAAATATTCTCTTTAATTTGCTTACTTGATATAGTCAGCTACTAGATGGCAGTGAAGACAGTGTTCTCGCGACATCTAGTAATAATGGAGAGTATAATACATATATAAGAAAAATAAGTGTTTGAATTGGATTCGCCTGGTAGTGTAATGGATATCACGCTGAGGTACAGACTCAGAGATCCGGGTTCGAATCCCGTCCAGGCATTTATTTTTCTTATCATACCATATATATATATATATATATATATATATATATAATATGATATGAAAAGAAAATGAATGCTTGAGCCGGGATTTGAACCCGAGTCTCTAAACTCTGTACGTTTAGCGCTCTAACGAACTGAGCTACTCAAGTATTCTAACACAAACATACATTTTTCTTATATTTTTTGTTTCTTTAAAAAATTTGCTTATCTGTTATGGTGGCCACTAGATGTCAGTTGGAACGACTTCCCGCTACCTCTTGTGTGAATTGAGAATATTACATATATAAGAAAAATTTATGTTTGTGTTGGAATACTTGAGTAGCTCAGTTGGTTAGAGCGCTAAACGTACAGAGTTTAGAGACTCGGGTTCAAATACCGACTGAAGCAATCATTTTTCTTTTCATATCATATTTGCCTTCAATGACAAAAGTCAAAAATATAGTTATAACACACACACACACACATATATGTGTGTAGCAATGTCCATAAAAAAAGGTAAAGTGATCCTACTACAGGCCATATACAGACCCTCGGGGTAGTAGGAGGTTAGGGCTCCTACTTGTTTCTAGATAATCGGCACTTGATGTCAGCCGAGTTGTCAATCCTGCGTGACGGCCGACTTTACCTCAGAACAAGCGTCTGGTACTCATTTCAGTTAGAGACTGAGTCAACCCCAACACTACAGTGCCACCAGAAGGTTTGGGTCGGATTAAGAATCCTGACCCCTCCGGGACTAGAACCCTCGGCCTTCCGGTTTGTAGCGTATTGCCTTAACCACTACGATACGGCATGCCCCAAATATATGTTCATACATGGAATTATATTACATAAGGAAATGGACAATTAATGACAAATGAGGGAAATTTTGAAGAAGTGACTGAATTCAAATACCTAGGAACAACAATTACGAATAGGAATGAGATGCATTAAATAAACTGAACATAGGCTCAATTCTGGAAATACGTGAGAATTATTATGCATTACATCGACTCTTGTCACAACTTCTCTAAAAAATAATCAAATCGAAATTATGTAAAACTGTTATTTTCCTAGTTATATTATACGATGTGAAATATGGACTCTTGCTGCAAATGAGGAGAAAAGATTACGGGTATTTGAGGATGAAGTTCTTAGGAAAATGTTCTGGACCGACGATAGATGAAGAAACAGGCGAACTGAGAAGACTACATAACAGTGAGCTACATAGTCTTTATGGGAATCCAGATATTCGTATTAAGAAGAGTCAATTCGCGATGGGCGTGACATGTGGCACGAATGGGGAATGAAAGAGGAACATTCAAACTATTTCCAGGAAATCATAGGGAAAGCGCCCATTTGGGAGGCGAAGAATGAGGTGGGAGAATATCAACAATGATTTTGAAGGAAATAAATTATACAGGGTATGATTGGAAAATATTAGCTCAGGATAGGGATGTGATGAGAGCTTATGTCCGCGCAGCCATGAACCTACAGGTTCGATAGCGCCAGTGAGTTATTATTATTATTATCATTATTATTGTAACATGTATAGTGCGATTCTGATTAATTGTAATTACTCAAATTTGCATTTTTAATATTTAACGGAACTCGAAGTTGTAATCCATACGCTATAAAGTGAATTAGTTTTAAAAACGCTGTTGGGTTACGTAAATCCGCCACTTTTAAATCCGCCAATTCAAGAACACTAAGCATTAAACTATATCATTGCAGCTATTCGTTTCAATAAAGGCTTTCTAGACTCTCTCTTGTCTCTAGCGCTCTTACTGCAGTGACCTCTCTCGTTAAAAAAAATTGAATTACTCTTGTTTCTCAGCCTCCTGTTCTCGACAGTGACTATCCACATGTTTTTGGAAGGCTCATTTGCATACTCTTGTCTGATTCGTTTGTTCAGTGACTGGTTTGTAAACGAATTCTCACTATCAAAAAAAAAGAGACATGCATGTTTTATGTTCCATTTCAGATTTAGCATTCGCATTGCATTATATTCAAGCAGAATTTTACAATTAGTGGTTTGTAACGAAAATGATTAACTCAGTGGTACTATCGATCATTGAGATTCATGACAGCGCGGACATAAGCTCTCCATACATCCCTATCCTAAGCTGTTTTTCATTCATCCCCTGTATTATTGATCTCCCTCATTCTTAACCTGTCTATTGTGCGTTTTACCCTCTAGAGAAGAACAGATAGGTGGAAGAAAAAATTACATACCCTAAGTGAGCTACACAATCTTAATTGCATATTATACATAAAAATAAGAGTTAAGTCTCCCCCAAACCATGGTTAACGTTATTCTCCCACCTCATTCTTGGTATAACCTACTGCCGGCTTTCTCTCTGGTTTTCCAACTACGAGTTGCTATGTGCCTCTTTCATTTCCATTTCGTGCCACGATACTTAAATATCCTTACTCTCTGTGTTTGAATCTTTGCCATGGATTTCCTGAAGAAGTTCCCGGCCAGAGAACCGAATCGGGGACTATTTTACCTTCTGAAAATTTTACTCCAATAGAACCCATGTCTGCGTTTTTTGAGTGTTGTATTTTTACGGCTAAGTTTCCCCACTCTTTCGACCAAGGTACTTTCCTTCGTTTGGTTTATCGCCTTCCACCTGTCCGGCATGGGTTACCCTTTCGGCAGCAATGCTACCGCCGGCATACGTCTCGGTTCATTTAAGTACGCAAGCCATCACCACGACAAGGTAAAGCTGTCTAGTCCGTATAATTCGCAAAACGGTACTTAATCTTACCCCGGACGATGTCATTTCTTTTTTGCACGAAGTTTTCCACGGAAGACATATATTTTTGGTTGTGATTATATTTCTTTTGGTCTTATTATATTAAGACTATGAATTTGTGTTTTAATAATTCTTGCTAGAGAATCAGTGTTTCGGGTAAGCTATTTTGGTAATATTTTTACATCTATAATTACTATTTTATTAGACGTGTAACTGCGTGCCACAGGTTAAAAACGGCAGATATTTTTTTGGACATGACTTCAGTACATAACAACGCTTCTCTGGGAGAAAAAAATCAAGGTAGATTTCGGCATTCAATTTTTTACAGTTTCCTTTGAGATAAAGAAAGAAAGAAGAAGAAAAAGTTTGGGTTTCTTGATAATTTGAAACCTGGCGATTCTAGAGGGAAATTTTTGATGGGCCACACTAGTATTTGTCGGGTTTTCTCGGAGTTGTTCCGTTTCCCATTTTTTCCCCAAGAACATTCTCCGTTTTCCTTTCCATCCCTTTCATGTAATTTCATTTCTCGTTCGTTATTTTCATATCACTAGGTCTCGGAAGTTGGGGACATATAATATGGCTATGAAATACCTTTAAAAAAATTTAAAGATATCCTGAAAATACCTAAAAACTGAAAAGAAAAAAATTACGTAAAAATGCAATTAAAATGAAATGCTAACTTTAGTTTCAACTGCATTTTAATGAATATAATAAATATGTTTAAAAAATACAAAATTCTAGTGAAATGCAACATACATTGGGAAAAAATTGATGACTGAAAATGTTTCTTTTTCCATACTTTATTTTCTTAATTCAACATAGTGTGAAAAAGGAATTCTGTGTTCATTAAACAGAAAGTGATTGGAGTATAATTTAGAATGAACTATTTTTCGCATCTAGAATGAATTCAGCGAATCCACACTGGATATCAGACGGTCAGTAGCCTGGTTTAAAAACATCGGGATATTTTGTGAGGGTCCAGTAGTTTCTCGCGGAACAAAAGTGTTTGTAATGAGAAAAGTCTCTAGAAAGTAAAAGTAGAGAGTGTTTTTATATGAAGTTGGAATTGACACAATCTCTGGATTCTTCAATTATACAAAGGTATAAATGTACACAAAAAGGTAAAGTAGCAAAAGGGAATAAAAAGACCGCTAAGACAAAAAAAGGCTAAAAAAAGACCAATAAGGCAAAAAAGTCGAAAAAGGACAAATATTGTTTTTTTGCCTGCAATGACAAAAAAATTTATATATATATATATATATATATATAATTCCCATTAATAAATTATACACCCGAAGCAATCTGCACCCCCTAATTTTAACAAAATTCCTGCCGTAACGTAGATTTTTAAGACAATACGCTAGAAACCGGAAGGTCGAGTTTTCATTTCCCGGTGAGATTCGGGATTTTTAACTGACCCAAACCATCTGGTGGCACCATGGCCCCCTGGGTTCGACTCCGCCTCTAGCTGAAATGAGTACCAAACGCTTGTTCTGGGGATAAAGGCTGCCGTCATACATGGTTGACATCCCGGTTGACATCAACTGCCCATTATATAGAAAAAGTGAGAGACTTAATCTCCTATTCCCCCAAGGGTCTCCTATGACCTGTAGTGGCATCATTTTACCTTTATATATATATATATATATATATATATATATATATATATATATATATATAGCTATATTAATTTGGGCACCGTATTCAGACATAAAATAAAAAGATTTTTCCTCATATTCAGAGCCCTACATATCACCCTTCATCTCAACTCAGGTTGCAATAATAGTTTTGTTGGCAATCCATAGGTGTTATAAATATGTGTTTACGGAGATCTAGTTGGAGGCACACCAGCATGATCCCACATGACTCCGAGCCTGAGCGAAACGGCGGTATGTGTTATGGGAGTAGAACTCGGGGTGTCGGACCTGGAAGACGATCTAAAGCTTACATATATCACCGTAGAGCAGACTTTCATTCAATTCAGCTCCATAAAACTGGGATCATGCAGTAGTTCTTTGGTCCTGAATGCAGTGTGCCCTCCCAATCTGCATAACGAACTAAATAACTACTTCGAAACAGCCATTACCAAGAGATAATTAGTAATTTCGCCTATATCTAGTTTTCTTTAACCTATTTGTCTCATCTTGTTTATGTTGGCAGCCATGCTTTAATTCTGCTTTATGTACAAACTTTGGTTTTCTAAAAATACATTAAAACTGCCATTATATCGACGGATTAAGAGTGGCTATATGTATACTTAAGAACTTTAACAACTTTGAAGTTTTAAAATTCTGTGTAAAACAAAATTCCCTCCTTATGGCAGCCCAAGTTTTATTAAAAAGAATGTAATATTAAAATCTTTTCGCATCATGAAGGACGTGGGTGTAAAATGAACGTAAAATATCTTCATGTTTCTAGAAAATTCTAATATTTCTGCATATTCAAGCATTTGGCGATACTTTACAGATATGCCCTATTTGCAAATTATTAAATTTTATTTCCTGGACTTTCTAACCATTAGAAACAAACCTATGCGTATAAAACAAACTTAAAAAAGGTATGAGGGGGATAGAACCGGAAGCAGTTAATAAAACAACCGGATGGTGGGTATTTCCAGCACCTCCCCATTTTGAACTCGATAGTACCGGTTAGTTAATTATTGTACTAGTGAGTTACATATTGAGTGTGTTTTGTTATTTCGACTTACTTTTATATGTGAATGATTATTAATTAACCTATCGGTCATTATCTTTTGACTTAAATTCATAATAGTTATTTAATTTTAATTAAACATTTTACTATGTTATCCCATAGCCTATTGCTGTGGATTAGCCACTGGCTAAGAAGAAACTGCCTGCTGACGGATGCCCTAGAAGGAATGATCAACAGAAAGAAGGTTGAGGCAGAAAAACACACCAGATGATGGACAGTATTAAAATAAATGCGGATGCAAAAAGGAAGGCTGAGATTAGGAAAGAGTGGAGAATGCTGAGTTTGCAGTGAAATGTCTGCTCTTGGGTAGAACACTATATATGGATGTAGTAACCCCTACACGAACACATCCAGAACATTAACACAAGCTTCATAAACAACATAAATGCACGGACATACCTAGAACATTTCTTCAACAACGCACCTAACACTAACAGAAACACTACATTTGAAAAACTTACCTAACCCTGTCCTAACACCCAAGTACCATACACTTTTTTCTCGGTTTTATTCAACCTCCCTGAGCGATTGTCCTCTCCTCCTCTCCCACGACTCGACAATTAAAAATTCATAAATTTCACACACAAAAACTCACGCCAAAAAAATCTCATAAGCACACAAGCCGAAGAGGTCAATTTAAGGCCCTAAAGCGGCGAAGTCAGGCTTCCAACCTGTACTTAAATTGCACATTATTATTATAAAATGCACAAATGAAAAAAAAAAAATTGCTCGCCACTAAAATGGACTACTGAAGACGTGCTGCAAGAATATCCAGGAAGGATAAAATCAGAAATTCATACATAAAAGAAAAATGCAGGTACAATATTCAATATTAGATTTTATAAAGAAGAAACAATTAAATTGGTACGGACACATTAGAAGAATGGAAGAAGGAAGACTACCTAAGATAATCATGGATTGGGAACCACAGGGAAGGAAAAAAAAGGGTAGACCAACTATTACGTGGATTCAGAGAATCAATGAAGCTAAGAGGGAATGGGAAATAGAAGAAGATATATGGATGAACAGACAGGAATGGAAAAATGTGTTGAAACAAATGTGTAGTTAACTGTGAACATGGGTACCGGAAAAAGTATATTCATTGTTAATGCCAGAATAAAAATATTATTATTATTATTATTATTATTATTATTATTATTATTATTATCCATCCATAGTAATTCTGCCCGAAGGCAGGTCCTTCACTGCAATCATAGCATTTTCATGCTATGTTTGCAACTTTACTAGGGAATTTGTAAGTGTGGTAGCTTCCCGTTGCTTTCCACATCAGTAAAAGTTGATGATGATGATGACCATTTGATTTCGGGGACCGTTTGGGCCTTAAAGTTTTCCTGACATTTGTCTTACAGGTGAGGAAGAACCCCGATAAAAACCTCACCCAAAAACATTATAATTGTCCACCGCTGTGGTCTCAAGGTAGAGTGCTGGCCCGGGTTCGATCCCCGGTCGGGGCAGTTTTTTGGGTGAGGTTTTTATCGGGGGTTTTCCTCACCTGTAAGACAAATGTCAGGAAAACTTTAAGGCCCAAACGGTCCCCGAAATCATATGGCCATCATCATCATCCTTCACCGGTGTGGAAAGCAACGGGAAGCTACCACACCTACAATTCCCTAGTAAACCTGCAAGCATATCATGGAAATGCTATGATTGCAGTGAAGGACCTGGCTTCGGGCAGAATTACTATGGATGGATTATTATTATCATTATTATTATTATTATTATTATTATTATTATTATTATTATTATTATTATTATTATTATTATTATTATTATTATTATGTAACAGAAGAGAGAGAGAGGGACAAAATCAAATTTAAAGAGAGAGGGAGAGAGAGGCTAAGGCCCAACATTGGGATGTTAGGCCATTGTAGGTAGGTGGATACATGTAAAGTTGGGAAGACGTTTGCTTGCTTGGAAGTGTGTGATGTGGGGTTGCTGTTGTAATTAACATAGGATATTGTGGTTGGCTTAAGATAAATGGTTTCCGTCAGTGTTTGATCCCGGTACTGCAGAAGCCAGACAATGGTGAATGATGTGGATTATGGGGATGGAAGCTGATGTTAGCAAAACTGAATAATGCATAGGGGATCACAAGTGGGTGACTTCACAGGTGCCTGGGCGATTAATTATGAAGGGAGTGCTGTGCAAGTTGAGTTTCTTGCCTTCTCCTGGGAGAAATTAGTCAACTTGAGGGACAAGTATTCTTGTTCGCGACATCCCCAGGTCACACGCTGCAGCCAGTCTGTACAGTGCAAGAAATCCCAGGCCAACTTCATTATAAAACTCACATAAACTTAACCTCCAAGTTCAGACTACATTTTTTTAACTTCGATTTTAAAATTAGAACTATTAAAAAAATTCTTCATATATGAACTGCATAATTAGCCGAAAACATCTATAAAACTAAACATATGTTCATACATAGAAATATAGCTGCTGAAATGAGATTCCTCAGACCAATAGCAGGATATCAAAGAACAGACAAAAAACTTAACACAGAAATAAGACAACTAAAAGTAGAGGAATTAAACACAACAATAGAAAAATACAGAACAAACTGGAAAGAACACTAGGCAAGAATGAATGAGAATAGAATACCAAAAGCAGCATACAACTATTCACCACGAGGAAGAAGAAGTTTGGGAAGACCAAAGAAAAGATGGAAAGAGCAGCAATTTGGAGCCGGAACAGGCTAGTAAAATAAAATAAATAAATAAATAAAGTCTGATATGTCCCTTTAGGGCAAAGGCCTCCTCTATTTGAGAGTGTCACCCGGTGAGCTACTCCGTGGTGAGAAGTTGACTTGGATGTAGCACTTGGTTTGTATACACTGTCTGTTCTGTGATTAGTTAATACACAGTTGGCTCTCCATCGTTCTCCAGTTTTCCTGCATCTGGCGACCCTGGACCATTGCGCCCCTGCTCGTTCTTTGAAGATGTCAGCCCATCGTCGTCTTGGTCTTCCGCTCTGTCTCTTGCCTGTGTACGGGTCCCACATGGTTGTTTTTATTGTCCACCTGTCGTCCTGTATTCTTGCGACGTGGCCTCCCCACTTCCGTTTTTTCCTGATGGCTTGTTGTGCGGGATCAGTTGTTGAGGATATCGCTTGAAGTGTTGTATTCGAGATTCTGTCCTTCAGAGTTATGCCTAAGATTTTCCTCTCCATTTTCCTTTGGCATACTTGGAGTGTGTACTTCAGTTTGGCAGTAAGATTCCAAGTTTGGCAGCCATATAACAGTGTTGGAAGAACACAGGTTTGTAGTGTTTCCATTTTGAGTTTCCGGTTGAGTGACTTGTCCAGCAGTATAAATTTCAGTGACCAGAACGCCTTCCAGGCGAGAGCTATTCTTCTGCTTATTTCCTTCTCTACTTTCTGATGGAAGGAGAGTGTTGTCCTAAGTATATGTACTCGCTTACATATTGAAGATCCATTCCATCGACTTTGATTGGGTTTTCCGGACCATTAGACATAATTTGTGTTCTTGCTTTTGTTCATCGAAAGGCCTGCAATTTTGTTAGTTTCTGAGAGCTCTTGTAGCATTGATTGGAGTTGTTTAGGGGATCTGGCGAACAATACCACGTCGTCAGCGAATCTTAAGTTGGATAGCCTGCTCCCGTTTATATTTACTCCGTATTTCTTGTTCCAGTTTAGTTTTCGAAATATGTCTTCAAGCACGCATGTAAAAAGTTTAGGAGAAATTGGGTCGCCTTGTCGTACTCCTCTTTTGAGACTGAATGGTTGTCCCACAATTTCTGTCTTCACCTTGGCATAGCTTTGGCTGTAGATCTTATCCAGAACGCGGATGTAAGCCTAAACCGTGAATAAGAAGAAGAAGAAGACATAGAAATATATTATACTAGCTAATAATACCAGGCGTGCACTGCTTCGCCTCCATTCCATAGCAATTCTGCTCGAGGGCAGGTCCTTCACTGCAATCATAGCATTTTCATGCTATGCTAAGGTTTACTAGGGAATTATAGGCGTGGTAGCTTCCCGATGCTTTCCACACCGGTGAAGGATGAAGATGATGATGATGGCCGATGATTTTCGGGGACCGTTGGGCCCTAAGCTTCCTGACATTTGTCTCACAGGTGAGGAAAAACCCCGAAAAAACCTCACCGAGGAGCCTGTCCCGACCGGGAATCGAACCCGTGCCCGCTGCGTGACAAGGCAGCGCACTACTCGAGACCACAGCGTTGGACCTACTACACCTAAATAAATATAATGTGTTTTTATGTTTAGTCGCATAAGTGAAAAGAAAAATAATTATAAATTGATATCGTAATTATTTTTAGATACCCGGTGCTGATTATCCGGCGCTGCCCGAACTTCTGTGGCATAAATGACTTGAAAGACAAACATTTTTATTGAGAGCTATCTGCAAAAGAATTACCCGCCGTGCGCTACTACGCCTGCCCAGGAATTTAGTCATATCGATTATCTTGACATCAATGAGCTAAAAATTAAAAATGGTTGTTATGATGAGTTATCCGTAAAAGATAGACATATGCTGCCGCGGACGTTTTGTAGATTTTTTTAGATATTCAACTCTGTGTACATTAATTTGGTGTATATGTTATGGTTTAGGCAGCGTAAGCCATTTAAGCATCCAAAAAGTTCCGAATAACACGTTTTTTTCACTACGAAGGGTGATTTTTAGGGGTGAAGCCGTTGAGTATTACAACTCTCTTATAGTCTAATAGTTTCCTGGGAAACTCCTTAACATTTTGAAAAAGCCCCTTCACTATCGGATGAATTGTTTAAAGGACAAACAAGTATACATACATATTATATTATTTTTGGTCTGGACATCCCAGTCTGGGAAAGCTGACGATAAAACAGAATTGTTTTGAAACATGTCCAAGAACAAATCAACATTAATATTGAGGTAAGATGTCCAGACCAAAAATAATATAATTAAAATAACCTCAAAATGTAACTTCCTAAAATTAAATATTAAATACATACATATATTCGTTTATTTATTTATTTTTCTTATCGTGTCATATTAGCTCGAATTGCTTAATGTCAAAAAAATAATTATAACATCGATAAAGCGTCACTGCTATAAAATAAAAGTATTATCTTTAATTTGCTTACTTGTTATATTAAGCTACTAGGAGGCAGTGAAGACCGAGTCTCTCTACATCTCGTAATAATGGAGAAAAAATATAATATAAATATTTATATTAGATTTGTCCGGTGTAACGGATAGCACGCTGGAGTACCAATCCAAAGGTCTGGGTTCAAATCCCGTCCAGACATTTATTGATCTTATGTTATATATATATAGACATTTAATGACAAATGAAGGAAATTTTGAAGAAGTGGCTGAATTCAAGTACCAAAAGAACAATAATTACAAATAGGAATGAGATGGCCAAAGACATTTAACATAGGCTCAATACTGGAAATGCATGCCATTATGCATTTTTGGGACTCTTGTTGTCCCAACTTCTCTCGAAAAAAAAATAAACTGAAAATATATTAATTCGTCATAATTAACATTTTAGTAGGATCTGTCACCTGTAGTTTACTGAAGGTGATTTTGGTGAATCCATCTGCTCCGTGGCCCTCCCAAATCCCTCTTTCCCTGTGGTTGATCTTGAAGAGATAGTTTTGGTATATTTCCCTTTTCCATCCTCAAAACATATTGTTTTCAATTTTGTTGATATTTTGTTATATCATTTAATATATTTTCTACTTTAATTATTTTTTGCTGATATCAATATTTCTTTGATGACCTAATGTAGTGAATCCAAGAAGTGGTCTCAAAAATCTCATACTGAAGATATATGAAACTGTTATTCTTCCAGTTATATTATATGCATGCGATACATTGGTTCTTACTTCAAGGGATGAGAAAATGTTACTAGTATTTGATAGTAAAGTTCTTAGGAAAATTTTCGGATTAAAGAGAGACGAACAGACAGCTGAATGGAGAAGACTATGCATGTATAAAGGCAGCTGCTAAAATAAAGCATAATAATAATAATAAAATAAATAAATAAATAAATAAATATATATATATATATAATGTCCACCGCTGTAGTCTCGGGGTAGCGTGCTGCCTTGTCGGGACAGTTTTCTGGGGTTTTTTTTTCGGGGTTTTTCCTCACTTGTAAGACAAATGTCAGGAAAACTTTAAGGCCCAAACGGTCCCCGAAATCATATGGTCATCGCAATCATTATCATTCATATGCATCTTAGGTTAAGCTTAGGATTAGGGACTCTCCTAGCGCACCATTATCAACATCATCACCCATCCTTAAGATTGAATTTCATAGAATAAAATTTCGTGAAGGAATAAACCAAAATGTTGAGGGTAAATAAATATAAATATAAAAATAATGATAAAAATCATTGACTGAACAAGTCAATAATTTAACAAAAATGCAAGAATTATTCTTAAGTAAAAAAAAAAAAATCTTAATCCTGCTGTTCCCTCTATCAAAAAAAAAAGTTAGATTAAGATTATTACTATCATAAAGGTACATAATCCCTACTAATAATGGTAGAGAAGCTAACAAAGTATAAAATAAAATATTAAATTCCCGCTTGCAGCCGCTCAGGCTCATCATATCATCGGGGCAACGTAACCCCGACTTCCAGGCGCCCCAACCTCAGAAGTGGGTTACAAGTACGCCATGCCAGGAGAGAAACCAGGAATGTCGAAAGACAAACCTGGGGCATTTGAAAAAAATATATATATAATTAAAATATATATGTAGTCAATATGCCCATTTCACCAATTAATGTTTTAAAATGGTCAACAAGTTTCTACAGCCAAGCTGTCATTCTCAAGACCAGATATTGACTGAAGACAGAATTGATAATAAGTAAAGAAACAAATTCAGTTAAAAACAAACTACGTCACATGACGCAATCATTCATAAGTGAACAATAAAACATACTAAAACTAATCCTCTTTTGTTTCAATTAGAGAAAAGAGGGCGCTGTACGGAATAGGGCCCTTGTCTTTATTCATTATTTTATCCTTATTTTTATAAATTTCCAAACTTTCAAGGACGTTAAGGAATTTGAAATCCATGACCGAACGAACCAGCCTAAGGTTACTTTTATTGATAGCATGACCGTACTCAGAAATATGTTGGGCAACTCCAGATTTTTCAATTCTGTTGAGTCTGAAATGGGCAATATGTTCATTAAATCTAGTTAAAATGGATCTTCTGGTTTGCATATATATTTTAATATTATATCACCAAGAAGATCACTTGTGTATTAAATATATATAATTGAGCTACAAGCTAGTTGTGGGAAATCAGATATAAGAAGAACTATTAAATCTCTTAGACTTCAATGGGCAGGACATGTGACTCGAATAGGGAATGATAAAAGTGTACGGAAATTCCTTGTAGGAAAATCAGAGGGAAACCGGCCAGTAGGTAGGCCAAGAATAACATGGAAGAATAAAATTAACCATTATTTGAGGGAAGTATATTATACAGTCTATGATTGGGAAACATTAGCTTAGGATAGGGATGTATGGAGAGCTTATGTCCGCGCGGACATGAACATATGGGTTCGGTATTGACGGTGAGTTAGTTGTTACTCTAGACACCCTTTATATGTAAAGCAAATCCAATTGGAGGGACCATACCCACAGATTGAACGTATGAGGCACCTCTGTGTGGAATAAATATAATTTTCTGGATTTAAATTATGCACCCTACAGTCTCATTTGCAAGCTACATGAACTGTTCAAATTCTCAAACTATGCAAATATTGTCTCACTTCTAATTAAAAGTTAAAACATTGTTCCAGAATGCGTCAGTAGTTTTACAAAATTCCGTCACGCAGGAACTATGCAAACTAAGCGAATTCCTCTACCGAGGTCCAATTTTGCTGGTTATCGGAATATATTTTTCTTTTGTTAATTCATTTGTATGCATTCTCTATGTATATGAGAAAAACGTTGTTTGGACATTTATTATACCAAAGAGAGTCGAACAGACAGTTGAATTGAGAATACTTTATAACGGTGAGCTATGTGATATTTATTGGAAATCACATATAATAATTAATATAAAATTATGGAATATTCACCTGAAAGGTCCGTCTCCTCAACTTAATTAATCATTTAACTGTAGCGCTTTCGGGACTTGTCCCATCATCGGCAGGATTCAAAACTGGTGTTTCACTGAAGATCTGGTGTAGGGGGTTGTATGTATTGGGTTCGTTTTCGTTTATCAGGCTGTCGTTGTTGTGAGCTGCTTTCATGATTTCCATCTCTTCGAGTACGTTTATCTTCGCTGGATTATTTTATCTGTGCATTACTGTTAGGGTGTTTTCAATATTTAACATGCGATGTCCTTCGTGGATAACGTGTTTTGCATAGCTTGATTTCCCTTCTACGTGAATGAAGTCTCGAAAATGTTCTTTGAATCTGATGTTAAAACTCCTGTTTGTCCTTCCTATATAAAATTTGTTGCAGTCCTTACATGTCAGTTTATAAACTCCTTTGCTGTTGAAAATGTTATTTTCTTCAATGTTATTGTTTATTATGTTGTTTAATTTGTTATCGGTTCTGTATGATATTTTTACGTTATATAATAATAACGGCAGTTACGTCTCATAGACTGCGATGGGCAGGACATGAGAAAGGAATGAGGAATGAAAGAGGGACATTGAGCCTTCTTGTAGGAAAACTAGAGGGAAAACGTCCGGTTAGTAGACCAAGAATGACGTAGGAGAATAACATTAACCATGATTTGATAGTCTAAGGGTCAATTTCACCAACAGAGGTAACTGTATTACGCCAGTTTTCCCCGTTTATAATGCATAGCTTAAACTGGCGTAATACAGTTACCTCTGTTGGTGAAACCGACCCTAAGATCCGGCTGCAAGATCACTACGTTTGAGTATATGAGCAAAATCTATTTTTGTCATAAAATTGTGAATGACTGAATACAATTTTGCTGAGTTGCCTATTAAAATTTGACCGCCAGTATGTTTAATTAAAATATAATTAATTAATTTAATCGAAATAATTTGATTCGCCTGTATTTAAAACAAATTATAGTAATCCAGTTCGCAGAAATCGATGTATAGAGCTTGAAAAATTTTGGTTGCCATTGCAAACTTGGCCGTAACCTCCTCGCAGCGGGAAGTAAAACCACTACCCTTTATGTATGCTAGGTACAATATATATATATATAAAAATATATCCAAAAGGTAGTGTTAATATACATTATACGAAACAAATCACAGAATTTTAAACGAACTGAACTTTGTGTGATTCCGGGTTCTGTGGCCGTGGTCCATAGTTGGTGTTGATACCAGATGTTTCGCCCTCAACTGCGGAGGGCATCTTCACTAAGTAGATCTTCCGACCAGGAAACACGCCTAGAAGCACTCGCCACTGAAGATGCCCTCCGCAGTTGAGGGCGAAACATCTGGTATCAACACCAACTATGGACCACGGCCACAGAACCCGGAATCACACAACATTATGATTACCGGCCGTGAAAGCCTGCATTCAACTATTGAACTGAACTTTATTTGAAACAATATGGAACAAAAAATACGTACTTACCGCAATTTTATTACTGATTGGTGTCACAACCTGCTGTAGCCGCGAGGAGGTTTACGGCCAAATTTGCAATGGCAACCAAAACTTTTCAAGATCTATACATCGATTTTTGCGAGCTGGATTATAATTTATTTTAATAACAAGTGAATCAAATTATTTCGGATGAATAAATAAATAATATTTTAATTAAACATACTGGCGGCCGAATTTTAATAGGGAACTCGGCAAAAATGTATTCAGTCATTCACAATTTTATGAAAAAAAAATAGATTTTGTTCATACACTCGATGAACGTAGTAATCTTGCACCCGGATCTTGGACTATGAGGGAAGTATATTATGCAGAAGACAATTCGAAATAAATAAAGCTCAGGATACGAATGTGTGAAGAGCTTATGTATTTGCGTCCATGAACATGTGGGCTCGATAGTGCCAGTTAGTGAGTTATGTGACTGGTGTAAATCCAGCCTCGTCAAGGATTTAGGTAGCTACAGTAAATACTGGTTTCAGGTTGAGAAATCCAGCTGTAACGGCTGGGGGACCCGATATGTTGACCACGTCACATATAAACTGGTTTAATGTTCGTCTGTCTCTGTGTTTAACACATGTTGGGAGGCCAGCAGCTACTTGGTAGTCCAAGGGTCTTCTAAGCCTGACGCTCCATGGGAATTGTTTGACACACTGTCCAAATTCATACAGGGTTACATAGTTCAAACACTTTTCCAGTTTCTGCAGATCGTAAATAATGAAAGTACAGCTAAGAGCTGACGAGATGGGGAGCGTAAGGAATGTGTGACGTAATATATTTCTATCGCATGCAACTTACAAGGGAACTGTTAACCATTGCATGCCGAAACCTAATTTGATATTTCTTGCAGAGAGGTGTTGTGATGTAAATGTCCTAAAAATTATCTGCCGTTTTGAACTGCAAGTCACATAAAGCGAAACCACAATCCATCAATATCAACCCATTGTACGGGGAAGATGGACTCCCTGCATGATTAATATCGTAGTGAAGCTGCGGGTTATCCATTCTACCATTTCAGGCGTTGTTACTGTATAAATGAGAGATTAGGCGCTGAATTTTAGTGCCTTGCAGTTAAAAACGGCAAAACATTTTTCAACACGTCATTTGTACATCACAACGCTTCTATGGAAAAAAAATCAAGTTAGATTTCGGCATGCAATGGTTGACAGTTGTCTTGTTAGTACTACGTGTCCTGAAATTACTTGTCGCGTTTCTGGACGAATAAAACACAATATTTATAAACACTGTAATGAAAATAAAATAATAGTTGTAACCGTAACACACAGACAAATAAAACACAGTCTTTATGAACACTGTAATAATATTAAATCAATTTTAGTAACGGCAACACATGGACGAATAAAACATTATATATATATATATATAATATATATACGTGAAGGAAAAACTTTGTACCCCTTTTTAAGCACATTACGCGCACGGAGGAGTGTGATATTTGGCATAATTAAAGTTCATATAGAGAAGGAGTGCAGAAAATGAAAATGTATATATAATATGTATTACAAATAACTTAAATTAAACAAAATAAAATAAATTGTCTCTAAGGAATTTATGTGCATTATTCATACATTTGTGTAATCATTCATTTGTTTACGTTCATATTGAAGGTGCATTGTTCCAAAAAAAAAAAAATTATGCACTAGCAATGTGAATTGACTTACTCTCGCGTATCTATTTTTAGAGGTTTTGTACCGAAATCACTTTTTCGGTACGTCAAAACTACGTAACAACTACGTCATCGTGTCTTCCCTCTACAGTGATGTTATAGAACAGTGCCAAATTCCTGTCTTCGTTGTCCTCTCTCCTACGTACCTCCCCCTTCCTTCTTTATGCGCTGCGTGTGACTGCGCATCTTCCCCTCGTTATCGAAAGCCTCAAATAATCTGTGCAAGTTAGTATCAGGGTCATCATCAATTTTGAGATCGTCGTGGTCAGGTCGACTGTAGCTCGAGGGAGCTTTTTGATTTCATCAGTCCCGCAAGCCAGGGTAGGGCAACCAGGACTGTGAACCCTAGCCCTCGGCTGGACTGGATTGTGTGTGTGTGTGTGTATGTATGTATGAATACTATTATTATTATTGGTCTTTTTTTTAATCATCGATGACCGTATTTGTTAATTTATTCATATCTTTTGACCGTCAAGAAGATTAATTTTTTTGTTAAATTATTTGTATTATCTGACTTATGATTATCATTAAATGTACCTTTTTTAGTTAACGTATGTTAATTATTTATGACAGCGAAAATAGAAAAGACAAAGAAATCTCTCAAGATTTAAATAACATGCACAACAAAATCATCTGTACTGATGAAACAGAAATCAACAACAGTATAAACTATTTGAACCTAACACTAACAAAAAACTTCACCAACAACAAAATATAAATTGGCATTTATCGAAAACCGACAAGCAACACACTAGCCATAAACAATAAATCGAGGCATCCTTTTCAACATTAAATAAGTACATTCAAAAGCCTAATAAATAGGATGTTAAAACTCCCTCTAAATAAAGACAATTATAATAAAGAATTAAATTACATCAAACACGTGGCAAAAATCAACGGCTACAACAAACAAATAATAAATAGAATTATAAACAAACAAAAAAGAAAAAAACAACATTACCAACATAACCAAACTTGAAATAGAATCCAATGGCAACAACAAGAAATGGATAACTCTCACGTACACTGGTAAAGAAACCTTAAAATTGGCCAACACACTAAAAAAGCTCGATAAGAATATTAATATATCCTACAGAACTGACAACAAATTAAACAATTTAATAAACAACAACATCGAAGAAATAGATGAATTCGACAATAAAGGCATCTACAAATTAACATGTACAGACTGCAATAAATTCTACATTGGGAAAACTAACAGAAGCTTCAACATTAGATTCAAGGAACATTTCAGAGATTTCACTTACAATGGAGGAAAATCAAGTTACGCAAAACATGTAATCCAAGCTGGACACCATATGCATAACATCGATAACACCCTCACAATAGTACATAGAGAAAACATTCCAACGAGAATAAATATACTGGAGGAAATCGCAATCCTAAGAGAAATCAACAACAACCTGATTCTCAATGAATACACACCTAATCCACACAATCCTCTGTACAAAATTCTCACAACCAAGTCAGTGCTTCAACAAGGGTCAACAAGAACGGAACTAATGCATTCTGCTGATGATGGGACTAGTCCCGAAAGGCCTACAGAGTTTTAAAAGAACTTAAGTTGAGACGGTCCTACAAGGTAATTATATTATAGTTTTTAACCGTACATTATATTACTGTAACGTATAGTTACTAATTGTGCAGCTAGTCATGTTTGGTATTGACGTATATTTTAAAGCTTTCTCAAGCCAAATTAATCCCCTTTTTTTCCTTCTAGCTTCCACATTATAATACTGTTTAGCATTCAGTAATATATGTTAAATAATTTACAAAGGAAAGGTGGATTAATCTTTGCTTTCTATGGGCCCTGGTAAAGGAATGTTGATATAGTCATTCAAAACTTTCAAAGTTATAAAAATGTAAGATCTCGCGGTGCAGTTTATTGTTAATGGTTTACAAAAGTGAGTACATTTTATTATTTAAATTAAAATTAAAGCCTGTCTAATCTTGGTTTTAGTAATTTCATTACTGTTCTTAATATTTAGATACTCGCACTTGTTTTTACATATGACATAGCCAAGCTATACCATATATTTCCTATAGTTCGTATTTTTAAAATAAATTCGAAAATTAATGCATAATGACGTATTTGTGACGAACGTAAAAAAATCAATGAATTGTGGTCGAATTTCGACCGCTGGGCGACCTCTAGTATTTATAAATACTTCAATGAAAATGAAACAATTTTAGTAAGTGCAACGCACGGACAAATGAAACGTAATCTTTATAAACACTGTAATGAAAATAAAACAATTGAGTAACCGTAACATATAGACTAATAAAACGCAATCTTCATAAACGCTACAATGAAAATGAAACCATAATAGTAAACGCAACAGATGGACGAATAAAACACAATCTTTATAAACACTGCAATGGAAATAAAACAATTTAATAACCGCGAGATATGGACAAATAAAACACAATCTTTATAAACACTGCAATGAAAATTAAATTATATTAGTAACCGGAACACATGGAATCATAACACAACTGTGCAAGAAAATACCACAAGGATTGTGAATGATTACTACAGACCAATGCATAGAACCGCGTGCATCGGGAATTCACAGCGACAACAACCTCCCTATCATCGTGCCCCTCTGGTTTTCTTGTGAGCTCCTAGCTATAGATTGTGTTCTCAGAATTCTTCCTAGAATTAGTTACAACCAAGTTTTAAAGCAAAGTTACATATTTTGTGCTTGAGTTTAATTCTAACTTCTCAAGTGTTAGTCAGTTTGCAGAACTCTATTAAATTCAATTAGCCATGTCTTGGAGAATGTCTACTGTAGGCGACATCCCTTCTTCAAAAGATGCTTCTAATCTTTAATTTGAAAAGGGCTTCAAATATAATTACATAATTATATAAACTTAAAACTTTGTCAAGTAGCAAAGGGAGATATTAAAAATCCATGTTTTACAAACTCAGCACGGTATTTAGTTTGATTACAAATTACTAAAATATTTGATTTTTCATTTATGAGTTTCCAATATATAAAAGGTATTTTTAATATATTTATACGGATTATTAATTTAGAACTTTTTAAATTGTAAGAAATATAAAACTTTATGAAATTTTATGTAGGGTACGTTGCAGTCCCATAACGCAGCGGGTCGTGATTCGATTTCCGGTCGGAACAAATTTCCTTGCTGCTTTTTTTCGGGGTTTTACTCACAAATACAGAAAACCATAAGGCCCAAACGGTCCCCGAAGACGTCATCTGGCCATAATAATAAACATCGTATTTCCCATGTTTAGTATGAATGTGTGTGTGTGTGTGTATGAATGATGTGTTTCGTCGTAATGATGTGTTGTCTCGGAGGAGGCCCTGGCATTTAGCTGATCCCTCATTCAGGGAGGCCCTACATGCCCGTGCGTGTGAACTCCTTAACCAAACGAATTTGCTTACGCTAATTTGCTTACAGATGTCAATGATTGACATGTGGTTGGCACATCATCTTAATGAGATATATAGTAGGAAATTAAGGTATTAGTTGGTTGGATGAAGGTCGGTTAAATTTTGCACAGAGGCATTTTCATTCAGGCTTATGGTCCTTTTACGAGCCTGAGGCCCTTCCCGGAGGATTTGCCCCTTGGGTTTTTTCATGCTAATAAACCATTGGATTTCATCCATAAAATTTCTTCCTCCATGGGGACCGGATACAACGCAAGGTACATAGCTCTGTGCGAAGGCGTTATGCCTCAATCTCTTGCGTTCCAAAGAAACACTTAACAAGATGTATACTCATTTTTGTGATTAATATGTTTATATAGAACCAAATAAGACAAAAAAATGGTGTTCAAGAATACATTGTGGATCTTTTACGGAGGTTCTGAATTGGGATTTTGTCAATTATAATTTTATTTTCATGTTTAATAGGTTCGTAGGGGTCAACATAATAACTTTTCAAGAAATAAAACAGTGAATTTTTAAGGGGGGGGCATTTAAGGTTTTTTATATATATTTGGTCTCAACCAAATATCTATTCTATAGTGTTCTATCCTAGGGCAGGTTCTTCACTGCAGTCGTAGCATTTTTATACTATGTTTTCTAGCTTTACTAGGGAATTATAGGTGTGGTAGCTTCCCGTTGCTTTCCAAATCGTGGGATGATGATGGCGAGATGATGGGAACCATTTGGACCTCATAGTTTCCTGACATTTGGCTTACCGATGAGAAAAAAAAAACCCTGAGAAAAACCTTACCCAGGAAGCTTGTCCCGACCGGGTATCGAATCTAGGCCCGCTGCGTGACAAGGCAGCGCGCTACCTGGAGACCAACGAAATATATAATTATATACTCTCAACTTTAATTGATGCTGCCATCTAAAGAATGCAAAAGTTGAAGCTCTGAAGGTATTGAATATGATACCACCCATCTAAGTGAATTGGAGTTATTTCCGAAGCGAGAAAAAAAAAACACCGAAGATATAAATTATACCTTTAGAAGCTAAGGGGACAAGTGCAAATTGCTAATCTTGGAGTTAAGTGTAAATTTTAGTTCTTAAAGCAGATACTAATATAAGTGGCCAGTGGATACAAGTAAAAATCTGTCTGATGCTGAAATCTAGTGACTGAACAAAAAACTACTAACACAATCACTTACGGAGTGTCTCAACTATGAACATTATTTACTTAAAAATTATATTTTGTTACCTATTCCCATGACTTCTAAGAGTATCATGCGATATTAGACGATATGTATAAGGGTTACAACTTTTGGACTTTTGTGAAATAAAATATTTCCTGTGCAATGAATCGATGAACATTTACTTAAGACCATTGAAAAATGCCTTCATTTCACTGCGCTTCAAGAAAAGTTCACCCCCAAATATATTTATATGTCAATATTTAATATTGATTTGGGGGTGACCTTTCCTAGGAAACTCAGTGAAATGAAGGCCTATTTCAATGGTTTTAAGCAAAAGTTCACTCATGCATTGCACAGGAAATATTTTATTTCAGAAAAGTCCAAAAAGCGATGACCCTAATATATGTATATACCGGGTGTTTCTAAATTAGACCGACAAACTTTGGGAGCAGATAGTTAAACTTCATTGACATTGAAACATATTTTGTTAAGAAACCTATAGGATGTGACTCTTCGTCCCAGTGTGCAAGCGGGTCTTAGAGGAAGGGATGAAAGAAAGTAGGTAGGTGCAAATAAGAAGTCATTCTGTGTCACATAATTCTGTGTGTTAATCTAAATACTTTACAGAAAAGCAGAAACAAAACATACTTAATTAAAAAAATACCTCACTCCAGTGTTGCATTGTCAGGATGGATTCAGTCATTGACATCCAAGCAAACAATGCACCGACATGCCATACTTTGTCGTACCCTTTACAAAGATGCTAGGAGTTTCCCTTATTTCAGCTGCTGCGCTGACAATGCGTGCTACAAGATCTTCTTCAGAGCCAATATCGATTTCATAAACCATTGCCTTCATGTAGCCCCATAAAAAGAAATATAGGCAGGTCAGGTCAGTATAGCGTGCCGATTGCTACTGATCTTTGGAAGTTAACAAACCAAGCGTTGGTAGTAATGACAACCCCTCTTAGACTGAAAGGAGTGTTTATACATTTCCTTCAATCCATTTCTGTAATATCCCTCTAGCACTGAAACGAAGCGTCACAGGCCATAGGTTCCTTAACAAAATATGCTTCAACGAAGGTTACCTATCTGGTCCCAAACTTTATCGGTCTAATTTAGAAACACCCTGTAAATATATATATATATATATATATATATATATAGTGTTCTGCCCAAGAGCAGGTCTTTAACTGCAAACTGAGCATTGTACACTCCTTCCTTAACTCAGCCTTCCTTTTTGTATCCACATACAAACAATGTATTTTAATAGTGTCCATCATCTGACGTATTTTTCTGCCTCTAACCTTATTTCCGTTGACCATAGGGCATCCGTCAGCAGCAGACAGTTTCTTATGAGCCAGTGGCCAAGCCAATTGCTTTTCCTCTTCTTTGTGAGTTCCAGTATTGTTCTTCCTTCACCCACTCTGTTTAGCACATCTTTATTTTTTTATTTTGTCTGTCCATTTCATACGCTTCAACCTTCTCCATATCCACATCTCAAAAATCTTCGTCACTTTTCCTCATACCGTCATAATGTCCAAATCTCTGTACCATACAATACTAACGGTTCAGGTGGTTAAACCACTCTGCTATAGCGCAGGATTCTTCTAAAATTAACAATATTGAATTAAAACATCTCAATATTATCTTTCAAATGCTACCAATCTTAGCAATTTTTGGATGTACAGTTTTTAAATTATAACTGTTTCTTCTTTTTTTTTTGTACTTATAAGCTGAACAAAGTATATATGAGTACCTTTACTAGTGTATGTGTTTTGGTAAATTGTTCATCTGTTCATTCTATTGGATTTGCGAGTGGGTGGCTTGGCGTCTTATCTGTCATAGGAAACTACAATCAACACAGTTAATTCTCAGCCAGACAAGATGAAGTATGCAAAACAGCCTTCCGTCTCCTGTACGAGAAATCTCACTTACCATATCGTCTCTAAAAAAAAGGTATGTATTTCAGGAACTCTGCAAACTAAGCCAATTGCTCAGCAAGTCCAAGTGAATCAGGAATTTGCAAATAGGACAAACTCCGAAAAAATAAATTGTAAGATTTTTTTTTGTTACATATTTGGATACGTAGCACGTTTTTTTAATAATCCTGTATTCTTATAGTATAGGGTGTTTTGAATATCATTATATGAACCGGGAATTGAATCCAGGACCTCTAACTTGATACGCTAATACGCTACCAGTTACTCTATCCAGGCATCCTAGCACACATTTATTTTTTCCCTTTATATTCTCTATCGTTTGAGGTAGCGGGAACTCGGTCTCACTGCCGTCTCGTGGCTACTATAACAAGTAAGCAAATTAAAGACAATTTTTACTTTATAGCAGTGAACACCTAATATGACACGAAGAGAAAAATGAACGTCTGAACCGGGATTTGAACCCAGAATCTCTAATTTGATTCGTTAGTGCGCTATATATAGGCTATATAGTTTCTCTACATTACAGTTGTTTTCTTACAACCCATTGTAAATTTTACTCCTCCATACATCCAATTTTCA
This sequence comes from Diploptera punctata, assembly GCA_030220185.1. Taxonomy (NCBI): domain Eukaryota; kingdom Metazoa; phylum Arthropoda; class Insecta; order Blattodea; family Blaberidae; genus Diploptera; species Diploptera punctata. The sequence goes on from JASPKZ010008345.1 coordinate 519,195, forward strand.
TCATCATTCTCTGTTATTCCTCTCGACACCATACTCCTATGCACTCCTTGAACCCACTGTTCTTTTGGTATATCCTTTATTCAGTTGTCCTCCACTTCAAAATTGAATATCTTAGGTATCCTGTCATCTGACATTCTCTTTACGTGGCCAAACCATTTTTGAATTTTTTCTTCAAAATCTTGTAGAACTTTTTTTAACATACATTAATTTCTAGAAGCTCCTCCAGAAGTCCATCTCAGCCAACCTAGATTAATTTTTGAGAACTAGGCTCTGCCTGTTACAAGCCAGGAGAAATGGGGAGTGATGGAGGAGTAACACCTTAAAAAACCAGGAATCATCTGGCCTGTTGATAGTGACATGTCAGGGCTCCTGCCAGGATACGGCAACTGCTACCTTGTAGAGAGACGTTGATTCGTCAAAGGCTAGAGGAGGAAAACATGAAACAAAAATCATCTGATCCTCCAGGTTGGGGGTTATAACGATGGTCCAGCTCCTCGTCTTATGGAAAAAATGAACTATGCTAAAGACCCATTGTGAAGAATTAATCGTTATTAATATATTATTTAAAGTGTTAGATTTGGTATAGTTTGCAAATTAAACCCGAATACCAGATCATGATGCCATCATTATAGGCCTATTGTACCTATAGCTGGCTTAACCACTTTTAGTCCAGATATTAAAGAAAGAACCCACCCTGTTGTCAGTTTTCCTCCCTCCTTTCCCCTATTAATATCTGGTGAAGAAAACCGGCAACACTGGTGCGTTAGAGAGAGTACTGTTGCCTCATTCTGCAATTTCTCGTAAAGTTAAACCAGAGAGACTATAATATTCTCCCGTTTTCCATGCCACAATTTCATTCCACCATTTCTCCATACTCATCTCATCCATTACATTTCGTTCATATGCTCCTGTGATGGTGCGACAAGTGTGGTCAGCCGGCCCCTTGTGATTCACAGACCACTCTATATACGAGTTCATCTCATCTCATCCCTCGACCCGACCTTAAGTTAGACACCAGTTGAGGATATTTATTTTTTTAGATTAAGTTTTAGGTCCACCGCTGTGGTCTCGGGGTAGCGTGCTGCCTTGTCACGCAGTGGGCCCGGGTTCGATCCCCGGTCGGGACAGTTTTTCTGGGTGAGGGTTTTATCGGGGTTTTTCCTCACCTGTAAGACAAATGTCAGGAAAACTTTAAGGCCCAAACAGTCCCCGAAATCATATGGCCATCATCATCATGATCATTCATATTCATCTTAGGTTAAGGTTAGGATTATGGACTCTCCTGGCGCACCATTATCATCCATCATATCATCGGGGCAAAGTAACCTCGCCTTCCAGGCGCCCCAACCTCAGAAGTGGGTTACAAATACGCCATATCAGGAAAGAAACCAGGAATGTCGAAAGACAAACCTGGGGCATTTGAAAAAAAAAAGTTTTAGTCGGCCGCGGTGGACTAGTGGTTATGCTCCTTGCCTCTGGTCGAGGGTCGCGGGTTCAAACCCGGCCGGAGTCGATGGATTTTTTAGGACGGAAAAATCCAAGCAGCAAATCCTCCGGGAGGGACTTGAAGCCGTGGGTCCCGAGTCTGAAGATTTTCAGGCTCGTAAAAAATCCTTAAGCCTGAATGAAAAGGCCTCTAAGCAAAGTTTACCGAATTTTCCCGTCCTAGTACTACCTTGGTTTCCTAGATGTCAGTATGAGGCGGAAAGCTGACCACGGACCACTCAAAATGACATCTATACGAAAACAAGTGTAACTAAATTAGTATGGTTCAAATTCTTCCCTGTATCGGGAGAGCGCCTAAAAATCTCTGTAAAGGGAAAACATAGACTTACAATACAAAAAAAGATTAAGTTTAGATTATGATCTCTCCTGGCGCATCAGTACCATCATCATCACCTTTCATATAATCGGGGCAGCGTAACCCAGCCTTCCAGGCGTCCCAACCTCAGAATTGAGTTGCAAGTACGCCATGCCAGGAGACAATGCCATGAATGTTGTAATGACAGCCTGGTGGTGTTGATTAAAATGTTACTACTCATCAGAATGAATCACCTCAAATAACACCTACCGTATAGCAAACGCAGCAACTTGTTTCTCAGAGGTTAAGGTTTCATTGAGGAATGTGTGGATTGCTGTTGGGCTGTATTGGAATTTAGTTCCACGGCTCTGCTAGAAATTCCGTCCTGTTGGAAGATCGACAAAGCGTGAAGGAATTTGGAGACTGTCCATTAGTCAGTGATGATCATATGAATTATGTGCCAAAGAATTCTCTTTAAGGAGACAAATCCTCTTGCAGTTATAAATATGAAATTTTGACACTCAACTATCTAAATAAGAACTTTATTTTTTTTTAAGTTTCATGAAATGTTTAATTTATTTTAATTTGTTTGTGAAACCCAGTAAACAGTAACTCGAAATATACATACAATAAAACTTGTTTAATCCGGAACGTGAATAATGCGGAAATCTGTCCAATGTGAACAAATGTTTTGGTCCCGGCGAAATAATAGTAATTTTAGATGTATTTATTTTGTATCCTCCAACGCGGAAACGGAAAGATATTTCTGTACAATTCATGAAAAAATGTTTATAAGGCTAAAAGACTGAGAGAGAAATACGTTAATTTCTACTTCATTGAATTCCCGTTAGGCGAAATAAGAATAAGGAATGATCAATGGCTGCCGAAGAAGTATCTCTACTTGTATCTGAAATTTTCTTTCATCCTCACTGAAAACCCGTTATGCGAAATACATCATTCTGAATTTCCGGAATAAATTTGGCTAAATGGTATTAATATGTATCATTGTCATGAAACGAAAAAGTAAAATTGATTGAAGATAAAGAAAAACAAACTCTTAAAACGCGAAATAATAATGTGGAAAAACCCAAGTTTATAACGATTTCAAGGCATCTTCAGCTTAGCTGAACAGCTTTAAAAGACGACACAATGTAGCGTGGAATGAACTTTGCGGGGAATCAAAGGATGTGGACGAAAGTACAGTTAATGAGTGGAAACCGATACTGCATACTTTAATTTCAGGATACGAGCCGGTTTTTTTTTTTTTTCAAATATTATACTTCACTTTCGAACGGCAGCGGAAATACAATTAGTCGAAGTTATGTAAAAAGACATATACGGTAGTCTATAATCTAAGATTGGTAAATCTTTTTTTTTTTGTTTTTTCATAATGCGGAATTTTGTCTAATGTGGAAAAAAAATATGGTCCCATGCAACTCCGTTTTGAACAAGCATTACTGTATATATATATATATATATATATATATATATATATATATATATATATGGTATGATAAGAAAAATAAATGCCTGGACGGGATTCGAACCCGGATCTCTGAGTCTGTACCTCAGCGTGATATCCATTACACTACCAGGCGAATCCAATTCAAACACTTATTTTTCTTATATATCTATTATACTCTCCATTATTACTAGATGTCGCGAGAACACTGTCTTCACTGCCATCTAGTAGCTGACTATAACAAGTAAGCAAATTAAAGAGAATATTTATTTTACTTTATAGCAGTGACGCTTTATCGATGTTATACTTAAATGTTTAACATTGAGCAATGCAAGCTTAATATGGTATGATAAGAAAAATAAATGCCTGGACGGGATTCGAACCCGGATCTCTGAGTCTGTACCTCAGCGTGATATTCATTACACTACCAGGCGAATCCAATTCAAACACTTATTTTTCTTATATATGTATTATACTCTCCATTATATATATATCTACATCAGTTAGGAAAAACCGGGTAAGTCAACTTTTGGTCGAAAATGAGTTATTAACATCTCCCGATAGCTTTTGGTCCGATGCACGTTCGGTAAAAACGGGTAAGTCGTCAAGCGAATAGTGACGGTGTTATTAAGCATTGTATTTTCGATGTATGCACTCTTTGATATAAGTCATTGAACTAGTTTTTGCTCTCCTGTAAAAAATCACTTTGAAGACTTACCCGGTTTTTCCTAACTGATGTAGATTATATTGTCCACCGCTGTTGTCTCGAGGTAGCGTGCTGCCTTGTCACGCAAGCCGGATTCGATTCCCGGTCGGGTCAGGCTCCTGAGTGAGTTTTTTTTTCTCACCATTTTTCCTCACCTGTTAGATAAATGCCAGGAAGCTTAGAGCTCAATGTTTCCCGAAAACTATCCGGCCATCATCGTCATCCTTATCATTTTATCATTATCATCAGCATCATGCTTCACCGGTGTGGAAAACTACGGGAAGCTACTACATCTATGATTCCCTAGTAAAGCCGCAAAGCAGTAAAATACCTACACTCGGGCAGAATTTCTATATATAGGGCACGCCGTAGCGTAGTGGTTAAGGCACTGAGCTACAAGCCGGAGGGTCGAGGGTTCAAGTCCCGTTGGGGTCAGGATTTTTAAACTGACCCAAACCCTCTGGCGGCACTATGGCCCTGGGGTCGACTCAGCCTCTAACGGAAATGAGTACCAGACGCTTGTTCTGGGGGTAAAGGCGGCCGTCACGCAGGGCTAACAACCCGGCTGATGTAAAGTGCCGATTGTCTAGAAAAAGTGGGAGCCTTAACCTCCTACTACCCCAAGGACCTCCGGGTCTGTTGTGGGATCACTTTACTTTACTATATATTTATTTATATTGGATATGACGTAAGCGCACTAATTTAAGTGGGTGTTAAATTACAATAAAATGAAACTATTTTCTTTTACATTTTGTGATTATCCTAACGGTTAATGTAATAATTAACACCAAACTTTCTGAATATCGCAACAGCGTGCATAAGATTCACGTGATTTTTGTGACGAGACATACCAGCTGTTCTGTGATCAACGATTACAAAACATTCTCTTACTTGCGGTTCGACGTTGACACATCTCTCGTTTTTTATTCCAAAATGTCATACGTTTTCAGGTAATTTTTTCGAAAACTATCAATTTCATTGCAAAACTACAAAGGAACAAAACATTCCTGTTCTTTGCCTTTAATTACCTGAGTAATTATTGGACCTGTACGGCAAATATTTATCTAGTTAGGCGGCATTTAAAGTTTACAAAGAAACATTGTTTTAAAATAAAAGTATTTTATTTGACACAAAAATTATATTGAAACTTTTTTTAGTATTCCATACAAGGGATACGCACTTAAAATCTGCGCACATATATTACTCCACCCTGCATATATATAATATATATATATATATATATATATATCCACCTGTTTAAGAAAAGTACGTAACCCCATAAATGTGTAAACTATGCCAATTCCTCAACGAGTCGAATTTATGGGGCAATTTTGCTGGTTTATAGAATATATATATATATATATATATATATATATATACTCTATTGTTTAATTAGAGAAAGTTAATATCTTATGCCAAGATACTTAATAGTATCCTGCTGCAGTTCAAAATTCCTAAAAAGTTAGTGTCTAAAGGCACAAAGAGTAGGGTGCGTGTAGGAAAACAGTTTTCAGATACTTTGAAATCCACAATGGGTTGAAGCAAGGAGATGCACTATCTCCTCTACTATTTAATTTTGTACTAGAGCATGCCATCAAATCTTTAGAGGATGAAGAAGGCCAACAACTCAATGATATTAAAAAATGAGCTGTTAGTTTATGATGTGGTACTATTGGGCGATAGCGAGGAGATACTAAAGGCCAACACGCACACACTATTGAGTAATACCAAGCAATTGGTACTGGAAGTAAATATTAATAAAACTAAATATATGATCACACATAGAAATACATTATATAATGAAAATGGACCACTAATGACAAATGAGGGAAATGTTGAGGAAGTGGCTGAATTCAAATACCTAGGAACAATAATCACAAATAAGAATGAGGTGCACAAATAAATTAAACATAGACTCAATTCTGGAAATGCGTGCTATTATGTATTGCAGAGACTCTTGAATTCCCAACTCCTTTCAAAAAACTTTAAACTGAAAATATATAAAACTATTATTCTACCAGTTATATTATATGGGTGTGAAACATTGGACTCTTACTTTAAGGGAGGAGAGGAGATTACAAGTATTTGAAAATAAAGTTTTTAGGAACATTTTTGACCAAAGAGAGATGAACAGACAAGTGAATGGAGAAAACTTCGAAAGAGTGAACCACATGGTCTTTATAGGAAGCCAGATATAATAACTGTTAAGTCTAGTAGACTGCGATGGGCAGGACATGTGGCACAGATGGGGAATGAAAGACGTGCATGGAAGCTTCTTGTAGGAAACCCATAGGGAAAACGCCCAGTTGGTAAACCAAGACTGAGGTGGGATAATAACATTAACTATGATTTGAGAGAAGTGGATTATACAGGAAATGATTTGAAAACGTTAGCTCAGGATAGGGGTATATGGAGAGTTTATGTCCGCGCGGCCATGAACCTATGGGTTCGATAGTGCCAGTGAGTTACCCAGGATGTTGTATAATTTGAAACAAATTTAAATAATCTTTATTGATTCAGTTTCTGTTGCTTCATTATAGTTAGGCCTATTGAAAAAAATGAAACGGGTGTGTATAGGAATCGGTGGTCTAGTGATTGTGTTCCTTGCCTCCAGTCTCGAGGGTCGCAAGTTAAACCCATACGAATTCGATGGATTTTTAGAATGGGGAAATCCAAGGGACAATTCCTCCGGGAGGAAATTTAATCTGCGGTTCCGAGTCCGAAGATTTTTAGGATCGTAAAAGTCTGAAAAAAGAGGGTCATATACATGTGTATTAGTGTGAAAAAAATAAAATTTGTGAGTTTTTCTTGAATTCTCTGTAATTTCATTGTCTTCTTTCATACCTTCCGTTTCCTGATGAACCAGATAATGCACTTCGTGCGCTGCCACGCCTAAATAAATTAAACGCGTTTTTATGTTTACTTGAATAAATAAAAAGAAAAATAATTATAAATTTATATAGTAATTATTTTTGTCAGATATCCCGTGCTGATTAACCAGCGTTGTCCGGGAATCTACTTATCCCGAACATCTTGGTATCAGTGAACTCAAAGAAAAAAATGATTGTTTTATCCGTAAAATATAGACATATGATGTCGCGGACACTTTTTTAGATTTTTTTTATATTCTGTGTAAAGATTATTTAAATTTGTTTCAAATTATACAACAATATGCGATAGATAATAATTTACAGTTACACATTGTTTGTTTTCACTGCAGTCAAACACATATTCTGTGTATCTAAATTTATATTTGCACTTACCTCGACTTCATTATTACCCAGTGTAAAGTATATATATTAATTGGTGTTTCTCGTATAATTTAACATTTATATTATTATTATTATTATTATTATTATTGTATCATTATTATTATCGTATCATTATTGTTGTTACCCTATAAAATGTTGTTTGTACATGAAATTTACATTGCTACATTTATTGTATCTTTAACTGTTTATAATTAGTATAGTGTATATCTATATTTGTCAAATATTTATTTGTATTTGTGCTGGTTGAGTGGAAGAGAGGGCCATATGGCCTTAACTCTGCCAGAATAAATAAAGTATTATTATTATTATTATTATTATTATTATTATTTAATTTGTTGTATTTATTCTGGTTTAGGCGCGTAAGCCATTTAAGCGTCCAAAAAGCTGCTCTTTTTTAGTGCACCGATGCACTTCTTTTAGCTCAGGCTCCATAATACGTACGTTACATGTTATATACGTTAATTGTCCCAAAATAATCTCTTAAGCGATGGTAAAAATCCCATTCAAATTGGTCAAGTCCTTTTTTGAGCTCATAAAGGACAGACTCACAGACAATTATTTTTATATACAGAATGTAAATAATTTCCCATTACAGATTACATTACGGTGTTCATAATACTTTCAATGAAAAAGGGGACATGTACAAAAAATTAAATGTAAAACCTGGGACATTAAAAAAAAAAGGGTGGGACATTAACAAAATATAAAAGGAAGTTTAAAAAATTGTATCAAACAAATTACACAAATTGCACTTATAAGTTATTGCATATTTTTTATTGTCCATTAAAATTACTTACTCAGCTACATTAATCAAAAACCACAAAAGATTATTAACGTTTAAAAATATTTATTTATTGTTGCTGGGGGTATAAAAATCTATTTCGTGTATGTTAATATTGTATTTCTCCACCGCCAAAGTACCAGAATCAGCAGGAAATCTCCGACATTGGCTGCACTGACCATGGATTGACAATTTGAAAAAAAAAAGTACCAGTTACCAATATATCAGAGTAAAAACCAAAGATTATAGACCAAACAATGCATCGTGATTATACAATTGGCGCTTTCTAACGTTCATATGTATAATTACATAATAAAGAACAGAACGAAAGTCGCCATTCATAAATAACGTTGACAAAACATCCCAAAAGCGGGACATTTGAGCGTCCCCCAAGAAAACTTTGGGACAGCGGGACATTTTCAAAAAAAAAAAAAGAACAGGACTGTCCCGGGAAAAGTGGGACGAATGGACACCCTACATTACATAACCGTCCTGGTCCCCACTACACGATCTCAAAGTTTCTAATGGGAATTTAGTTACACTCTGTATAAAGATTGAAATCACGGAGGTTTCACTGAAACACACTGGAATTTTCTTAATATTCCTAAAGGCTATCCGCTCTTAAAGTGATCCTCATTTAAACAAAACCACTTGACTTATTCGCTTTTAAATGGTTATGGACACTGACATACGATATAGAAGCAATGAGTACACGAAAAATTAGTTCCCTTCATTAAATTAAAAATATGTCCTCTGAATATACTTGTTATTCTTCGTGAATGAAAATAATAATATTAAAAATATAGAAAATAATATAAAATATAGCTAATCAATAATTACAACTTAAAAGTTTATTGAATATGTATGTTGCATTTGAGACCTACGTCAGTCGATTCTGATGCAATAAAATGGCTGAAGGTGTCGAGTTCTGTTTAGCTGTGTAGCAATTTAAATTTTTTAAAATACAAGTCTGTCAAACCTTTGACTATAAGTCAAGAAAAATATTTTAAGTGTTTTTAACAAGTCCTGTGAAAAAGTTCACCAGCTTTCTTGTAATCTACCCCATTCAACGATCACGTGTCTTGTAGGCCTATACTTCACACATGTTCTGTCAATGTGACAGTATTTGAAGCGCGAATGGCGGAAGGATACAATTGATATTTGTTTATGTTAGGATTGTTCTAAGAGCGGATAAGGTATATATATAGGCTATATATATATATATATATATATATATATATATTGGAGGTCTATATTTTTGTATGTATGAAGCAGCAGTTGTGGTGAGACATCCAAGATGTCTCTGAGATGTGCGCGAGGCCACTTAACGTAATTGACGGTCCAAACTCACCGTGACGAGTTGCTTAGTCATCTCGATGACGTTATCTGATACGACTGGAGTCGGTACACATCACTCAAGATGCAATTTATCCGCAACTGACTGTTCAACTGTTTGCTTCTGCATCTTCAATAGTTGGAGGAGTTTGTTGAAGTGGTTCTAGCTGTGTTACCGGACATGCTTTTAGCGTATTCTGAAAGAATGAAGCTATCAAGGCAATTCAGATGAAAACGTTTTTTTTTCTCCAGATCTTCGTACAAACTGACCATGGCTAGTATGTACAGGGTGGAAGTGATATAAGTGCGCTAATTCAAGGAGGTGTTAAATTGCAATAAGACAAATACATCTTCTCTCCTTAATTTTGTAACTAACCCCACAGTTAATTAAATAATTAAGAGCAAACCTTATGAAATTAGCAACAGCGCACGTAAGATTCGCGTGATTGTTATGACGAGACAATGATTGCAAGACCTCCTTTTACCTGCCGTTCCCCAACATTACAATTTATCTCGTTTTTTATTTCAAAATGTCAGAAGTTTTCATTTAATTTGCACGAGAACTATCAAATTTGTTGCAAAACAGCAAAGGACCTGAACATTCCTATTGTTCGGATTTGATTACTAGGTAAATTATAAGACATACAGGCAAATAATTATCGAATTAGGCGATATTTAAAGTGTAAGAAAAAATCTAGTTTCTAAAGAAAACTATTTATTTGGTAACAAAATGTTACTGGAACGTTTTTTTTAGTCCACCCAAGGTACTTAAAATTAGTTATAACCTGTATATGTATATAATATATATGATATGAAAAGAAAAATTAATGTTTGAGTCGGGATTTCAACCCGAGTCCCTAAACTCTGTACGTTTAGCGCTCTAACCAACTGAGCTACCCAAGTATTCCAACACAAACATACATTTTTCTTATATATGTAGTATTCTCAATTCACACAAGAGGTAGCGGGAAGTTGTTCCCCCTGGCATCTAGTGGCCACCATAACAGGTAAGCAAATTTTTAAAGAGAATATTTAATATATAGCAGTAACGCTTGTATATTTAGATGGTTTAAAGAGGATATTCAAATATACAAGCGTTACTGCTATAAAGTAAATATTCTCTTTAAAATTATGGTGGCCACTAGATGTCAGGGGGAACGACTTCCCGCTACCTCTTGTGTGAATTGAGAATACTACGTATAAAAGAAAAATGTATGTGTTGGAATACTTGGGTAGCTCAGTTTGTTAGAGCGCTAAACGTACAGAGTTTAGATACTCGGGTTCAAATCCCGACTCAAGCATTCATTTTTGTTTTCATATCATATTTGCCTCGATTGCCAAATGTCAAAAATATAGTTAAAACATATATATATATATATATATATATATATATATGTGTGTGTGTGTGTGTGTGTGTGTGTGTGTGTGTGTATGGATGTGTGTGTATATCTGCATGTGTGAGTGTGTGTCCATTAACGCTCTATAAAACAATTTCTCTTTCATCGATGCCAAACTTGCCATAGAGAAATTAATTATGAAATTAAGGTCGAGTTCATTAACCAGGAAAATCTTATCTTTAGGTGTACGGGAGTTCACCTGAAACGAAATTTTAAAATAGATCTAGCGAACGAAATTTTCAATGTTTCACAATGCAACTCAATATATACTATTAAAATATACCGCGGAAGGTATTTTCCAAAAATGAGCGAAATCCATCCATTAGAAGTGTATTGTGTCGAGAAGGATGTGTAATGTGAGTGTATGTTTATGTATTTGTGTAGTGTAAATTGTGTTGTATGTGGGATGATAATAATGAAGAGACGGGAGAAGGTGAAACCCGGTGTGCCGGCACTTAGCCTATTCCTGTCGAAAAGCACCGAGAGGGCCTCTAGGCGAGTGTTTAGATGCTATCTATAATGTTCTAAAATAATTAGATGTAGTTCACCTGAAATGAAAATTTAAAAATAACTCTAACGATCGCAATTTTCAATGTTTCGTAACGAAACTCAGTGTATCCTATTAAAATAAACCGAAGTCGATATTATCAAAAAATCAGCGAAATCCGAACGTAAGAAGTGGAGGTTTGCCTGAAATTTGAAATGAAAAATTGATTCTAGCAATCGCCATGTTTGATTCACCGCAGTTTAGGCTATACCATATTATTTAAATTAACCTTTAACATTTCTCTTATTTAGGCGCAGCAGTGCACACCGCATATTAACTAGACTTAACTGATAAATTAATAATTGAAACTGATGATACTAAAAAAAGGTATTTTTATCTGAAATATGTTTACCTTAGAGGACATTAGAATGTTACAGACTGTATGGTAATTCGAACTGTTGCCTAGAAGTTTAATTGAAGTCAGATTTAGAATCGACGAAATCCCTGTAGAGCAGTTGGAAAAACGTTTTGAGAATGAAGTAAAATAGTTATCAGCGAATGTCTTCAGGAGTTTGCTAAAGTACAAACAAGACTTTATAAACTTTGAAATCTTGTTGCTAGTAAATATCGTTTAGTATTATTGCTTTCCTTAAATTTGATAATATAATTTCCCTAAAGCTTCTGTGAACTTCATTACTTTCATCAAACTCGCGAAATTCTCGCAATTAAAAGACTGCTGTACCTTGTTCTGAAGTTTGAACTTTATTTGTACGTACAATATTATAACAGTTTATTAGAGAGTTTTCGCACCCTACTGATGGAAGTAAATATCAATAAAACTAAATATATGGTCACACATAGAAATACATGTAATGCAAATGGACAGCTAATGGCAAATGAGGGGAAATTTTGAAGAAGTTGCTGAATTCAAATACCCAGAAACAATAATCACAACTAGGAATGAGATGCACAAGGAAATTATACATTGGCTCAATTCTGGAAATGCATGTTATTATGCATTACAGGAACTCTAGTCTTCCCAACTCCTTTCAAGAAACGTTAAACTGAAAATATATAAAATAGTTATTCTACCAGTTACTTATGTGGATGCGAAACATGGACTCTTACTTTAAGGGAGGAAAGGAGATTACAAGTATTTGAGAATAAAGTACTTAGGAAAATATTTGGACCAAAGAGAGATGAACAGACTGTGAATGGAGAAGACTTACATAACAGTGAACTATATGGTATTTATAGGATGCCAGATATGATAAGAACAGTTAAGTCTTAGACTGCAATAGGTAGGACATATGGCACGAATGGCGAATGAAAAACGTGCATGTAACCTTCTTATAAGAAAACCATCATAAATCCAAAAGTATCTTTAATGGAAAAGTAAGGATGGAAGGGAATTTTCGAGCAGAATTTTTAGGGTCGTATCCACACTCGAAGGGGGAAGGCTTTTCTCGATCTTCAACCATTCTTCTTGATAAAGAGGCTAGGCCAGAGAGAGAAAACTTCCAGTTGGTAGACCAAGAATGAGATTGGAGAATAACATTAACCATTATTTGAGGGAAGCACGTTATTCAGGGGGTGATTGGAAAACATTAGCTCAAGATAGGAATGTATGGAGAGCATTTGTCCGCGCGGCCATGAACCTACAGGTTCGATAGTGCCAGCGAGTTAGTTAGTTTTTAGTTAGTTACTGAGAAGTCTGCGTTAAACATTATTATGCTGATATCCAATCAGGGGCCAATGCATTTAACCGCCTTAATAACGGACCGCTTATCCGAGCGAGCAGGTTCGGTTATTTGTACTCAAATAACACGGCGAAAAACGTGTGATATTTTAAAAATTGCAATTGTGTCTATCAGATTACGGGGAAATAAGCGTAGAACTATAATATTTTCTTTATATATAGGTATATTCCCGGTCGGGACAAGCTTCCTGCGTGAGGTTTTTTTTTCCGGGTTTTACCTTACCTGTAAGACAAATGTCAGGAAACTTGAGGCCCAAACTGTCCCAGAACATCATCTGGCCATCATGATCATCCTACGGTGTGGGAAGCAACGGAAAGCTACCACACCTATAATTCCCTAGTAAAGCTGCAAAGTATAGCATAAAAATGCTATGATTGTAGTGAAAGACCTGCCCTAGGTCAGAACACTGTCGAATAGTAGTATATATATTTATATACAGATTTTTAATGTTTACACATCTTTCTATGCCAAAAGTTTTATTTATTTATTTTTTTTCCACTCGTCTCTATCCATCCACTCCATGCCCTTCCGTCCTCTTGTTCTCATTCCAGTTATTATTTCTTGCATCCAAGAGTTTCGAGGTCTTCCTTTCCTTCTTCTTCCAGGTGAACACCATTCTAATGTTTTTCTGGGTAACCTTTCTTCTTGCATGCCCATACCAATTTAGCCTGTGTATATTTGTGCTTTATATACTTCTAAACCGTTCAAAAGATTGACCTTTTTATGATAATTTTTCATACAGGTTTTCAGATACGGCGAGTGTTTAGATGCTATCTTTAATGTTCTAAAATAATTAGATGTAGGAGTTCACCTGAAATGAACATTTACAAATCACTCTAGCGATCACAATTTTCAATGTTTCATAACGAAACTCAGTATATCCTATTAAAACAAACCGAAGTCGATATTATAAAAAAAAATCAGCGAAATCTGAACGTAAGAAGTGGAGATTTACCTGAAATTTGAAATTAATTGATTCTAGCAATCGCCATGTTTGATTCACCGCAAAATAGGCTATACGATATTATTTAATTAACCTTTAATATATCTCTCATTTAGGCGCAGCAGCGCACACCGGGTATTAACTAAAATTGTATAAAATGTTAATAGAATAAAGTTTAGTGAAAATTTATTAAGTCTACTCACATAAAAGGCCAGGGATTTTAATAACCTCACTTTTTTAAAAATATAGTCTATTGTTATAATGTGTGAAATAAAATGGAGTCCAAGAAGAGCGAATATTTCCGAATAAATCCGAAAAATAAAGCATGGCTTACTCGTCGCGAAAACTATTTTGGCGCCATCATGTTAACTCTAAACACGTCATTGACAATGTAATCATTTCAGGCTTGTAAAGTTTAACGTTTAATAGAGAGGAGATGTGGAGAGCTCTCTATTTACTGTCAAGCTATACATAACATCACTGATGACCGTACTGGCAGAAAATAGTTAAATTTCTCGAAATTAACTTCATTAATATTTACAGAAATTTTACTATTACGTTTAGATACCGTTCTTGGAGGTATTTCATATTACACGCTTTAAATTAGCTTGACCTATATCTATATATGTAACGGAATCTTTCAACACGATTTTCATCCACTTAAAAACATTGGATCGACTTGAAACTTTGTATACTTGTAAAGGACCAATGACAATACAATAATTTCATAAATAATATATAATAGGTTGCGGACTTATCGACTTTTGAGTCCATCGTTGTAAGAAATTAATATTATTTGCTCTGGTTGCTCAGTTGGTAGAGTGGTGGACTGTAGTGGTATATAATTTCAGTAATCCATAGGTCGTTGGTTAAAATCCGGCCCGGAGGATTTTTTTAGAAGAGTATTGCTTTTAGCTCATACTACAGTAGTATCGAATTTAAAGATATTTACATTTTTAGAATACCAAACTAAAAAATAAATAATAGTTTAAAAAACTAAAACAACACGCTTTATTAGAAAACCGAACTAAAACATGAAAAATAATTTTAATTTCCAACACGCTTGGAATAAAATTAAAGTGGTCAACTAAAGAATCATCTCCAACACATCTAGAATAAAACTAGAGTTATCTACAAAAAATAATTTTACCATCAAAAGCGTGTGGTGCTCTACATCAATTAATACTTTTAATAATAAATAGATATTGGTAAAAGTAAAGTCTCTAAGAAGAAAACGTAAAACGCATAAAAAGCACCCCACGCTTTTGATGGTACAATTATTATTTTTTTTGTAGATAACTTTAGTTTTATTCTAGATGTGTTGGAGATGATTTTTTTGTTGACCACTTTAATTTTATCCCAAGCGTGTTGGAAATTAAAATTATTTACATTGAATTTAGAAGGGATTCCTTTACAAGTGCGGTAGCATGGATGTTAACTAACACATAAGGCATAAAAAGTATTTAAATATATGTCAGTAAAGTAAAAAAGACAGACTATGATCTAGAGCGGTCGAGGCTTACTGGTTTTAATGTTTCATAAATCATCTTAATGTGGTAGCAATAATTAATGTCAAACTATTGTTTTTTAACATTTTATTACTATAACAAAGTAAGGTTTTATGTTTTCATACAACATGAATAACACATTTGCGTGCTAAATTAATATCCTAGTTTTATTATCCGCCTGCTTATTTCTTGTAGTCTTTCGAGTATTTAAAGTTTTCCCCATTACAGGTTACCAGCCTATAGTTGGGTAAGTCCAGTGGTGGGGTTGCCACCTCAATGCCTCTTGGACAGGCATGCTCCCTTAGCCTTTGGAGTTTCTCCTTCTCCGCAAGACAGCGGTTCCTCTCTCTTTCCCTGAGTGAGGGTAGGGTGCCTCTTCCGCCAAATCTGCCGAATTAAGGGTATCCCTCTCCGCCTTCATTGCCGTTGAGGTCTTCACCGTTCCCTGGTAAGGGGCCCTCACATGGTTCTATCAGCCGGGCCAGCTGAACCAATGTTTTTTTTACGAGGTGTTACTCCTCCCCCTCCTCCTTTCTCATCCGGGCTTGGGACCGGCAATGCCCTAAAGGCAAAAGAGACCTCGGAAGACCCTTCAACCGATGGAAAGATCAGTTTTTGTAGTCGCAGAACGGGCATCATCACCCAATACTGCATTCGGAAGAAGACGAAGAAGATTAATATCCTAGGAAGGAAGGAGCATTTACAAAACTGTTCTAAGTACATGACATTTTCCGAAATCTAACTCTTAAGTAGAGAGAGTGAAACAGTTTTAAGATTTAAATAGACTTTTTAAACTGTAATTTTGTTCTTTCCTTTAAATATCATACTTGGAAATATTTGAATAGATAATAAATGTATCCGTTCACATTTAATCAAAACGTTAATTGGACTATTTAACTCATGTCGCAAATGCTAGTCAATGACCAATCACGTTTCAATGAATTCTGTTTTACACCAATGACAGTCGCGTTTCACCTTGCTCTTTATCGATTTCTCTTTATCAGCTCCTGCTTTTGAGATAAAGAAAGCTTATCCTTTTTTAATATTCTGAACAGGTTATACGATTATTTTTCTCCAACAAATACATTGAATATAGCAAATAATGAATAGATTCAGTGATTTTACTGAGTTGTTTATTCAAAATATAAATGATTAACCTATAATGTTGATTATAATAGTTTGATGTGTTTAATTATTTCTCCACTAGAGTGCATTCTTACAATATTGCGATCCTATTTGGCAATAAATAATATGATCGAGTTGCAGTGAATATACATAACCTCACATTTCTAATTTGTTTTCAAACATCGCCGTTTACATTAACTATATATATATTTTAAAACACCGGTAACTATATTCAAATAATTATTTTTTAGTAAAGAGCTTAATTTTATTCGTTAAATAGTCATAACAAATGCCACTCTTGATTTCCAAATTCTCTAGATAAATTGGAAATCACTCGTGGCATTACTTACGAAAACTATGTGCAAAGAATATTGAATATAAATTAGGTATTCGTTAATGTGTTACGTTTGTGTGCAAGCAAAATCGTACCTTCAGATGTAGGAGTTGATATAAAACGAAAATTTAAAAATCGCTGTAACGGTCGCAATTTTCTATTTTAAAAACCGACATTATTTATGTGAAAACCTGAAACATATTATTATCCATATTTATTACATAAAACTTTGACTAGCTTATTATTGTTCTATGCAGGGGGTCTCATAACCTAATGTAGGAATATTCCAACTTCATGTATGCATTCTCTAATATAATATAATTAATTATTAATTTGCTAATGGGCAAATATGAATGGTAGAAGCGAGCTTTTCCTTTTTAGAAAGCGAAGCCGAGAGTAATAACGAAATGGTGTTGGTTACGTCGTCGGGTTTTCTTTACTCAGTAGGTGGTTTAACAAATAGGTATTTCCGTGGAGCGGAATCGTTATTCAAATGTCAAATCCCAACTTTTGCATGTTGCACGCAGAAGCACACGTCTATGTGATCAATAAATGTGTTTATTTTATGTGATTGCGCTCATATTGCTGAGTGTGCTGTGGAAATTAATCATTTACATGATAATAAACATAATTTCGTTTGGGGACACATCGTAGATTACAACACAGCTTATTATGTAGTTATTGGATTTTTAATTAGAGGGCATATCCTTGTATACTAATCCTATCACTTTGAAATCATCTACTACTCGTATTTGTTTCTCTCAAACTTGAAAAAGTCCGTCACGCAGGAACTCGATGAATTTACGAATTCTACCTATTTTTTTAGCGTATAGTACTTACTAAATTCTAAAAAAAAATATTAGTAAGCATACTTACTCTCTATATTGATGACATAATAGGAGATCATCAATGTGGATTTAGAAGATACAGATCTACAACAGATTACATTTTTAGAATAGACAGGTTTTAGAAAATAAATTGGAATCTAACGCATCTTGGGAAGTGTAAAAAGTCATAGATTGAGTTAAGACTAATATCTGTAAGAAAAAAATTGTTACAAATTTATTTCTTTATGGCCACAAATCATGTGCAAGAAAATGGAGAGAGGATAAAATTGAGTCCATATCAACTAGTGTATGTACTATACCTTTTTTTAAAACTTTAATTGTTAATATCTTAGAACTAATCTTATTACACTTGTGACCGTCTTCTTCCCAAGGTGCGACAATGACACTGGGCATCACTGTACGTAGACTTCAAAAAGGCATACGATTCAGTTAAGAGGGAGAAGTTATATAGTATCCTGCTGGAGTTCCTAAAAAGCTAGTTAGACTTTTTAGAATACGTGTAAATGGCGCAAAGAGTAGGGTGCGTGTAGGCAAACAGTTTTCGAATACTTTTGAAATTCACAGCGAGTTAAAACAAGGAGATGCGCTCTCTCTTTTACTAATTAATTTTGTACTAGAATATGTCATCAAAATATTTAAAGGATGAAAAAAGTTTCGAGGTGTTTCTTTCTTCTTCCAGGTGGACATCATTCCATTGTTTTTTCTTGCTAATCTTCCTTCTTGCATTCCCCGTACATGGCCATACCTTACTTAATAATATCTTATATAATCTTCCATTGAATATTTAACATTCATTTTTTTCTCTCATGACTTTCTTATTTTTTCCAAATTTGAGCATCGTGCTGTTCTCCTCAAGAAATCCATAGGTATATATATATTTTTTTTTTCAAATGCCCCAGGTTTGTCTTTCGACATTCCTGGTTTCTCTCCTGGCATGGAATACTTGTAACCCACTTCTGAGGTTGGGGCGCCTGGAAGGCGGGGTTACTTTGCCCCGATGATATGATGGGTGATGATGATGATAATGGTGCGCCAGGAGAGTCCCTAATCCTAAGCTTAACCTAAGATGAATATGAATGATTATGATTGCGATGGCCATATGATTTCGGGGACCGTCTGGGCCTTAAAGTTTTCCTGACATTTGTCTTACAGGTGAGGAAAACCCCCGATAAAAACCTCACCCAGAAAAACTGTCCCGACCGGGGATCGAACCCGGGCCCGCTGCGTGACAAGGCAGCACGCTACCCCTAGACCACAGCGGTGGACTATATATATATATATATATATATATATATATACACACACACACATGTCCGCTGTGATCTCGAGGTAGCGTGCTGCCTTGTTACGCAACGGGCACGGGTTCGATTCCCGGTCGGGACAGGCTCCTGGGTGAGGTTTTTTTCGGGGTTTTTCCTCAACTGTAAGACAAATGTCAGGAAGCTTAGGGCCCAATGGTTCCCGAAAATCATCCGGCCATCATCATCATCCTTATCATTATCATCCTTCGCCGGCGCGGCGTGGAAATCAACGGGAAGCTACCACACCTATAATTCGCTAGTAAAGCTGCAAAATATAGCATGGAAATGCTATGATTGCAGTGAAAGACCTGTCTCGGGCAGAATTACTATGGATGGATAGATATCTTATATAATCTTCCATTGAATATGTAACTTTTTTTTCTCATATGACTTTATTTATTTATTTTTATTTATTTTTTAATTTTGAACATCTTGCTGCTCTCCTTAATAAAACCATATATATATATATATATATATATATAATATATATATATACTTTGTTTAAATTGGCAGAGTTAAGTCTATAAGGCCTTCTCTTCCACTCAACCAGCGAAGAATTGATATTCAATAGAAAAAATATTTACACAAGATCATAACGTATATAAGTAGATATTTATACAAATTAAAAATATATATATATTCTAATTTTGAACATCTTGCAGCTTTGCTCAAATAATGCATTTCTATCGATATAAGTTTTTGTTCTAAGTTGTTGTTGATTTCCAAAAATTAACCCCATATGTGACGATACTTCTCACTATTGAATTTTTTATTTCTAATTTGTTTTTCCTATTTATATATCTATAATTTAATTGGCGTAATATCTGTTTGATAAGAACATGAATTGATAGAAGGAATATGGAAATGTTGGTGTAAAGATATACTGACATTTGACCACCGACTGTTTTGAAGCTATGTGAAATGCATTATGTTAAGTATATTGTAAGCCAACTCGGCTCTTGGTATAATGAAACTCCAGTTAGGGTCTCCCAAGCTTACTGAAGCGTGGTCTGAATTAACGAAGATTCAAGTGGCTGAGCAGGAGTTTGAAGTGCTACAGTCTGGATTATTCCCCGGTTCACTTCGGTTAATGAAAAACAGCGTAAAGCCACACGTTTTCAAGTATTATTGTCACGGGATCCAACGTTTAGCTTCTGTATTTCACAGATTTTCTTATACTAATGTTTTGTTGTGAGCAACCAAATTGTTAGTGAACTTCATGGTAACTGGCGTAACAATTGCATCAAAATAAAGTAACATTTAATTTTTTTAGCCTTCAGATATTAGAACATTACTTTTTCTCCTCAAAATATTTAATGATAATAATAATAATAAAGTAAAGTGATCCCACAACAGGCCCGGAGGCCCTTGGGGTAGTAGGAGGTTAAGGCTCCCACTTTTTTCTAGACAATCGGCACTTTATGTCAGCCGGGTTGTCAGCCCTGCGTGACGGCCGCCTTTACCCCCAGAACAAGCGTCTGTTACTCATTTCAGTTAGAGGCTGAGTCGACCCCAGGGCCATAGTGCCACCAGACGGTTTGGGTCAGTTTAAAAATCCTGACCCCAACGGGACTTGAACCCTCGACCCTCCGGCTTGTAGCTCAGTGCCTTAACCACTACGCTACGGCTAATAATAATAATAATAATAATAATAATAATAATAATAATATATAATAATAATAATAATAAAATATTAGGAAAAATATAAGAAAAACGTTTGAAATGGTATGGACACCTCATAAGAATGGAAGAAGAGAGAATACCAAAGAAGATCAATAATTGGAAAGTTAATGGAAGAAGTGGAAGAGGCAGGCCTAGAGAACGATGGATGTATGGAGTGAAGATACGTATGGAAGCTAGATATTTGAGGGAAGAAGGATGCTTTAGACAGGAACCTCTGGCGACAAATCACTTTGGGTTGAAGGAGAAACACTGTATTGTGGAATATTCCTAAAAAATAATCTTCGTCACGGTTCAGGCTTTTTTACTAGCCTGTTCCGGCCCCAAATTGCTGCTGTTTCAATATTTTCTTTGGTCTTCCCAAGCTTCTTCTTCCTCTTGATGAATAGTTGTATGCTGCCTTTGGTATTCTGTTCTAATTCATCCTTGCTAATTGTTATTTCCAGTTTGTTCTGTATTTTCTATTGTTGTTTTTAATTCCTCTACTTTTAGTTACTGTCTTATTTCTGTATTGTGTTTTTTGTCTGTTCTTTGATATACTGCTATTGGTCTGAGGAATTTCATTTCAGCAGCTTGTATTCTGACAGATTGTTGTGTTCTCACTATGTTTCGGATCCATAAGTAACATCCTAATAGGAACTGCCATTGTCTTGTATAATTTAATTATAGAGTGTTTTCTGGCTTTATTTTTCAGGTTATTTTTTAGTGTTTCTCTTTAAGTCCCGCCCAGTAGCCGAGCGGTTAAGGCAAGAAGCCTTGGCGCAGAGCTATGGGACTTGCGCTGGTTGGAGTCCCAATGGGGGAAACAATTTTCTCATGGAATTTCGACCTCTATGGGACCAGACGCTTGTTCTGGGGGTAAGGACGGCCGTCACGTAGGGCTGACAACCCGGCTGACATCAAGTACCGATTGTCCAGAAAAAGTGGGATCACTTTTTCTTCACTTTACTTTATGGGACAGGTTCCCAACCCACATCTTGAAACATTTTGGGTAGGTACAATAAGTAGCGGCTCCAGGTTGAGAAGACCAGCTATAACGGCTGGGGACCCGACATGCTGACCACATATCACCCCTACACTGGCTTATGACCGTCTACTTCTGTGATTAACACATATGGACGTGAGACCAGCAGCTGGATGGTTAGCCAAGGGCCTTCTAGTCCTGCCGCGCTTGTAGTTTGGAGTTATATAATTAAACTTGTTTAGTTTGTTATTTATATTTGTTTCCATTGTGTATGATATTTCGCGACCTAGGAAGTTACGTTTTGTCACTTGTTGTATTGGCTTATTTTGTAATATTATCTTTGTCCGAACTGGTTGAGCGCCCTTGAAAACCATTGTTTTTATTTTTCTGATGATATTTATGATAATAATAATAATAATAATAATAATAATAATAATGTCCCGCGCCGTAGCCGAGCGGTTAAGGTAGGAAGCCTTGGCGCAGAGCTGCGGGACTTGCGCTGGTTCGAGTCTCCATGGGGGAAGAAATTTTCTCATGGTATTTCGACCAGTATGGGACCGGTGCCCACCCAGCATCGTGAGGCAATTGGGTAGCTACAATAAGTAGCGGCTCCATGTTGAGGAACCAGCTATAACGGCTGGGGGACTCGACATGCTAACCACATGTCACCCCTACACTGGCTGTTGATCACCTACCTCTGTGATGACACATGTGGATGTGAAGGGCCAGCAGCCGGCTGGTAAAAGGGCAACCGCTGAAAAGTGGAAAGACCCTCAATCGGAATCGGAATAATAATAATAATAATAATAATAATAATAATAATAATAATAATAATAATAATTGTATTGTAAGCCCATGATTTCCCTTTACAGAGATTTAGGCGCTCTCCCCCTTCAGGGAAGAATTTGAACCATACTAATTTAGTTACACTTGTTTTCGTATAGATGTCATTTTGAGTTGTACGTGGTCAGCGTTCCGCCTCACACTGACATCTAGAAAACCAAGGTAGTACTAGGACGGGAAAATTCGGTAAGTTTTGCTTAGAGGCCTTTTCATTCAGGCTTAAGGATTTTCTACGAGCCTGAAAATCTTCAGACTCGGGACCCACGGCTTAAAGTCCCTCCCGGAGGACTTGCTCCTTGGATTTTTCCATCCTAAAAAATCCATCGACCCAGCCGGGTTTGAACCCGCGACCCTCTGGACCAGAGGCAAGGAGCATAACCACTAGTCCACCGCGGCCGACAATAATAATAATAATAATAATAATAATAATAATAATAATAATAATAATAATAATAATAATAATAATAACAACAGCTTTATTTTACCTGACCGAGTTAATGCCTTAAGGCCTTGTCTACATTCAACCATGCTTAAAAAAATATAGAAACTATTCTTAGTTCAAAATTAATATAAACATAAATAGTACATGTTATGTCTACAATATAATTATTATTTACAAAATATTTAGATTTAATGTAGATTTAACGAATGAAATGTAAAATGTAGGCTACAAGATAAGAAAATAAGGAGGGGAAAAAAAATATATATATATAAGTTATATATTTTTTTTTTTCAAATGCCCCAGGTTTGTCTTTCGGCATTCCTGGTTTCTCTCCTGGCATGGCGTAGCCTACTTGTAACCTACTTCTGAGGTTGGGGTGCCTGGAAGGCGCAGTTACGTTGCTGCCATTGCCGCCGGAAGCCAAGAGGAAAAGGGGATCTGAGCTCTTTTTGTTATAGCAGCTAAAACAACTAATAAACTAATCAACTCTATTTCCACTCTACCCCTTATACAATCTAAATAATAAACAAAATTTCATCTTCCAAAATTCAATATCCAAGCAATAACCATCAATAAAGCCACATCACCAATACGATTAGATAAAGCAGTTAACATACCAGCATTATAAGATTTTACATTCTGATAATAAATCACTAAACAGTATGAAACTAGTCCCAATCCATCTCAACCAATTAAAATGTTGGGACGATATGATGGGTGATGGTGATGATAATGGTGCGCCAGGAGAGTCCCTAATCCTAAGATGAATATGAATGATGATGATTTCGATGGCCATATGATTTCGGGGACCGTTTGGGCCTTAAAGTCTTCCTGATATTTGTCTTACAGGTGAGGAAAACCCCCGATAGGAACCTCACCCAGAAAAACTGTCCCGACCGGGGATCGAACCCGGGCCGGCTGCGTGACAAGGCAGCACGCGCTACCCCGAGACCACAGCGGTGGACATTTTTTATAGATTTGATCGAGATATTCAATTCTGCCTACATTGATGTTGTATATTTCTTGTGGTATAGGCAGCGTAAGCCATATAAGCGTCAAAAGGGGATAATATTTTACGTTTGTTCGCCACAGATGTTGATGTTTAGGGGTATAGGAGTGGACTATCTCAACTCTCATAATGCCTATTTTTATCACAGTAAGCTAATAACAATTATGCAGAAATCAGCATTACAACCTGATGAACGGTATGGCAGCGCATAAAATAGGAACAAAGTTATATGTAAGAAATTATTATTAACATAAAATAAATTTAGTTCTCGTGAAAAATTAATTATTTGACAAACAGGTAACCGTATGAGCGTGACTTAAAAGTGTCAAGTGTGCGGCAAACCCTGATATCTTGAGGCACGGAATTCCAGGAGCGGACAGAGGGTACTGTGAAAGATGTAGACTAAAAGGAAGTGCTACGGAGAGGGATTAGGCCTATATGTAGTTTATTAAACATTTTTATAAATAAATTCACGTACAATAATGGGTTAATAGTATATTACGATGCGAGGTTGGGAAATGGATTTTACAGAAGCGAGGAAATGTTTAAAAACCGAGCAACAGCAGGGTTTTAATTTACGAGATTCTGTGAACCACTTCACAAACGTGCGTTGCACAGTATTTTTTGCGCGATCGTGTTTTGAAAATAATAAAGAATAATAAAATAATATCTTTGTTGGAAATATTTGCATTCATCATAAACTAATGACTAACGTTATCAGTGTGGGCAATGTTTATTAGTTGATACTACAGCAGGCCGTGACACCAATCAGGCATAAAATGGCGGCAAGTATGCATTTATTGTTTTATATTGTTTCAAATAAAGTTAAGTTGTTTTAAAATGCAGTGATTTGTTTCGTATAATGTATTTTAACACTATCTTTTGTATATACAAAAATATATTATATTTTTGTATATACATTGTACGTAGTATACATAAGGGGCAGTGGTTTTACTTCCCGCGCGAGGTTTGTAATATGTAATATTACAGTACAGTTATTTAGGTTGGCAACCCCGAAATGCAGGAAGTTGAACTTTTATTCATGGTCGCCATTGCTGTAAGTACGACAGAACGCACTATCGCGCAAAAAATAATTATCTTGACCATCTAACCTAAATTGTTATATAAAATCTTATATATTTTCGATGAACAATATTTACTTAAATGCATAACATTTAAGAATATAATCTAATATATAAAAACTGTTTGTTTGTTCGTACTTTATGCGCGGCCATACCGTTGATCAGATTGTGATGGGTTTCTTGCAAAATGTTCAGGAGATTCCCAGGATAACATAGGCTGAATTGTGATACTCAACTCCTACATCCTTAAAAATCGCCCGTTGTAGTGGAAACATGAAAAAATAGCTCTTTGGACGCTTAAATGGCTTTCGCTGCCTAAACTATAACAAATACACCAAATTAATGTACACAGAATTGAATATCTCAAAAAGCTCTACAAAAAAGTCCGCGACATCTACGTGTATAACCTTTCGTTGAGTGTATACATAGATGCCAGAACAACTGGATGAATCATTTGTGACGAATGAGTTCAGATAGTGTTCCCAACAGAGAAGAGATCTCTGGGCCGTCCAAGGAAAAGTTGGATTAAAAATTCATCAGTGAGATCGCGACAGGCCTATAGGCCTAAGACTTGGTTGGATGAAGAGGAATATATTTTCATTTTAATGTTTTTTTTTAGAGAAGTTGGAACGACAAGAGTCTCTGTAATGCTTAATGCTAGAACTGTACATACATTATTAAAAACTAAGTTTAATCTTATCTGAAGAGTACTTTTCAACGTAAAACATTCATATTTTCCAAGCTGTAGAACACAGATTTCACATCATATACTTGACTTTTCCAGAGAAAAAAGACATTAATATTTCTAACTTCGTGAATTGCACCAATTAGCCCTTAAGAAAAGGATGGGAATTGAATCATGTCTACTTTTTAAATTTAAAAATATGTGGATCTCTTTGAAACATAATCCAGTGCTGTGTGTACTTTGAAAGTTTCCTTTTTGATGAATGAACAGAAGGATAAAGTCATAAAGTGCTGTTACTTTGATTTAAAATTACATGACCCAATTCCTACTTGAGCATCAAGCGATGAACAAGTGCTTCTAAATTCTAAAATAGTATATCACAAACTTTTGGATATAACTTAACTTTAGGTTCATCCCCCGTCTTAATGTATAACTACCATTAAAAAGGAAAAGAAAAATACCAATGGGATATGACCATTAGAAATAGGGGTTTAATTCCATTCCAAGCAGCCGAGATTAATTTTTTAAGAAGAGTAAAAGGCTGCACTAGAATGGACCAGATAAGAAACGAGGATATTCGTGAAGAACTGCAGATCTACTCCATAAAAGAAAAGATATTTAACAACAAGATACAGTGGAAAGGACATGTAGAAAGAATGGAAGAAAGTAAAGTAAAGTATTCCCACTACAGGCCTCAGGAGGCCTTTGGGGTAGTGGGAGGTTAAGGCTCCCACTATTTCTAGACAATCGGCACTTGATGTCAGCCGGGTTGTCAGCCCTGCGTGACGGCCGCCTTTACCCCAGAACAAGCGTCTGGTATTCATTTCCGTTAGAGGCTGAGTCGACCCCAGGGCCATAGTGCCGCCAGAAGGTTTGGGTCAGTTTAAAAATCCTGACCCCACCGGGACTTGAACCCTCGACCTTCCGGCTTGTAGCGCAGTGCCTTAACCATTACGCTACGGCGTGCCCCATGGAAGAAAGTAGATTACCAAATAAAATATTCCATTATTTTCCAAGAGGAAGAAGAGATGTCGGACGTCCTCGGAAGAAATGGTCTTAGATCTATTAGTGAAGACGGAACAGGCAACTCTTGCCTAAACCAAGAAGTGAAGAAGAAGAATTCCATTCAATTCTTTTAACTCAGTTTTACCTCTCACTTTATAGGTATTTTTACATTTCACATACCATCTGTCGGGAGAGGGATCTACCATCTGTCGGGAGAGGGATCTAAACTAGGGATCTCACAGATTATTTTTTGACCACACAAGGACGTGGAGGTCCTCCCAGAATAAGTGATCAGCTCAATGTCAGGGCCTCCTCCGAGACAACACGACATTAAAAGTTCATGTTAAATATGCGAATATGATAATGATGATTATGATTAGCAGATGATGATCGGGGACTAATTCCATCAAAGTTTAAGAGATGATGTTTCAGGGTAACAATCTTACAATTTTATAATTTTGCATTTAAGTGCCCTTATAAAACAATGCTAAAATAAGCTTTTGACAAGAAGAGAAACATTTTCTGCGGACCTTTGTCAAAAGAGAAAGAGGCTAGTGCAGTGCTTTGTGTGGAGTGTAGCATTGTATGGTGCAGAGACTTGGACAATACGACGGAATGAGGAAAAGCGATTGGAAGCTTTTGAGATGTGGATATGGAGAAGGATGGAACGTATAAAATGGACAGAAAAAAATAAAAAAAAATAAAGATGTGCTAGACAGAGTGGGTGAAGGAAGAACAATGCTGGAACTCATAAAGAAGAGAAAAGGAAATTGAGTTGGTCACTGGCTAAGACGAAACTGCCTGCTGACGGATGCCCTAGAAGGAATGGTCAACAGAGAGAAAGTTAGAAGCAGAAAATACATCACATGATAGACAATATTAAAAAAAATGTTTGTGTGCTGATACAAAAAGGAAAGCTGAGTTAAGGAATGAGTGGAGAATGCTGAGTTTGCAGTGAAAGACCTGCTCTTGGGCAGAACACTATGTATGTATGACTAAATTAACGCGTGCCATACCGGCATTTCTAAAAATCATTAGAAAACGTCAAATAAAATAAATGCACTGATATGCATATTTGAAGATTTTGTCTGGAGTTTTTATTCTAATATATTATCCTTAATTTGACTATCCTGAACCATAATATGAACTTAGTTTGTCTCCATCATCTACCAGTTTTTCACAATATAAGAAATACTAAAATACATATATTTTAATACTCGGTTGTATCGAGTTTGTGTTATAGTATTAAATATCAGTTAATAAATCCACAACACTCAACACAAAATCTTCAGAATTAACTAATATTCCACCTCTGTTCTAAATAATCACTTAAATTTGAACATTAGCTTTTTTTTTTTTTTTGCATGCTGATTTGAGCTAAACACTTTTTTTTTTTTAGAGTTTCTACTATGGAAATAATTTGGTACATCTCTATTCAGCGACCAGCAATAGTCAGCTATTATATTCAAATTTAGCTTTCCCTGGTAACGTATTTCCATCTCCTTCATAGTCCTGGCGAAATATTTCATTTTGTTCCTCGCTGACACAGCCGAGATTTTCTGGGGAAAAGCTACAATTAGAGTATTGGAAATGTGCTTTATATTGCAGCACAGTTTCCGAAATTTCTCAAGTATATCTTCTACAATATTTTTGTAATTTGGATCCTTTTAATTTCCTAGAAAAATTTTGATGACATCCTAAAACCAATTCATGCTTGTTTTTGAATAGGCCTATCTGTCATCGTTTCTTCAAACTTCCTAATTTGTAACCCAAGAAATATTCCCTCTCTAACTTTAGCATCAGCTATTCAAGGAAACCTCTTGCAGATGTATTTGTAGCAGTTGTCATCCTTGTATAAAGCTTTCACAAATTGCTTCATTAGGCCTAATTTTATGCACAAGGATGGTAATAGAACATTTTTCGGGTCCACAAGACTCACATGAGTCATGAATAAAATGTTTCATTCCTTACACGAGACTATCTCTCTGCTTCCAATTTTTTCTTGTCCAGTAATCTGTATGTTTCATTGGTGTCATTGTTTACAAACATATTAATTTCAAAATGAATTTCTTAGTATTTCTTAGCCCCACGGTATATACAATATTTATGCACAGACCTACATTAAACATTTAGATATAATTGCTTAATGTAGAAAAATTGTACGTGCTAAAAAAAAAAAAACGGATAGCAGTTTTAGAATCAGGTCATCAAATTCAGTAAACCCAAGAATCCTGCATACCAGTGACACGAAAATCATATAAAACTTCGATAGTTTTATTCATTAAATATACCTATCATGGATTTTCATCGAGTAAACACTAAATTAGTTGAATAAAGCGTCGCTTTAAATAGTATAAAAATAGTACATATTACCGAAAAACTAAAAATGAGAATGGAAATCTTACATTTGATGTTAACCATGGAGTAAGACAAGGGTCTTCACTTTCGCACACACGTTTTAATATTTATATCTGACCAATCTCATGGGCTAGTGGTCAGCGTTTCTGACTACTGTTCAACAGGTCCCTTGTTCGATTCCCGGTCAAACCATACCAATTTTTCTTTAAAGGGAATCATTCCTGCGGTTGCTCATGGTCTGAAATTTAGGTTAAGTTTAGGTTAAGAACTCTCCTGGCGCTTCATTATCATTTATCATCCAATTTTACAACATAACTCTATACTAATAATCAGATTATTATAGATAAAACAGAAAAGGAAGTCCAAGAATCAGTTCATAAGCTAAGGCAGGTTCTCATAAATTCAACATGATTATTTCTACAAATAAAACTGGCATTCCAAAAACTACAACCCAAAAGAACTAAAATTGTAATAAATGGAAAAACCATTGAACCAATAAATGAATTCAAATATCTGGGATGTAATGTAGGATACAGAAAATCTGAAGACGTCCAAATAAAACGAAACAGATTTAGACAGTTTTGTGGAACTGTGCAGAAAGAATGTTGAAAAACTGACATTATTAGAACTTAACTCAGACCAGTTATGACAAATTTAATCATCCGAAATGAGATTTCTCCCATTCGTATCAACATATAAATTACTACACCACAAAAGGAACATAGATATTAGAGGATAATTCAATTTAGTATTAGCCTGATGCTCGCCTCTCGCCGCTGGTGTCCCGAGATCGAGTCACTCCATGTGGGTTTCATGATGGGCGAAACGGAGCTTGGGCAGGTTTTTCTCGATGTTTTCTCTCATTTTCTTCTGCCACAATTTCATTCCACCATTTCTCTACACTCATCTGATCCATTTCGTTTAATTTCGTTCATCCGCCCCCGCGATGGTGCGTTAGAGTGGTCGGCCGGCACCCTTCTCATTCACATACCTCTATAGGCTATAGGAGACTTCATCTCATCTCATGCCTCAAGTTGACCCTGAGTTTGACACGAGTTGAGGATATTTATTTTTATTTATCAATTAGCCTACATCTGTAGTTAAAACATACAGAACAAAGACCTGACAAGACCTGCAGGTGAACTATACCCATGAAAATAAATGTACGTCAAAATGTGGTGTTTCCATTATTTTATTCCCCTCTGCATTAAAATGGATTTCCTCATTTTTTTGGAGTTGATAAAAATTGCAGATATGATTAAAAATTGAGTTCCCTGTTTTCTTATTCATTGTAAAATCGGGGTAAGTGGGATTTTATTTAAATAGTGAATGATGTGTGATATATTTAGATAGAATTTCAGGGAATCTTCTGAATTTTTAATGCCGTGAAAACGAAGTTATTAAAGCAGACAGGACTCTGTGGGAGCAGCAGTTGTCTCTCTTGGAATAACAAAATTTGCCTGACATATCCATTCCTGTCGTGTCTAATCAACCTCACAAATTCACTGACCTGAAAATGTGCACAGGAGTCCATATTCACGACATGACACGTCCAATGAGAAGCTTAAATTACCTCAAACAATGTGTTGCTCTAGATATTAATTCCACTAAAGGCAATATCCGTGTTAACATTCAGAGAAAAATTCTACAGTTACATGCTTAAATTATTTATATAACAGGGATTTTCAACCTATGGGCCACGAACCATTGGTGTGTCGTGAATGGGGACTACGTGTATAGTGATGCCCACTAATGTGATAAATAATCAACATGTACTTTGGGACAAGTCTTAAGGTATTTTGTTCCAAGCTCTAATGGAGAGATCATTGAAGGCTACATGCCGGCAAACCCTCATTAGTGGCAGGCTCTGACATTTTGCGAGGTTGTCAGTGTTTATTTTTAAGTATATTTCATGTTACAACATATTAGAAATAAATATTACAAATTCAGACTACAACATGTTAGAAATACATATATTAGACAAGAAATAGATACACAAGACTCTCTTATCGGTAGGATAACAAAGAGAGCTTTACAATGGTATGAACATGTACAATGGATATCTGAAGAACGGTGGCCTAAACGGGTGGTACCAAGCAGAAGGAAGAGGGGGAGAAGCAGAACAACAATGGTATGACGTGACGAAGAGGAGTATGGAAGAAGGACAATAGGTAGATAGAGCAATCTCTAGAAAGCAGGAATTATGGGCGAACTGCTGTAAAGTGGAAAACCTGTATTAATGTATGTATTTCCTGAGTTTCTGGCACTATTTGTATTTATACTGGGAGAGACGTTAACTCTGTTAACAATTTGGGGATAAGTCCTCCGGGAGAGACTTTAAACAGTGGGTCCCGAGTCTCATTATTTTCTGGCTCGTAAAAGAACCGCAAGCCTGAATAAAGAGCTCGCTGTATGAAATTTACCGATCGTTATCCATCCAAGTAATACCTAAGTTTCCTACTAGGTGTCTCAATGAGGCGTTATGTCGACCCTATATCACTCGCTGACATCTATGGGTAAATGAAAGTAACTAAATTAGCTTGGTTAAATATTCCCGCTAGGGAATGCCCTAATCCCCACATGGGGAAGCACAGGGTAGATAGATAGATAGTTTAACTCCTGCTTCTAATTATCCGACTGCTGGTTAATCAACTTAATTTTCAACTTTTATAAGATTCATGATGTGTTCCGTTGAGGTTTATTCAAAATTAATATAAAATTATAGAATATTCACCTTAAAGGTCCGTCTCCTCAACTTAATTAAGTTGAGGAGACGGACCTTTCAGGTGAATATTATATAATTTTATATCAACTTAATTTTGCTTGTTAAACTATTGCTGTTGATTTCCGGGGGAAAAATGGATACCAATAAATTGCCTTGGAAAAGTCTGAACTATCAACAGAAAAGAGGAAAAAGAAAGAGATGGAACAGTAGCCATGATACTTGGAGCCTGAACAAACCAATCATATTTAATCGTTGTAAGATGAAGAAAATGTTCTGAAATGGGTATTCCTATAGGAGGGAAAGTACTGCATTCATTGTTGTTTGCAGATGATCAAATAATTTTTTGCAGGGGATGAAGCTGATATGAAATATATGATAAACTAATGGAAGAATATAAAAAATGGGGACTGAATATAAATTTACAGAATACAGAATATATGTGTTGGGGAAAGGATGTGGATGACCTCATACTCGAATCAAGGAAAATAAAAAAAAAGTGAATTTTTTTTTAATATCTTGGGTCAATAATTACAAGTTTAGGTACCTGTGAGAGAGATGTACAGATTAAAATTGTAATGGCAAAAAATTCAACTAAGACATTACATGAAATAATTTCGAACAAAAATATTACAAAGGAAACTAAAATGAAAATTTATAGGAGCATAATACAGAATATTTTGTCATATGAAAGTGAAACTTGGTCTTTGACGGGATTACAAAAGAATAAAATTAGAACATATGAATTTGATTATTTTAGAAGAAGCCTCCAAAAAAAACAAGACAGGATAAAATAAGAAATGAATTCCTTTGGAGAGAAATATCACCACATCTGTTGTTAAGAGGATTGAAAATCAAACGCTTAAATGGTATAGCCATGTACAAAGAATGGAAAATGAAAGATGGCAAAAAAATATATACCAATGGTCACCCCCTGGATGAAATAAACGTGGCAGACCAAGATGGAAATGGAAAACCTACGTCACAACCATATTGGTTGATAGGAATTTGCAAGAGGGAGATTGGAATGATAGAGATAAATGGAAACTGAAGACGGCAAACCTATAAGTGGGGGAAAGCCGAAGAAGAAGAAGATGATGAAGAAGAAGAAGAAAAAATTCGACCAGTAGAGCTCTAACATACACATGCAAATTTTCATTACGGTTGTCATATTCGGTGTCTGATAGATAGGATTGGTGAAAATCTGGACGTCTTTTAAAAAATTATTTTCATGAGAACTACCTGAATAGCTTCATTCCTTCTGAATTCTCTAAAAATATTTAGACTGTTGTACTTAGAAGAGCAGCATGTGCCATAAATCATCATCATCAACAATCATGGATGTGGCTTGTTCCGGTCTCATAGATTCTGACATTGGCATCTTTTAAAAGAAATCTAAATTTATATTTGCTCTAAAATCGACTTCATTATTATCCAGTGTATTATATATATATATATATATATATTAATTGGTGTTTCCCGTATAATGTATCATATTCATATTATTATTATTATTGTTGTTATTATTATTATTATTATTATTATTATTATTTTATTATTATCGTATCATTATTGTTATTACCCTATAAAATGTTGTTTGTACATGACATTTACATTGTTACATTTATTGTATCTTTAAGTGTTTATAATTAGTATAGTGTATATCTATATTTGTCGAATATTTGTTTGTATTTGTACTGGTTGAGTGGAAGAGAGGGCCTTATGGCCTTAACTCTGCCAGAATAAATAAAGTATTATTATTATTATTATTATTATTATTATATTATTATTATTATTATTATTATTATTATTATTCTCATTCAAAAGTAGGATCCATCTCTTCTTCGGTCTACCAACATTCCTGCGTCCTTTTGGTTTGTATTTAAGTATAATTTTGGGAATGCGATCATCTTCCATTCTTTGAACATGTTCTTTCCATTTTTTCTAGGTTATTTTATTCTATCTAAGAGTTTAAAGATATTTAGCTAATTTCTAATATCTTCACTTCTTCTCTTATTTAGAAGTTTGCAACCAGCCACACTTCTCAGAAATCTCATTTGAGCTGCTTCTATGATCTCTTCTCTTTTAGTTAAAACCGAAAATTCACTACCATACAATAGTAAGGAGACTGCCACTACTTTATAAAATTTTAGTTTTGTTTCTTTTCTTGTGCTTTTAAATATCCTTTTGATTGTTCCACATATATAATTAAATTTATTAAGTTTGTTAAATAGATCTTCATTTTTAAAATCGGAGAATTCATATCCCAGGTATTTAAAATGGTTCACTTGTTCAATGGGTTTCCCCTCCAGAATTATTTTAGCCCTTACGGTATCTCATCCCTTAAAAGCTAGGATTTTCGTTTTCATCATCATCATCATCTTGAAGGTATGGGCCTGTTGGCCCGTTCCGCTCCCCGGCGCACTATATGCTGCAGGCGCAGGTCGTCCTTCCAACGACGTTTTGGTCTTCCTACATTTCTTCGGCCTAGAGGCCTATAATGAAGCAGCTGTTTTGATAAACGATTATTTGTCACTCTTTGCATATGTTCAAACCAATTACGTTTATTTGTATTTTCTCGTTTAATATTATAGATTTGTAGTTCATCTCTGATATCTTGACTTCTCTTTTGATCTCTTAGAGATACACCTGCAACTGATCTGAGAAGTCTCATTTCTATTGTCTCAATTTTATTTTTATCAGATATCGTTAAAGGCCAAGTCTCAGAGGCGTATGTTAATGTTGGAACGGCTACTGTTTTGTAAAATTTTAATTGGGTTTCCCTTGTGGTCTTATTTCTCAAAAATCTTCTTATTGAACCACATATCTGTTGAAATTTCCCTAATTTCTTCTCCATGTCCAAATTTTGCTGGTACGATATCATGCATCCCAGATAATTGAAACAAGTTACTTGTTCAATTATGTTTCCTCCAATTACAATTTTTGTCCTTTTATGCTGAGTTCCAATAAATGCCATTGATTTTGTTTTATCTGTTGATATATTTAAATTATAATCGTTTATTAGTTTCCATAATTTATAAACTGATCTTTGTAGTTGATTTTCTGAGGAAGCTCAATGATCTGGTCATCTGCGAATAAAAGACAGTTCATTTATGTACCGTTTATCATAAAATGTTCATCTAAAAAAGTTTGCCATGTACTAATGATATCATCTAAATATATATTAAAAAGTATTGGCGAAAGAGGGCAACCTTGTCGAAGTTTTACTTATTGATATTTTGAAATTATATTTCTGTATAATGTTAATTAACTGAATAACATTATACGGAAATATAATTTCAAAATATCAATAAGTAAAACGAAAATCCTAGCTTTTAAGGGATCAGATACCATAAATAACGACTTCAAATGAGGGTGTTTCCCTATCATCTGTCACAGAGTGTTCTAACATGAATTTTAATTCATTTTCAAGAGTTGCTGCACTTCTCTAGTTACATGTAAATGAATTTGCAAGTCTTGCAACCCCTGACCTTTTGTGTGTTAATATATTCCATGATTTTAAAAATGTATGAATTGCCACGTTACCACTTCTATACCTGGAGCAAGACGATAGTATCAGTCTTGCCATTTCATGTTATTGATGTTTTGTGACTTGAGGAGTTTCGTTATATGAACTTCTACTACTATGGCTTCTCTATAAAATATTACACACATCATTACCTTATTATTTATCACACCGCTTCACTTCTGATACACATAATTAGATACCCGATCCCTTGAGCATAGTGTCCTTTATATCCCTCCTCATCACACTACCTATTATTCGAAGTCTTTTACAGTTTCTCTTGGTAGAACATGGAATTCCCTTCCACCCTATGTCAGAGACTGCCAAACTTTACCATCTTTCAGAAACAAATTTAAAATAAGATTATTAACAGAAACAACTCACTAATATTACTTTTTAAAAATTAATATTTTTTTCATTATTTTATAGAAAACTGTTTTATCATTTGTTAATTATATTTACCTAATGCCTTGTATAATAAGCGATAGATTAATTCATTATAGTTTATTATTTTCTTTGTATGTTTTTCTTTCTTTTCTTTTTATGTATAATAGATTCGAGCTGTTATTCCTTTCTGTATACATTCTATCATTAATTTAATTTTAATTGTATTTAATATTATTGTATTAGACATTTTCATTATTACTCAGTTTGACATATACTTAATTGTTTAGTATGTACTATTATTGTATTTTTTGTATTTATAAGTACGTAACATATGTTTGTCCTGGTGAGTGGAAGAGAAGGTCACATGGCCTTAACTCCACCAGGCTAAATAAATCTAACCTATTCTCATAATACAAATAATAATAATAATAATAATAACAATAATAATAAAGTAAAAAGTAAAGTGATTCCACTACAGGCCTCAGGAGGCCCTTGGGATAGTAGGAGGTTAAGGCTCCCACTTTTTCTTGACAATCGGCACTTGATGTCAGCCGGGTTGTCAGCTCTGCGTGACGGCTGTCTTTACCCCCAGAACAAGCGTATAGTACTCATTTCACTTAGAGGCTGAGTCGACCCCAGGGCCATAGTGCCGCCAGAAGGTTTGGGTCAGTTTAAAAATTCTGACCCGACCGGGACTCGAACCCTCGATCTTTCGGTTTGTAGCGCAGTGCCTTAACCACTACACTACGGCGTGCCCCAATAATAATAATAATAATAATAATAATAATAATAATGATTGAAAATATTTGCTTAGGATGGAGATATATGGAGAGGTTATGAACTTGTGGGCTCATAAAACAGACTTTAGAAAATATATGGGAATGTAATGGCACTGAACATCAACTATATGTAGACATGGAAAAGACATACGATTCAATTAAGAGGGAGATGTTAGTACTCTGCTGGAGTTCGGAATTCCTAAAAAAAAGTTCGTTAGACTTATTCGAATGTGTCTAAATGTCACAAAGAGTAGGGTGCGGGTAGGCCAACAGTTTAACATTTTTGAAATTTAGAGTGGGATAAAGAAGGAGACGCCATATCACCTCTACTCTTGAGTTTTGTACTAGAGCATGCCTTCAAATATTTTCAGGGTGGAGAAGGCCTACAACTCAATGATATTGATAAGTTATTAGTTTATGCTCTTGATGTATATTATTATTATTATTATTATTATTATTATTATTATTATTATTATTATTATTATTATTATTATTATAGACGAATGCGAGGAGGATAAACATGTACACTCTATTGAGTAACAGTAAGAAATTATGTCTGGAAGTAAATATCAATTAAACAATATATGGTCACACATAAAAATGTATAATTATAACAGATTTTCCCCATAGTGTTCTGCCGAGGGCAGGTCATTCACTGCTATCATAGCATTTTCATGCTATGCGTTGCAGCTTTACTAGGGAATTACAGGTGTGGTAGCTTCCCTTTGCTTTCCACACCGATGAAGGATGATGATGGGAATGATAAGGATGATGATGGCCGGATGATTTTTGGGGACTGTTGGGCCCTAAGGTCTCTGACATTTGTCTCACAGGTGAAGAAAAACCCCGAAAAAAACCTAACCCAGGAGCCTGTCCCGACCGGGAATCGAACCCGGACAACTGCGTGACAAGACAGCACTCTTCCTCGAGACTTCAGCGGTGGACTTACAACAGATATGGACAGTTAACGACAAGTGAGGAAAATTTTGAGGACCTGACTGAATTAAAATACCCAGGAACAATAATTACAAACAAGAATCAGGGGCAGAAAGAAATTAAACATAGGCTCACTTCTAGAAATGCATGCCGTTATGAATTACAGGGACTTTGTCATTCCAACTTGGTTCAAATAACATTAAACTGAAAATATATACGCCTAAAACTGTTATTCTCCCATTAATAGTATATGCAAAACATGGGCTGTTTATTTAAGGGTAAGAAAAGATTACGAGTATCTAAGAAATATGTTCTTAGAAAAAAAAAACAAAAGACCAAAGAGAGATAATCAGACAGGCGAATGGAGAATTCTAGGTAACAGCGGTCTGCATGATCTTTATGGGAAGTCAGATATAATAAAAAGAGTAAAGTCTTATAGACTGCGGTGAGCAGGACATGTGGCACGAATGGGGAATGAAAGAATGACATGGAGGTTCATTGTAGGTAAACCAGATGGAAAACGATCAGTAGGCAGGCCAAGAAGGATGAGGGAGTATAACATTAACCATAATTTGAGTTAGTAGATTTTACAGGGCATGATTAGAAAGCATTAGCTCAGGATAGGGATATATGGAGAGCTTATGTCCTTGCGGGTAAGAACCTATGGATTCGTTAGTGCCAGTGAGTTAATTGTAATGTTTTGCTTTGGGGATTAATTAGCCATTGTGAATGTATACGTGGGAAGATTGTAATGCAATATTTAGGAAAAATAGTGTGTAGGAGGTGGAATGTTAGAAAGCAGGCATGGATAACATGTCAGGAAAGCAT
>JASPKZ010008345.1:1295000-1455000 GCA_030220185.1 Diploptera punctata
CACCATGACGTAAAAATCACTTCATTGTGAATGTATTTAAGTGATTAGATTAAATAATATGAATTTGTTAAATTATCTGTCTTGTTTTGATTATACTGACTGTTTTATCTTAATACAGACATGATTATAAAATATTAGCTGTCAGGATGGTGATGTATGGAGAGATTGACTTCGGAGTTCGATAATAATACAAAAATAATTTCAGTAACACAGGTGTATATGCATTTACGAGTAAAGACTGCAAGAGATTTTATATAGGGCCTATGGAAGAATTAGCAGAAGTTTAAATATTTGATGTATATAACATTTCAAAGATTT
Source organism: Diploptera punctata (assembly GCA_030220185.1). Lineage (NCBI taxonomy): Eukaryota > Metazoa > Arthropoda > Insecta > Blattodea > Blaberidae > Diploptera > Diploptera punctata. The sequence goes on from JASPKZ010008345.1 coordinate 1,295,319, forward strand.
TAAAAGTGCGAAAGGTAAATCCAGTTAGGCCAAACATATCGTTCAGGCAGGATATCAGAACACTGGCAATACTGCACAGGGCGAGTAACCCAGTGAAAATAAATTTTCGTGCCACATATCCCGTCCAGTACAATCTACGAGACTTGACTATTCTAAATATATATATGTTTTCTCATAAAGATCACTATTATGTAGTCTTCCCTATTCGCCTGTCCATCCTTCTTTGGTCCAAAAATTTTATTAAAATATCTATATTCTCAAATATTCATAGTATTTTCTTCTCCCTTAAAGTAAGAGTCCATGTTTCCCATTCATATAATATAACTGGGAGAATAACAGTTCCATATATTTTGAGTTTAATTTTTTAGATTTGTTGTGACAACAAGAGTCCCTGTAATGCATAATAGCATACATTTTAAGAGTTGAGCCTATGTTTAATTTGTTTGTGAATCTCATAGCTATTTGTGATTATTGTACCTAGTTTATTTGAATTCTGTCTCCTCTTCAAAATTGCCCTCATTTATCAATAACTGTCCGTTTCCATTATTACTATAATAATTTGTGTTATATATAGGCTCAATTCTGGAAATGCGTGCTATTATGCATTGCAGAGACTTTTGATGTCCCACCTCCTTTCAAAAAACGTTAACCTCAACATATATAAAACTATTATTCTACCAGTTATATTATATGGATGCGAAACATGGACTCTTACTTTAAGGGAGGAAAGAGATTGCGAGTTTTTGAGAATAAAGTTCTTAGGAAAATGTTTGGATCAAAGAGAGATGAACAGACAGGTGAATGGAGAAGACTACATAACAATGAACTGCATGATCTTTATAGGAAGCCAGATATAATAAGAACAGTTAAGTCTCGTAGACTGCGATGGGCAGGACATGTTGCGCGTATGGGGAATGAAAGAGGTGCATGGAAGCTTCTTGTAGGAAAGCCAGAAGGAAAATGCGCAGTTGTTAGACCAAGAATGAGGTGGGAGAACAACATTAACTATGATTTGAGGGAAGTAGATTATACAGGCAATGATTGGAAATCATTAGCTCAGGATAGGGATGTATGGAGAGCTTATGTCCGCGCGGCCGTAAACTTACGGGTTCGATAGTACCAGTAGTAAGTAAGTAAGTGTATATATATATATATATATATATATATATATATTATTTCGGAATTGATCCACAATACAGTGGTTTTCCGTCACTCTCGAGAAATCGGCTTCTTCAGATGTAGCGGTCCTGAACATGTTCATCTGTAAGACCCAGTTCACTCATACTACCTCTTACACACCGTCCATCCAATCTTCTTTAGGTCTTCCCTTTCTTCTTTTCATATCTAGTCTCTAAACTGAGAATTTCTTAGAGATTCTATCAGATGTCATCCTCTTGAGATGTCTATAACACCTTCATCACATATCTTTAATTGTTTATAATACATTTCTTACATTGTTCAATAATAACACACATATTCATATTTATTTCCACGTTATAATTAAATGTTTACATAGTGATCAATAATTCTTTTTAAAAATTAGTTGGACAAAATGTGTTTGCATCTGTCCTCATAAAATTCCGTGTTTTCAAGTTTCCCCAAGGTCATTTCACCTTCATCTTAAGTCAAATTCCAACTGTTGAATTTTTGCCTTTAACATTTCCGAACTGTCATCTGATGTCGATTTTGTGAACTTGGACGTTATATTTTGCTCGCCGGGAATTTCAAAATTCATGGTTCTAAAATAAAATTAATGATAAAAATCGTTGATTGAACAAATCTTCTTCTTCTTCTTCCTTCCAAGTATTAGCCTAAGGCCTGTTACGATCATATAGAAAATTTTCCCTCCAGCGTTTCATAGGACGACCCAGTGATCTTCGTCCTCTTTGTATATAATTACAAACAGCTTTGGGGATCCGATTTGAACTCATTCTTTCAAGATGGTATTTCCAATTTAGTTGGTTATTCCAAAATTGGCGTAGTCTTCAATTCTTATAAGATATCAGTGTTCCTTTTCCGATCCAATCTGATTTAACCCGCTTTTCTGCGCATGAATCTCATTTCACAAGCCGTTATTCTGCTTTCATGTCTTTTTAGTGTCCATGCTTCACTACCATAGGTCAACGCTGGTCTAGCAAAAGTGTTATATAAACGTAATCTGGTGTTTTTTGTACAAGGGATGGTTTCATAACTTGACTAATAATTCCCAAACTTTTATTATAACTAGTATTTTTTTTTTCAGGGATATCCTTTTCATCCCAGTTAGAGAGAAAATATCCAAGATATTTAAATTGATTAGATATCTCTAAAATGTTATTCTGGAAACAGATTTTACTTTGCATGGGGTCCTTCCCATAAAATGCCATTATTTTGGTTTTGTTAATTGATATTTCCATATTAAATTTGGCACCTATTTTTTTGTAAATTATAAATTGATCGTTGCAAATCATTTTCGGAAAGTGCCAGAAGAGCTAAATCGTCTGCAAAAAGAATAGCATCGAGTGTGAGGTTCCTATGGATGGGTATATATCCTCGTTGTGTTCTCCCCCATTCATTTATTAATTTATTCATATATATATGTATAGGCCTATATAATGAAAAGCACTGGTGAAAGTCCACATCCCTGTCTTACTCCAGTGTTGATATTTTCCCAAGAAGATAATTTGCCATCTTGTTTAACAGAGATTTCATTATCTTTATAGATGTTGAAGATATTAGTAACATTGTTGTGGAACGTTATCATCAGCTAAAATTTGTAGTAATAATTTTCTGTCTACTTTATCAAAAGCCTTTATGAAGTCAACGAAGGCGATATGAGTTTCTATATTGAATTCCTTGTGCTTTTCTAATACTAGTTTTAGAGTGAAGAATCCATCTGTACAAGATCTATCCTTTGTGAATTCATTCTGCTCTTCTCCAATTATATTTTCATAATTTTTTTCAATTTATTCTTAACTATGTTAGCATAAATTTTATATCCAGAGTTCAACAAGCTAATTCCACGATAGTTATCTTTGATTTGGTGACTTCCTTTTTTTGAAGATTGGTATTACAATGGATTTGTTCTAGCTTTGTGGTGGTTCTTGTCCTTCCCATATCATATTAAGGAGAATAAGTAATCTGTCTAAATTTTTTTTAGTTGAAAATTTAAATAATTCCTGATTACTGTGGTCTTCTCCGGGAGCTTTGTTATTTTTTAATGATCTAACAACATAAGTTAATTCACCTATAGAAATTTGTTCCAAAGCAGTGTTATTGGAGATTGGTATTTGTAATAAATCATCCTTTTGTGTCCATAAATGATGAAAGTAGTTAAGCCAAGATTCTTTAGATATATAATTTAAATGTGCATTTTATTTTGAATCATTATTTTTTTTAAACTGTATATATTTTTGGTTGAGGCCTAGTGATATCATTTTCCAAATATGATACAAATTTTTCACAGCTTTGTCTATGTTTTTTGCGAACTTCATTTTTAGCTATGGCTCTCTTCCTATGATACTCTACTTTATCTTCATATTTTTTTGTAGACAAGAATTTTTTGTATGCTTCACGTTTATCATCAATTACTTTTTTGATGTTTTCATTCCATATCCGTTGCCCTTTTTTTCGATTCCATTTAGTTTTGATACCCAGGCTTTCATTTGCTGTTTGTGTCAATTGAACAAATCAATAAGTTAATATAAAACGTAAAGGGATTAAAAAAATTAAAGGAAAAATTAATATTAGCATTATATTCTTCTGAATGTATATGTTTTCTTAAACTCTTAATTCCAAAGACTTCTCTAGATTTTTTGAAAGTTTAGTTTCTCTTGCAATTTTCTGATTCTCTAACTGTTATCTGCAATTGCCGATTTTCCAATTTCATCAATTTTACTATTACAAATGAATACTTTAGAAATATTAAAAATGGTGAAATTGAAAAATTGGCAATTGCAGCTCATAGTTTGCTGGAGAATCACAAAATTGGAAGAGAAACTAAACTTTTAAAACATTTAGAGGAGCCTTTGGAATTAACAGTTTGGAAAAAGAGATATATTCAGGAGAACAAATTTAGAACTATGAATTTTCAATTTCCTGACGAGCAAAATTTAATCTCCTATTTCATGAAATCGACACCAGAATTCAGTTCGTAAGATGTTGTTAAGGGCAAAATTTCAACAGTTGGAATTTGACCGAAGATGAAAATGAAATAATTTTTGAAACCGGAATCGTGAAAACACGGATTATTATAAGGCGAGATATAAAAATATTTTGTCCAACTCATTTATAAATCGATTAATACCTCATAGTGTTACTTCACACTTAAATTTTGATTAACAAATAATTCGTTTATTTGTGTGTGTTTTTAATTACTCTAGGGATGGTTATTTCCGCTACAATCCACAAAGTTGTGAATTTTATCTGTGATCTCTACATATTTATGCCTGCTGTTGCAGTGACTCATTTGTAAAGTATCGAACCGTTAAACAAGCAGAGGATTAGGGGAACGTGACAACGAAATTTAAAAGCGGCATCATTTGTCGGAGTCAGATGAGTTTGATCCTCACATTAGAGGTCAGGCTGATGTACAGGAGGGTAGAATCTGCTGTTATCTCCGGTTTGACATGAATCCAGCTCTTTGCCACGTGTCTCCTCCCTCCCTTAGTTAATGACGTACCAACCCTTTGCAAAACTGCAATAGTTATGCCCTTTATGAACAAGAACTGTCTCCAAACCTATGGGAATCAGAATTTTGCTCAATCTTTATATACAAAAATCAGCCTGCGTATGTTTCTGCTCACAAAACTCGAAAAATAGTTGGTCGATTGTTATGAAAATTTGTACATACAGGTTTTCAGGTGCGATGAATGTTTGCCACTATTTTTCTCTAAAATCATTAGGTGTAGGAGTGTACTTGGAACATACATTTAAAAATTCCTTCTGGATGTTTTCATGTTGAGACTTGAAAGTAGTTTTGAAGTTCCTTAGGACAGGTTACTGGCCCGACGCTAAGTAGTCCAGTGGTAGGAAGGAATTATAAATCGTGGTGTGAGACAAGGCTGCCCCCTATCCCCAACACTGTTTGCAATTTATATAAATGAAGTAAAATGTTGCTGGAACAAGACATATAAATTTGGAATAAGAATATCAGAAAATAGAAAATTAAACACCCTATTGTTTGCAGATGGCCAAATCATAATAGCAAATTCAGAAGATAATCTACAGAAAGGTCTGTATGAACTTAACAAAATTACAGAAGAATATGGTTTGGACAGAAAAAACAAAAATTATGGCATTTCAAGGTGTAGATCCTGTCAGAAGTAAAATTGTACTGGACAATAAAATTTTGGAGCAGGTGAATAATTTTACATATCTAGGATGCAATATCTCATATGAAGAAGAAAAGGATGTAAATGCAAAAATATCTAAATTTTTAAGAATTTTAGGGTTAATAAATTCTATCTTCAAGCCACAGTTAGTCCAAAAGCATTCAAGATTAAAAGTGTATAAAACACTGGCTCTTCTAACTCTTTTGTATGGTAGCGAAGTATGGACGTTGAAACAGAAGGATATACAGAGACTTAGATCTGCTGAAATGAGATACCTTCGGAGGACTGCAGGTAAACACTACTATAAATCCAAAAAAATGAAGACATCTTAGCAGAATTACAGATGGAACCTTTAGAAAACTCAAGCAAGAGGAAGACGTGATGTTGGAAGACCTAGAAGACGTTGGGCTGATGCATTATGAAGTCGGAACGGGCAATTGCCTAATCCCTGGAGTGATGATGATGATGATGATGACCTTTAGAAAACAAAATTTCTGATTATAAGTCAAGATGGATGCAACATGTTCATCGAATGGAAGATCACAGAATACCCAAACAAATGTTAAGATATCAACCTGCAGGAAGAAGAAGACCAGGACGTCCACTCAAAAGACTTCTGGATGGTGTTTCTCTTGAGGCCGAAACAGGTCAACAAATGACCTAAATTCGTGAATGTACTATGATGATGATACATTTAAAAATCCCTCTACTATTATTTAATTTTAGGAAGTTACATTTTGAGGTTATTTTAATTATATTATTTTTGGTCTGGACATCTTACCTCAATATTAATGTTGATTTGTTCTTGGACATGTTTCAAAACAATTCTGTTTTATCGTCAGCTTTCCCAGAATTGTTTTGAAACATGTCCAAGAACAAATCAACATTAATATTGAGGTAAGATGTCCAGACCAAAAATAATATCCCTCTACTATATTTAACAACGAAACTCAGTATACGCTATTAAAATAAACCGAAGTAGTTATTACCAAAAAAATCAGGAAAATCTGGTCATGAGAAGTGGGGGGTTTACGTGGAAATGGAAATTAAAAAGTGACACTAGCAATCGTCATGTTTGGTTCTTCTCTCGTGGTAATGGATTAATTGTAATCCACTTCAGGTGTTGAGCGTTTGGAAGACACAGTTACGATACCCCAATGATATGTTGGGTGCTGATTAATAAAGAACATAATTCTTAAATTGACAATGTATCCTCTATCATACAATCGTTTAAATTGATGATCTTGAAGAAGATTTTCGGGCTGTAGGCCGTGGTCGTGAGGCTTGTAGTTCCCCGACGTTTTGCCAGAGACAACCCATGAGGATGCCAGACGCAGTCTCTGGCGAAACGTCGGGGAACTACAAGCCTCACGACCACAGCCTACAGCCCGAAAATCTTCTTAAGATCATCATAGCAACTCCGGCCGTGAAAGTCTATGTCAATAAATCGTTTAAATTAATATTTTCAATAAAGCAATGGAAAATAAATCAGTAGGTTAGACCTATATTTCATTATATGCCAAATTATTGCTGTTGATGTAGGCAAAAGCCAGTGAATATTTAGGGCAAAACACATTCTATTTAGTGACACTAAGAGACTGGGACTTGACATAAACATGAATAAAAATGAATATTCGGTCACACATAGAAATTCATTGTTTAATGAAAATGATCAATTACTAAGAAATGAGGGAAATTTGGAACAGGTAGCTGAATTCAAATACCTAGGAACAATAATAACAAACAGGAATATGGCGCACAAATAAATTAAACATAGGTTCAATTCTGGAAATGCATGATCTTGTGCATTACAGATGACTTTTGTTATCCCAATTTCTCTAAAAAAAACGTTAAACTGAAAATATATAAGACTATTATTCTCCCAGTTATATTATATGGATGCGAAACAGGGACTGGATCTTATTTTAAGGAAGGGAAAAAGAATACAAGTATTTGAGAATAAAGTTCTTAGGTCTATTTAACTCATGTCCCAAATGGGAGACAATAACCAATCACTTTTCGATGAATTTTGTTTTACAACCAATGACGGTCGTGTTTGACCTCGATAATTATCGAATTACCAAAATAAATAAAACTCACAATTTTTAATATTCTGAACAGGTCAGAGCATTATTTTGCAGTGACTGACTCTCTAACAAGTACGTTGAATATAACAAATAATGATCATAATCCTTCGACCTACACATTGACAGTTGTGTGTTCAATACATTTTAGATACTGATTTTACTAAGTATTTTCCGAAAAAAAAATTAATGATCTATAATGTTGGTTGTAATATACAGTTTGATGTGTTTCATTTTTTCTCCACTAGGTGCATTCTTACAATATTGCGATCCTATTTGGCAATACATAATATGATCAAGTTGCAGTGATGAACAAATTAAGCCTAACCAAACATTTCTCATTTGTTTTCAAACATCGCCGTTTACATTAAATATATAAATATTTTAAAATAACTATATTTAAATAATGATTTGTGAGTAAACAGCTTAATTTTATTCGTTAAATAGTCCTAACAAATCCAACTCTTGATTTCCAAATCCTCTAGGTAAATTCGAAGTCACTGGTGGCATTGCTTACAAAAATGTTTTGACCAATGGGAGACGAACAGAGAGGTGAATGGAGGTGACTACATGGGCCTATGAGTGAGTATTGTGGAAGTTAGATGTAATAAGAACAGTTAAAGTCATGCAGGGAGTGTGATAGGCAGAACGTGTAGCACGAATTGGGAGTGCAAAGATGGGCATTGAAGCTCCTAGTATGAAAACCAAAAGGAAAGATCCCAGTAGACAGTCCAAGAATGAGTTGGGAAAATACCACTAACCATGATTTGAAGGAGGTAAATTAAAGAAGGGATGATTGTAAAACATTAGACAGGAATGCATGAAGTAGTTATGTCCACGCGTCCACGAACCTGCTGGTTCGATACTGCCAGTGAGTTAGATAGTTAGCCCGTTGGGTGGGCGTTCCGTGAATATCCGTCTCAAGAAAGCCTTCACTCGGTGGGAGTTACGGATATATCCAACGAGATATATATTATTTTTTTTCTAAGTTATTTGGCGATACAGGAACACAAAATTTTGAAGATCTGCTCTGTATGGGTATGACATCTAGTGTGATTTTTTTCAACCCCCTTTGACCGGTCTCTTAACAGTTTCTTATTACGAGAGTTAAAATCACATATCATGTATGCGCGCAAGAACGGACTAACGTATATCGGTAACTGGCCAGCTATATAACATTCATGATAAAATATTATTCACTAGACGTGTTCAGAAAAAAAAACAGACACCATCTGTTTGCTCAACATAATATATCTCTCAACTCAGATTAGCCTTAAACCTTAATGCAAGAACGGTCTAAGTTAATGAAAAAATAATAACTCTGGTACAGTTTCTTGTAACTTCTCATTCACACGTTTAAATGAGAGGTCTGTCTTTTATCACATTAGAAAAATATTGCACAAACATTCAATTGGGGTTGCTAACTTTTACCCTCCATTCTCCAGTCTTGAAGTAACTAGTTCAAACGTCTTATTTCGCTTCTAGTTTTTTTTTCACTTCATCATAATTTTTTATAAGCTACTTACAATTTACTGAAAATATGAGTGTTTTCTAAAATGAAGTTATGTAGCATTCATAATACTAACAACAATAATAACCAGTGACTTCTCAACACACCAGTGTTCAATAACGCCACTGATAATATCTGATGACGTTAATAATCACTATTACTACAATAAAAACTACTAATTGTACAGATATATATTTTTACGGTATATTAAAGTTCTAAAAATAAAAAAAAATTGCGATTATTTGTAATAACTCAAAACTGACAGTATTTAGTAACGCCACTGGTCATATGTGTCGTAAAATTTTAATATTTACACAGTGTTAAAAGAGATTGTATATTTACATTATAAACTTCGGAGTAAATTGCCAATATAAATTTATTTATTTATTTATACATATATCCTAAATGCTTAGTTTATATCGATGTAAGACTTGAAATAACGCCACTGATGACAGACACCATGTAAGGCCAGAGTTAACATTTATTGCATTTAAGAGATTTGCATACTTTTTAATATTCATTACATGTAATATAAATAATGTTTTCCAAATTACTTTTAAATTGAACACGAGAAGACACTTGTGCCGTTTTTGTACTAAAGTTGAAAAAAATAAAAATATGAAATTTCGATTAAAAAATATGACCATATGAAAGAGAATGGTTGTTTTGTATAATATTTGATGGATATGTTACAAATGTTTACTCCCTGTATTTTTTATAATATTTTAAATTAAAGGAAGAAAAGGCTCCCCACAGAGCTGTAGAACTATCTAGGTCCCCAGTTAAGGGGTTAATAAATTTCGATTTGAATAATTTGTTTTCACTTTAGTCCAACAGATTTTAGCAAGCTTGTATCGGAAATTGAGTTTCGCAAATTTAAGTGTACAAACTACACGCTCCCTAAATTCAATCGACGACTCAGGAATAATAAAAAATAATAATAATTCAATAATTATATTAAGCAATTAAATAAATTTTAAGAGATAAAATAAAATTATTTATATCTCACCTTATATCCAGTCTTCTAATTAAACCGGTTTCAAAAGATAGGTGGTTTCATCTTCATTATAATCTCGACCGATGTTATATGTCGTTCAAAAGAACTGATTCTTACTCTATCGATGAACCTCCTAATCAAATCAAATTCCCAGGAAATTAAAAAAAAAATGTTTTTTTATATGGATGTTTTCCCAAAAAGTGAGTTTTTTTTTCTATTTTTTTGATTAAACTAACCATCGGTCCACTAACAAATGGAGTAAGAGACACTTTTCCTGAACGACATAATACCGGTCGAGATATTACTGAAGATGAAACCACCTACGTTTTGAAACCGGTTTAATTAGAAGACTGGATACGTTCTTAAATTAAACATCATAATGATTTTTCTTATAAAATTTCAAATCAAATAAATTCCACGTATAATCCTGGAGGACGAAGATCGGTGGGAAGATCAAGAAAGCGCTGGGCTGAACTGATGTGAGATCAGAACTGGCAAAGACCATCCTGGAAGTATGATGATGATGATGATGATGATGATGATGATTGTGATAAATTCCATGGTCTAGCCGGGAATCGAACTTGATACATCATGAACTGTTAATTGTGATGCCATTCAAACGAAAACGTAATTAGCATTTTTTACATTTTTTTTTTGCAACGAAACTCAGTACATGCGATAGAAATACAACGAGAAACGTATTATCAAAAAAATAATAATAAGCAGATTTCGAGCATTGGAAGTGGGACTTATCATCAAAGTAGAAACTAAAAATAAATAAATAAATAAATTACAAGCGCTTGCCTCGCCATATGCCTTTTCCCCTAATGCAACTGAATACAAACTATTTAATTATTAAAATATATATTTGGTAAACGAGTAAAATAGGACTATACATTCTGTTTGATGAGGAATTCGCTTAATTTGCGCAGATCCTGCGTGACGAACGATTTACATAGTCTGTCACTTAAAAAAAAGCTTAAATCTCAAATCAGAGGTCTGGATATATACAAGAAAGCTGTAAAAACATTATTTTCTTCATAAGCCCCAGAAGAAAGGATGAGTAAATTGGCTAAAATATAAAGGAATTTCACATTCTTAACTATTACTTTTTAGAGCTTGCAAATTTTTAACGCTTTAAGTTCCCCCGTTACAGACTAAATTGCATCATAAAATCTACTATTGTATAGTTCAACATAGAACCGCTTTTATATTTGCGTATAATTTTGAATTGCAACAGTTATCGGAAGAGGGATACAATTTTTATGACGAAGGGAAATTTATCCAAGAATTCCCAAGTTATAAAGAAGTAGATTTCTTTTTGTGATACGGAGCCATAATAATCAGTATCTTGACTCGAACTAACTTCTTAACAAATACCGTCCCCCCCCAACTTAAATCTAATAAAATAAAATTTAATTTCTACTGACAAATACAGCAGGAAAGCCATAATCAAATGAACACAGTCGTAAAAATAAACGATACTTTATTGTTATGCAGGGAATTTCATTTTTGGAAGATAAAATCCCTCCATATTAAACAGATTGGAAAATAGATTATTTAGCAAGAATGCCGTGTATTTCACAAGTGTTGTAAAGTATACTACAACGCAAGGCTGGGAAGTGATTTTTACAAAAACGAGGAAATTAATAAAAACCGAGTGATTGCGAGCTTTCTAATTTTCGAGATTCTGTAAAACACATTATTATTATTATTATTATTATTATTATTATTATTATTATTATTATTATTATTATTATTATTATTACTATTACTGGGGCACATCACATGTCTTATACATTATTTTTTGCACGATGGTGTTTTCAAAATAATAAGTAATAGTAAAATAATATCTGGAAATATTTTCGTTCATTATGGACAACTGACTGGCGTTAGCAGCCTGGTCAATCTATATACTATATATGCCGAAAATAATATAGTTGAGACTACAGCAGGCCGTGACACCAATCAGAAATAAAATGGCTGCAAGCACGAATTTATTGTTTTAGATTGTTTCAAATACAGTAGATAATCCAAAAAACAAGTAGTCCGGGAGGGACTTAAGCCGTGGGTCCCGAATCTGAAGATTTTGATGCTCATGAAAGAAGTGTGCAGCCCAAGAGCAGGTCTTTCACTGCAAACTCAGCATTCTCTACTATTCCCTTATCTCAGCTTTCCTTTTTGTATCTGCATACAAACTATTTATTTTAATATTGTCCATCATCTGATGTATTTTTCTGCCTCTAACTTTCTTTCCGTTGATTATTCCTTCTAGGACATCCGTCAGCATGCAGTTTTTTTCTTAGCCAGTGGCCAATCCAATTTCTTTTTCCTTGTTTTTATCTCTGAGCAAAATTTACCTGTCTTCTTCCATCCTAGTGATATATTTGTTTTCTACTAGATGTCTCATCGAGGCGATATGCTAACCATATGTCACTCGCTGACATTTGTAGGGAAATAAGCGAAACTAAATTATTTTGGTTAAGAAACTTCCCACTAGACAAACATAAATTTCCCCGCACTGGATCATCAGCCTTTCAGATATTAGGCCTAATGGCTTGTTACGGTCTCCCGCCATCTCTTGAATGGTCTGCCTACGGATCGTCTTCCTTGGGGAATGTAGCTGAGCATTGGTTTGGGTATTCTGGAGCGGCTCTTGCTGTGAATGTGGTATATCCAATTCTTCCTGTATTCATGGAGGTATTGAAATATCGGTGTAAGATTTAGTTCTTTAACTATTTTTTTTTTCGTTTCTTTGGTGGTCGAGAAGGCTGTAACTTTATTATTAGGCCTATTATTATTATTACTATTATTATTATTATTACTATCATTTTCATTATTATTATTATTTTTATTGTTGTTACTGGGGCACGCCCTGGCGTAATTGATTGAGGAAATACACTACAAGCTGTTAGGTCCCGGTTAGTCAGGATTTTTAAACTGTCCCAAACCTTCTGGCTGCATCATAGCCCTGGGATCTACTCAGCCACTAACAGAACTAAGTGCTAGACGATTTTTCTGTGGTTAAAGGCGGCCGCCACACAGGGAAAACAATCCGGCTGACATCAAGTAGTGGTTGTCTAATAAGCTGGTATCCTTAATTTCTTCAGGCTTGTAGTGCAATAACTTTGCCTTTATATATTATTTTTGTAAAGTGATCCCACAACAGGCCCGGAGGCCCTTGGGGTAGTAGGAGGTTAAGGCTCCCACTTTTTCTCGACAATCGGCACTTTATGTCAGCCGGGTTGTCAGCCCTGCGTGACGGCCGCCTTTACCCCCAGAACAAGCGTTTGGTACTCGTTTCCGTTAGAGGCTGAGTCGACCCCAGGGCCATAGTGCCGCCAGAGGGTTTGGGTCAGTTTAAAAATCCTGACCCCAACGGGACTTGAACCTTCGACCCTCCGGCTTGTAGCTCAGTGCCTTAACCACTACGCTACGGCGTGCTATTATTTTTATTTTCACTTTTACTATTATTATTATTATTATTATTATTATTATTATTATTATTATTATTCATCATCTTCATTCATGGATTAGGTCTGATGACCCGTTCCGACTTCAGCCCATCTCTTTCTAGGTCTGCCCACATCTCGGGTGCCTTTAGGTTTGTATTTTATTATTTGTTTTGGATTATTATTATTATTATTATTATTATTATTATTATTATTATTATTATTATTATTATTGAGTTCTACAGTGCACATGAGTCTAACATTTTTTAATGTCATAAAGAGAATATCATGTTTATTTATCTCTGTTTTCGAAAGAAGAAAACAAATGATTGGAAAAATCCCACACATCTCGAAGCTAAATTCAAAGAAGCCATTTCTTTCTTTCTAAAGAAAAATACATATGAAATCTCATTATTCTAGTTGGGCTGTTTCTAAAGCTATTTGGTCTCCGGATGAGGAAGTTAAACGTGGTTGCTACGGTTTTCATGCTGAATTATATATCTCAACCAAGTGGAATGATATGCAATTGGATTTTCTGCCATTGCCTGCAATTTCTACCTCGTAGCATTTCCTTTTTTGTATCTTGAATCGATGTAAACCTTACAGGCTGATGCAGTTCTTAGTATTTCGCATGCCAATCTCAATCTTGTATATTAAATTATCTTGCGCTTCAAGGATTAGTTGTTATAGCGCGAAGCGTTGTTAGATTTTCTTGGAAATCAGTGTTCGTTAATAGGATTTTTCATGTAAGCCGGAATTCCACTTACTGAGAAAGGTATTCTTTCAGTATTAAGAAAAAAAATTATCCTTTTCTGTGTAGGAGAATACTAATTGATTTCTCAAGAAATTCTCTTCGTAGTCAAGTATGGCTAACTTAACCCTTATTCAAACATTAATCCCGCACCTTCTAACTAACTCACTGGCACTATCGAACCCGTAGTTTCATGGCCGCGCGGACATAAGCTCTCCATACATCCCTATCCTGAGCCAATGTTTTCCAATCATCCCCTGTATAATCTACTTCCCTAAAATCATAGTTAATGTTATTCTCCCACCTCATTCTTGGTCTACCAACTGGGCGTTTTCCCTCTGGTTTTCCTATAAGAAGCTTCCATGCACGCCTTTCATTCCCCATTCGTGCCACATGTCCTGCCCATCGCAGTCTATGAGACTTAACTGTTCTCATTATATCTGGCTTCCTATAAAGACCATGTAATTCATTGTTATGCAGTCTTCTCCATTCACCCGCACCTTCACACTTTTTTTACGGAAACTACACACTAGGGTTTCATAGACCCAGACATTTTTATTGTATTACAAGAAATCCAGCAAAATATTTATGATTAAGTTGTTTGTTATTATATTTTATTTTCATTGAAGAAAACATGAGATCAAAAAAATTAAAATATATTTATTTAAAATTATCATTTTTTTAACGACAATATAATAGAACAAGTTAATAACTTTAGTTATCTTAGTTGCAATCTTTCCTACGACACATGTAAAGACATAGACATGAAATTGGTCAAATTTCAAAAACTTGTAGGAACAATAAAAATCATTATTTTCGGAAAAGTACGCACAGATACAATTCTAAAATTTTATAACAGAATAGCTCTTCCAACTCTACTTTATGGTTCTGAAACCTGGACTGTTAGTAAAGTAAAGTGATCCCACAACAGACCCGGAGGCCTTTGGAGTAGTAGGATGTTAAGGCTCCCACTTTTTCTAGACAATCGGCACTTTATGTCAGCCGGGTTGTCAACCCTGCGTGACGGCCGCCTTTACCCCCAGAACAAGCGTCTGGTACTCATTTCAGTTAGAGGCTGAGTCGACCCCAGAGCCATAGTGCCGCCAGTGGGTTTGGGTCAGTTTAAAAATCCTGACCCCAACGGGACTTGAACCCTCGACCCTCCGGCTTGTAGCTCAGTGCCTTAACCACTACGCTACGGCGTGCCCCACCTGGACTGTTACTACAGTTAAATTAAATAGGATAGTAGCTGCAGAAATGAAGTTATTAAGACCTCTAGTGGGTTATACGCTTTATGACCACATGCGTAATGAAGATATCCGCAAAGCTCTCAACACACCAGCAATAAGTGAAATCATTAAAAAATATCAAAATAATTGGCATGAACACCTCCTTAGAATGCCAAACAATAGACTACCTCTGCAGCTATTGAACTACAGACCCACAGGGCGAAGAGACCCAGGAAGATCTAAGAAGAGATGGAGGGATCAATTTCTATCCTGAAGCGGAACAGGCCAATGGCCTAATCCATGCCTCTAATTGATGATGATGATTGTTATAAATAGGATAATTTAGGACTAGATATTTTAATTAATTATTTTAATAATTTTTAAATATAGATGGTTATTTAATTAGTTATTTATTTGTCTCGAATACCCTCTACTATAAAGTCATCAGCCATGCCGCTCGGCTAACGTGAACAACATACTATGGTTTATGATAACGGCCTGAAAAGGGTTTTTTCTTTAAAAATCCCTTTGTCAGGTTTGAGGAAGGGGGAGTCTGTTATAAATAGGATAATTTAGGATAATTTAGGACTAGATATTTTAATTAATTATTTTAATAATTTTTAAATATAGATGGTTATTTAATTAGTTATTTATTTGTCTCGAATACCCTCTACTATAAAGTCATCAGCCATGCCGCTCGGCTAACGTAATCCGTAGGTAAATCACACGATCTTACCGTTCACTAGTAATCCATGTTCCAAAGGTCCTTTACGCCCTAAAACAGCTACCCTAACTGTAACAATGATCATTTTTAAAAGTATGCTCTTTCTAGAGTGTTTAACAGATTAATTACACAATTAAAATTAAGTGAAAATATCATTACTTCGATTTATGACAACAGATAAATGTTATGAGAATATATTTTCAAAATTTGAGTAGCTACATTAACGTACAGAATTACTGCACGTTCAACACAACAAACTCCAGCCGCAGGACTGACGAATTAATTTATATTCTCGACTACGTATTAATACCAACTGATATCGTAAGTTACATGCGGGCTAGCTAACACTATAATTGAAATTTACGCGAAGTTCCATGCTGCAATTTTCAGAGAGTTTCAATCTACGTGAATCTGAAATGATGCTACTGCACGACAGACCCAAGTGTGTATGTGCAGAGTTAAATTAAGTATTTTTTTGCACGATAGTGCGGCTGTCGTACTTACGGGAATGGTGACCATGGTTGTAGATTCAATTTCCTAACATTCGGTGTTGCCAACCTATAAATAACTAAATAACCATACTGTAATATTACAAATTACCTACCTTGGGCGGGAAGTAAAACCACTGCCCTTTATGTATACTACGTACAATATATATATATATATATATATATATATAAATGTTTATCCAAAAGGTAGTGTTAATATACATGATACGACACAAATCACTGCATTTTAAATTAATTGAACTTTATTTGAAACAATATAAGGCAGTAAATCTGTACTTGCCGCCATTTTATACCTGATTTGGGTCACGGCATGCTGTAGTCTCAACTAAATTATTTTCGTCATTTATCATATTTACATTGGCAGACTTAACGCCAGTCAGTTGTTTATAATGAACGCAAATATTTCCAACAAAGATGTTATTATTTTACTATTATTTATTATTTTGAAAAACCGTCGTGCAAAAAAAAAATGTACAACACACGTTTGTGAAGTGTTTTACAGGATCTCTGAAATTAAAAATCACTTCCCAACCTAACATTGTAATATACTATTAATGTATGTAACATAACTATTTAACTCATGCCCCAAATGGGAGTCAATGGCCAATCACATTTCAATGGTTTTTATTTACAACCAATCACAGTCGTGTTTCGCCTCGAATTTATCAACTGAAGCATATTATATTAAAGAAAGCTCCTCTTTTTTAACATTCTGAATAGGTCACAGCATTATTTTGCAGTGACTGACTCTGCAAGAAATGCTGCTACCAGATTGTATATATAGTGCACGAATGTCAGCAGATAGCGCATGCGGGAGATAATATAAAATATTTGTAGCAATTGATTATACCACAAAAAAACACTGTTTGCACTTTCTTAAATGAATTATTTTCCAGGAAATTACGTTACCGAAAAATATAATTGACATATTTACATCATAGGACATCATAAATTAATTAATACCTATAATGATGGTTATAAACTTCTCCACTAGGGTGCATTCTTACAATATTGCGATCCTTTGGCAATAAATAATATGATCTGGTTGCAGTGACAAGCAAATGAAGCGTACCAAACGTTTCTCATTTGTTTTCAAACATCGCCGTTTACATTAAATATATAAATATTTTAAAATAACTATAGTTAAATAATAATTTGTGAGTAAACAGCTTAATTTTATTCGTTAAATAATCCTAACAAATGCCACTCTTGATTTCCAAATTCTCTAGATTAATCCGCTACTCACTTCGTGAGTCGTGAATTTATAGATAATTTGGAAATCACTCGTGGCATTACTTATGATTAAGCCTTATTTTCTTAACTCTGCAAATGTACAAAAAAAATATTTACAATTGTAAGTAAGTAAAGTGATGCTACTAAAGGTCTCAGGAGGCCCATGGGGCACTATGAGATTAACGCTCCCACTTTTTCTAAACAATCGGCACTTGATGTCAGCCGGGTTGAGAGCTCTGCGTGAGACCGTCCAGAAAAAGCGCTTGATACTCATTTTATTTAGAGGATGAATCGATCCCAGGGGCATTGTGCCGCCAGAAGGTTTAGGTCAGTTTAAAAATTCTGAACTCACCAGGACTGGAACCCTCCACCTCCCGGTTTGTAGCGTATTGCCTTAACCACTTACTCTACTGCATGCCCCATTTCTGTATTATTATTATTATTATTATTATTATTATTATTATTATTATTATTATTATTATTATTATATCATCATCATGTCCATCGATGTGGTCTCGAAGTAGCGTGCTGCCTTGTCACGCAGCGGGCCTGGGTTCGATCCCCGGTCGGGACAGTTTTTCTGGGTGAGGTTTTTATCAGATTTTTCCTCACCTGTAAGACAAATGTCAGGAAAACTTTAAGGTCCAAACGGTCCCCGAAATAATAAGGCCATCATCATCATCCTTACCATTATCATCATCATCCTTCACAGGTGTGGAAAGCAACGGGAAGCTACCATACCTACAATTCCCTAGTAAAGCTGCAAGCATAGCATGGAAATGCTATGATTGCAGTGAAGGACCTGCCTTCGGGCAGAATTACTATGGATGGATGGTTCATCATCATCATCATCATCCGGTATCATGGCAGCTGCCGCCATCTTCCGGAAACAAAACGCCATTCCTCTCTGCCCATCCATTGATCTTCCGGCAATCCTCTGATATTCATAGCCGCTTCTATCCATTCTATCCAAGTTTTCTGCGGTCTTCCTCGCTTCCTCCTTTCCATTGGGATCCATTCCATAACCATTTTAGGCAATGTTTGTTCTGGCATTCTTTTATTATAACTTATTATTGTTATATTACGTATTATTTTATTTTGAACTAAAAATGTTTAAAACTGTTATTCTCACGTTACATTAGGCATATATGGCTGCGATACATGGACTCTTACTTTTAGGGAAGAGAGTAGATTACGAGAATTTGAGAATAAAGTTCATAGGAAAATGTTTGGACCAAAGAAGAATGAACTGACAGGCGAATGGAGGATACTGCATAATAGTAAGCTACACGATCTGTATCAGAAACCAGATCTATTAGGATTAGTTAAGATTTGTAGATAGAGATGGGCAGGACATGTGGCACGAATGGAGAATGAAAGGACGGCATGGAAACTCCTTGTAGGTAAATTAGACGCAAAGCGCGCAGTAAGAAAGCAAAAAAAAAAAAATGAGGCCAGAGAATAATATTAATCATGATTTTGAGAGAGATATATTACGCAGGGGATGATTGGAAAACATTAGCTCAGAATTTGAATGTATTGAGAGCTTGTGTCCGCGCGGCCATGATCCTATTGGTTCGAGTGCCAGTGAGTTAGCATAATAGCATGCGTTTCCAGAGATGAGCCTATGTTTAATGATTTTCTGCACATCATTTCTGTTTGTAAAAAGCAATAACAACACTGATATAAAACTACCTACGAAACTCTAATGATCGTAATATTAGAATGGCTGTAATATCTTCTTTTATGCTATGGCTGATACACGGCGAGCGCTCTTACGTTTAGTTAAAAATTATTAATCTCTATCTTCGGGTTTTTACAGCTGCTGCCGTCTTCCCGTGCCAAACCTCCAAAGCCTACGGTCTTGGGCATCTTTGATTGATTTGGTCTTTTAGCATTTTGTTTTTTAATGTGTGGGGAGCTGGCCCACAGCATAAACCCCCAACCTGGAGGACCAGGAAAATTTCTGTCTGGGATTTCCTCCCATAGCCTTTGAAGATCCCTCTTCACCGCAAGGCAGCGTTTCTCTATTTCCCTTAGAGATAGGGTTGCCTCTTCCGCCAGATCCGCCGTGATGAAGGACTCCTTCTGCGCCGACTCTGCCGTTGAGGTCTTCACCGTAACCCTGGCTAGGGGCCCTTACAGAGTACTATCAGTCGGAGCCAACTGAACCCTGGTTTTTTAACGAGGTTGTTACTCCTCCCCCTCCTCCTTTCTCATCCGGGCTTGGGACCGGCCATGGCGGAGTTAAAAATTATTAATACTAATAGTAATAATCTTCTCGTATCTTGTAAGCCCATGTTTCCTTTATCAGAAATTTAGGCGCTCTCCCCCTACAGGGAAGAATTTGAACCATACTAATTTAGATACACTTGTTTTCGTATAGATTGAGTGGTCCGTTGTCAGCGTTCCGCCTCATACTAACATATAGGAAACCAAGGTAGCACTAGGACGAGAAAATTCGGTAAATTTTGCTTAGAGGCCTTTTCATTCAGGCTTAAGGATCTTTTACAAAACTAAAAATCTTCAGACTCTGGACCCACGGCTTGAAGTCCCTCCCGGAGGACTTGTTCCTTGGATTTTTCCGTCCTAAAAAATCCATCGACCCCGGCCGGGTTTGAACCCGCGACCCTCGGGACCAGAGGCAAGGAGCATAACCACTAGTCCACCGCGGCCGATAATGGTAATAACAATAATAATAATAATACTAATAATAATATAAATAATGCTTTATATTTGCTGACAGAGTTAAGGCCATTAGGCCATCTCTTCCACTCAACCAGCGAATAGTAAAATTGTACAAAAATTACTTATTTATTACAATTTAAAGATATTATTGATATATAAATTACAATGGTGATGTTATCTGATACTAGCTATTACTAACAAAAACATGGCATATATTTAAATTAAAATAATATAAAATAAAATTAAGTAAAGTTTCCTAGATGATTATTTACAAATTGCTGAATGTAGTTGTTATGCAGTTAATATGAAGGGCTAATCATTTAATTAAATAAGAATTAGATTAAAGTTTTATATGATTTTCATATTTAATTCAATTAAGTGGTATTCACTACGACATACCAAACATGGCGGTTGCTAGAGTCAATTTTTAATTTCGGATTTCAAGTAAACTCCCATTTTTAATGATCGGATTTTGCTTCTTTTTGGATAATACATACCTCGGGTTGTTTTAATATGGTAGATTGAGTTTGATTCTCAAGCGTCAAAAATTGCGGGCGCTAGAGAGATTTTTAAACTCTCCCACAATAATAATAGATAGCGGCTAAATACTCTCTATAGGGTAAAGGCAGTATTTTTATGATATTGGTAAATCGTGTAGTTAATTTTGAAATCTCGGTACAATATTATCATTGTAGGTAGAATACTGAAATCAAAAATATATATTATCTAAAAATATGACATTTCGTCTAAATAACTCATATATATTATTCTTGAATTTTATCTTTGATACAGTGTTTCAAATTTAACTATGACAGAATTAGATATACTACGAATATACCTTCCTTTACCCTATCTGAAAACCATACATATATACCTGAATATAATTTTTTATCAAGGTATGTCTGGACGTCACGAAACAAACGTGGTAGTTGCTAGAATCAATTTTTAATTTCGAATTTCAGGTAGATTCGTATTTCTAAAAGTCGGGTTTTAAAAGCGTGCCTCAGTTTATTTCAAAATTATATACTGAGTTTCGTTGTGAAACAAAAAAATGCGACCTCTAGAGCGATTTTAAAATTTTCGTGTTAGGTGAACTCTTACACCTAATGGCTGTAGTACAAAATAGATCGCATAAAAACCCTCTCCATGAAAAAATACTTTATTTGCCAACTTTCAAAGCAATTGGCGAAGAACTTTTGGAGTTTGCGAGCATAAACATATGCAAGCTGTATATATATATATATATATATATATATATATATATGATGTAGCTAGTGTCCTTGAAAAGCCTAGATGACATGTGTGTGCAAAACTACATAAAAGTGGAGACGATACACTAAGGAAAGAGAGAGGGAGAGATAGTTAGCATACAACTAAGATTGGACTTTACGTAACAAACTGTATTGATCCGCCTTCCATGAGAAAATGTCCAGATGCTTTGATGGGCGGAAGTTTTATAACAACATTCTTTTGTTCTCTGTTTGGAAGTTATTGAAACGTCAAATTTGAACGTTCCAATTTTATATAATTTTTTTCTAACCTGCAGTAGATTGAACTTACGCCGTCTCAAAATCAAGTCATTACAGATTGTCGAAAAATATATCCAATCAGAGTATCCAAGCTTTTGAATAATATATGTATTATTAATGCTTATAAGTGACAATATGAATTCCTGAGATGCAAATTAACCTAGTAGGGACGACAGCACCTGCCAGATCATCTTCTTCGTCACGATTTAGGCTTATTTACTAGCCTGTTCCGGCTCCAAATTGCTGCTGTTTCCATCTTTTCTTTGGTCTTCCCAAACATCTTCCAAGTGGTGAATAGTTGTATGCTGCTTTTGGTATTCTATTCTCAGTCACCCTTGGTAAGTGTTCTTTCCAGTTTGTTCTGTATTTCACTATCCTCTACTTTTAGTTGTGTCTTATTTGTCTATTGTGTTTTTTGTCTGTTCTTTGATATCCTGCTATTGGTCTAAGGAATTTCATTTCAGCAGCTTGTATTTTGGCAGATTGTTGTGTTGTCACTGTCCATGTTTCGGATCCTCAAGTGATAATAGGAACTGTCATCGTCTTGTATAAGATCATTATAGAGTCTTTCCTGGCTTTATTTTTCAGAGTTCTTATTACTGTTCCTGTTATATGATTAAACTTATTAAATTTGTTATTTATATCTGTCCGTTGTGTAGGATATTTCGCAACCTAAGAAGTTCTATTGGTTTATTTTCTCATATTATCTTTGTCCGAACTGGTTGAGCGCCCTTGAAAGCCATTTTTCTAATGTTTCTGATGATATTTCCATATTGTATTTTTTTTTATGTTTCATTTAGTTTATATAACATTCATCACCTGCCAGATATATATTTTAATACTTTATTTTGTATTATAATGTATTAACTTACTTATAACATCTATTTTACCATCCATCCATAGTAATTCTACCCGAGGTCAGGTCTTTCACTGCAATCATAGCATTTTCACGCTATGCTTTGGAGCTTTATTAGGGAATAATAGGTGTAGTAGCCTTCCGTTGCTTTCCACACCGGTGAAGGATGATGATGATAAAGATAAGGAATGGTGATGATGGCCGGGTGATTTTCGGGCACCGTTGGGGCCCAAGCTTCCTGACATTTGTCTTACAGGTGAGGGAAAACCCCGAAAAAACTCACCCTGGAGCCTGTCCCAACCGGGAATTGAACCCGGGCCCGCTGCGTGAGGAGGCAGCACGCTACCTTGAGACCACAGCGGTATTTTAATATAAATAACATGAATCTCGATTTTACGTTATTTCTGAATTGTGTAACGATCTAGAGCATTTGCTCCATATTCCTGTCTAAATCGTCTTTTGTTTGCAATTGGAAACTTCAACTCGGCTGTCCTAAAAGGACATTTCACTTTCTGATGTACTGTGATTTCAGCCATTTCAACTCTATGTCGTTCTCATACCAGCGCATTCGTACTGGTCATAATTGTCATTGCTACCAAATTTGGAGACTTTCTACGTCAGATAAGATGAAAATATACATCGTGTCCTCAGAAAATTCCTTGGTTACGACCTAGTATAATGTCAGTCAGTTGATGGATTTTACGAAACGGGTGTCATTTACAAAGAGAAACTCGAATAATTTATAGTTGATATGTTGACAAAAATAACAGAAAGGAGCACAACAAGAAAAATTAGCGCTGTTTCCGGTTATTTCGCTTGTCGTTAATGAATTATTCGTAACAAAGAAGTTGTGTTAAATTGAATGAATCCTACATTTTCAAGTGTGTGTTTGAATCATGTATAAGATTATGGAAAATCCACAGGAACATGGAGGGTGTGTATTGGAATGCCACAGTACGCGTAATGTCATTAGAGAGCAGCGTGCGATCTGACGGAATTTTTATGATGGGTACCTATAGACAAAACGATTCAGAATTGGTATCGAAATTACGTAGAGCGTGGATGCATTTCAGATGAAAGGAAAGGACATTCATAGAAACTGCATGTGAGTGTGGAAAAGGTAGAACAGGTGCGGGAAGTTTTGTACGTAGTCCTCGAAGGTATATGCATAGAGCTAGCCAGCAGTTAAACATTTCTAAATGTATATTTTCCACGTTTATGCTTTCTCGTCGAGTGTCTTTGAAGTAGAAACTATTTTTTCTTGTTTCTCTTTCTAGTGACACCAGTTTCATATACATCCAATAACTGCGAGACTATACCGTAACCATAGAATGTTTCTGGGGACACGTTGTATTCCTAAATTCACTCAGTGACGGGGTACATGTATTAATTTGTGGAAGTTTTTTTAAGGGGATATCCTATATTATTCCTGCGGCAAAATTCCACTTAATGTCTAAATTTAATATATAATTCAGTGAACAGTTATCTAGATGATCAACATGTAAAGAAGACTTTTCATGTGTATTGAACGTTTCCTGTTCTCACGAACATAATACGAGAAGTCAACATGCAATTAAAAATGTCACGTAACTAGTATGTACATTTCAGGCCACAGTTTAGAAGCAACATTTCAAGAAAGTGGGTTTATCGGTTATAATATCCGATGACCAGTGTTCAGTAAATTGTTATCAAGAAAGAAAGTTATGCGTTTTTAAACAAAATTAAATGTGTAATTACATACAAAATACTGGAGATAAAAACATATATTTATTAAATATTAGTACAGCTCCAGGCTGGATATATTGTTTCATTTTTATTGCATAAGCGATGTAATATTATTAGTACTGGTACGTGATCTTACAAATGATTGTAAAACATATTTCAGAAATGTCAACTGTGTGCTTATCATGTTTACTGATATTTTTAACACTAAATTGTGCAGTTAAAGGAAAATATCATGAGGATATTGAACACTTGTCTCAATCATTGATCAAATATATTTTACTTAAATATTTCACTCAAGAGGGTCCTGTCTTATTTCTGCTATCAAATAGCATTCAAGAAGAGCCTTCCTCATATTTTAATGTCATAGAATTGCCGTATACAGTACGATGGATTGAGGACATCACTCTTCGAATTGCGAGCGAGAATTATTTATGGCAGATGATGATTCAACATTCACAAAACGAAGACTTTTCCATAAATTATCGTTACAAAGGTTATATATTGTTCATAAATCCACAGACTGAGGATTTCGATAGTACTTTCATAGAAAACATGGAGATTCAAAGAAGGAATCCATACTGGAACCCACGGTCATATTTCTTAGTTTTAGCGTGTGGCAAACTTAAGGAATCTCCTGAAGAATTCGCTAACAGAGTTCTGACTATTTTAAAAAAGACGGACAATGTCATCAATGCTGTATTGTTAGTATTCAGTGACGATAGCGATGAAACCAATTCCAATGTCAATGGAAATGAGACAGATGTCACTCCAGTGGAGAACATGACCACAATATACGCTTACACACTGTTCCCGTATTTAAATGGCGCCTGTAATGAAGATGTTACCTTATTAATTGGCAAATGGACGGTGCATAATGCAAGTGAAAACAGCTTTAAAGATATTGATTTATTTCCAAATAAATTACCGAAACGATTCATGGGGTGTGTTTTAAAAATAGGAGCCATGGGGCCTGAACCCAATGTGATAAAACAGAGTTATACGACAGAAGAGGGACAAAACAAGTTTGTTCTGAAAGGAATGGCATTGGAATTAATTAATTTGTTTGCAACAGAAATGAACATGACTCCTTACTATCAAGAATCAATTCTTGGATCAAAATACGACATCTTTGTTAATTTATTTACTATGTTATTATCAGGAGAAATAGATATTTTTACAGGAGATTTAGCACTTGTACCACCTACGATCTCTGTTGCAGATCCTTCAGCTCCAATGTCCTTTAGCGCAATAAAATACTTAGTTCCTTGTCCGAAACATCTGAAGAAAACGGAGAATACTAACTTTATTTACTTTATCATCGTGGATAACTATGGGACTTGTATTCATCTTTGTGAGCATTCTGTTCTGGATTTTGTCGAATTATCCAACTCGCAGAACTAACTTTAATGGATTCAGTCTGTTGGCTCAATGTTTTAGTGGAGCGTGGGCAGTGTTACTGGGAATTTCTGTGCCTCAAATGCCTTTGTCTCTAGGAACAAGGTCTTTGTTTATTATATATGTGTGGTATTGTTTTGCAATCAGCACAGTGTTTCAAGCATATTTTACAACTTATTTAGTTGAACCGGGATATGAGGCAAGATTTGAAACGTTAGACGACGTCTATCGAGCAGGATTGAAGTATGCATTTTCTGACATAATGGGGGCCTTACGAAAAACGGTAGATATTGAAGAAGTTGACGTCTTTGAAAAGGAAACTTTTGCTGATAGTATGGAAGGTTTTAGTGGCGTGATGTTTAAGAGAAAAACATTTACGACTACAACCCTAGTCTACCCGTTACATCTAGCTAGGTTATCAGGATTTGATGATGAAAGTAAAGTTGTGTGCTACTTGGATGAATCAATTGTTACGTGGGCGTTCGGTGCCCTTCTAACTAAAGGGCATCCTTTGTTGCAAATATTAAATATCCATATCAAACGTTGCATCGAGGGAGGGCTTCTTGAAGGTTATTGGTCAAAAATTAAACACGATACTAATTTGAAAGCTAATAAAACTGATGAAAATTCCGAATATGTGGTGTTCAGTTTAACACATTTGTCTCCTCTGTTTATAGTACTATTTTTTGGATACGTTCTAAGCGTGTCTTCGTTTCTTTGTGAACTAGTGCTATTTAGAAAGAACAAACGGAGTGGTAGCCTGAAGTTTAAAGAGTTGAATATACTTGCAGAACTGAGCATTCTAGAAGAATGCAAGTAATAAATGAACAACTAATATCGGAAGCACAGTTCTTATTCTTTCACAGAGATTAAATATATTAAGTTCTGTTCTTATATCTTCGTTTTTCTTTTTATCGGTCAGTTGGTATCCTGCTATTGCTCTCAACATCTTCATTTCAGCAGCCTCTATTTGTTTTTCTGAAGGATATGTACTGAAAACTAAACGCGATACTAGTTTTAAAGCTAATAAAACTATGACAATTCTGAATATGTGGTGCATAGTTTAAAACATTTGTCTCCTCGAGTATACAGTGGAGGAAATTGGTATAAAGCCACTAACTCTTAGTAGTAAAACAACCTGAAATATGTATGCAAATACCGTATGTGTGTCATAGATTACATATAATTATCTTGGACATAATTTCATATAGGTCTCCTCATTATTGTATTTATTATATATGTAAATAATACGTAAAATCTAAGAAAACGCTGTCCTAGGGGTGGAAATCGGTATAAAGGCAGGTCAACTTCTGGCTCTTACAGAGACATAAATGTAAACAAAACACTGCAATTACATGGAGACGACGTGTCTGTGAGCATCGTTCATCAGTTACAAGTCAGCAGTACGTACAATGCCACGTGGAAAGCCTCTATCAAATGAAGAGAAATCAAGAGTTAGTGCCTTCAAGGAGATGGGCCTTTCCAATAGACAAATACCTACGAAATTGGGGCTTCAAGATGTGTCATTGATAATTTTGTCAAACTGGGCTCACAATATGGAAAAAAACAGGAAATATGGACGGACAAGAAAATTGTCTGAGCGCACTAAACGTCTCATTTTACGTAAAGCAAAAGGTAAGAGTATGTTTTCTTCTCAAATCCAGGCTGATTTGAAGTTGCCAGTAACAGCCAGACGAGTAAGACAAATTCTGTCAGAAGACAAGAACCTAAAATTTAAAAAAAAAAGTCTTAGTAAACTACCTCTGAACAATGCACATAAGAAAGCTAGAATGACTTTTGCTGAAGAACACATGTCCTGGACCTCAGAATGGAATAAAGTAATGTTCAGTGATGAGAAGAAGTTTAATCTGGACGGGCCTGATGGCCTTCAGTATTACTGGAACGACCTCCGTACTGAAGAGCAAGTTAGAATGAGTAGAAACTTCGGTGGTGGAGGCGTTATGATTTGGGCAGCATTCTGCTTTAAAGGAAGATCAAAAATAGCATGGATACGCATCAAGATGAATTCTGAGTCCTACACTGAGGAGCTTCTGGAGTCCTAATTGATACGAATGTATGAGGAATTTGGCGAAGATCTAATTTTTCAGCCAGATAATGCTTCCATTCACGTGTCTGCCAAATCAAAGGAGTGGTTCAGGAAGAAAGAAATACCACTTTTGACGTGGCCAGTCAGAAGTCCTGATTTAAACCCGATTGAGAACTTATGGGGGATCCTGGCAAGGCGTGTGTATCGCAATGGACGGCAGTTTGGGACAGTGACTGAGCAGAAAAATGTTATTCAGGAAGAGTGGGCTTCAATCTCAGTGGAAGAAATAAACACCCTCATCAAGTCAATGCCAAAGAGAATCTTCCAAGTAATTAACAACAATGGAGGTTCAACTAAATTTTAGAACTTTGTTGTAAATTTTGCGCTCAGTCTTTTTGGTTTAATCTGTGAAATACACAAAGTGCCTTTATACTAATTTCCACCCATATGTGAGAGTGGTTTCAGTTTTCATGTACTTTTTTGGACGGAAATGGATAATTAATTTTGACATTATTTGTGTGTGTTTTATACTCAATCACCTCCTAAGTTAATATAGAAAAATGCCAAAGAAAGAGTAAATAAACTTGTGTTAACCCTTTTAACAAGTGGCTTTATACCAATTTCCTCCACTGTACTAGACAAAGTGGAACAACGTGTGGGTCAGTAGTACCATAGGTATAATAAGATGACAGTTGTTTTTTTTTTAACCGATTACTTAAGACGTTATGACAGAACAAAATCCAAACACATTAATATAAATTTGGTACTTTCACAATTATTCAGTGGTATCGGAAGGTTTTGCCTATACATCAAGGGAATTAACATCAGAGAGAATGCAGATTGTAATTGTGATATTAGAAGCTAGAGTGTTTAAGATGTTATCATTGACTATCGTG
Organism: Diploptera punctata; assembly: GCA_030220185.1. Lineage (NCBI taxonomy): Eukaryota > Metazoa > Arthropoda > Insecta > Blattodea > Blaberidae > Diploptera > Diploptera punctata. The sequence goes on from JASPKZ010008345.1 coordinate 1,324,256, forward strand.
TTTTTACACGCTTTATATTAGCTTGACATGTATCTATCTATGTAACCGAATCTTTCAACGCGATTTTCACGCACTTAAAATCATTGGATCAACTTGAAGCTTTGTATTCTTGTAAAGGACCCGTGACAATACAATAATTTCATTTTTTGTTTCTAAAATCCCGGCCGAATCCCAGAAAATCAAAAAAGTGTCTTTGTATCTATGTAACGGAATTTTTGAACACGATTTTCACCCACTTAGAAACATTGGATCGACTTGAAACTTTCTATACCTGTAACGGAGCCGTGACAATACAATCATTTCATATTTATTTTCTAAAATCCAGGTCAGAATCATCAGAAAATAAAAAAAAAACATGTCTTTGTATCTATGTAACGGAATTTTTGAACATGATTTTCACCCACTTAGAAACATTGGATAGAATTGAAACTTTGTATACTTGTAAAGGACTCGTGACAATACAATATTTTCATATTTGTTTCTAAAATACTGGCCAGAATCGTGAGAAAATCAAAACTAGTGTATTTGTATCTATGTAACGGAATCTTTGAACACGATTTTCACCCACTTAGAAACATTGGATCAACTTGAAGTTTTGTATTCTTGTAAAGGACCCGTGACAATACAATAATTTAATTTTTTTGTTCCTAAAATCCCGGCCGAATCATCAGAAAATCAAAAAAGTGTCTTTGTATCTATGTAACGGAATTTTTGAACACGATTTTCACCCACTTAGAAACATTGGATCGACTTGAAACTTTCTATACCTGTAACGGAGCCGTGACAATACAATCATTTCATATTTATTTTCTAAAATCCAGGCCAGAATCATCAGAAAATAAAAAAAAAACATGTCTTTGTATCTATGTAACGGAATTTTTGAACACGATTTTCACCCACTTAGAAACATTGGATAGAATTGAAACTTTGTATACTTGTAAAAGACCCGTGACAATACAATAATGTCATATTTTGTTTCTAAAATCCTGGCCAGAATCATCAGAAAATAAAAAAAAATGAAAACTGGTGTAATATGTTGTGGACTTGTCGACTTTTTAGTCAATCATTGTAAGAGCTCAGTTGGTAGGGCGGTGAAATCTAGTGGTATATAATTTCGGTAATCCGTAGGTCGCTGGTTCAAATCCGGCTGGGAGGATTTTTTTAGAAGAGTATTACTTTTTGCTCATACTACAATAGTATCGAATTTAAAGATATTTACATTTTTATCTTCTTCTGTAAAATATTAAAACTAAAAAAATAAATAATAGTTTTAAAAAACTAAAACAACACGCTTTATTAGAAAACCGAACTAAAAAATAAAAAATAATTTTAATTTCCAACACGCATGGGATAAAATTAAAGTGGTCAATAAAAAAATCGTCTCCAACACACATAGAATAAAACTAGAGTTATCAACAAAAAGAAAATTATTTTACCATCAAAAGCGTGGGGTGCTTTTTATGATTTTTACATTTTCTTCTTAGAGACTTTAATTTTACCAATATATGTTTATTATCAAATATATTAATGGATATAGAGTACCCCACGCTTTTGATGGTAAAATTATTTTCTTTTTGTTGATAACTCTAGTTTTATTCTATATATGTTGGAGATGATTTTTTTGTTGACCACTTTAATTTTATCCCAAGCATGTTGGAAATTAAAATTATTTCTTATTTTTTAGTTCGGTTTTCTAATAAAGCGTATTGTTTTAGTCTTTTTAAACTATTTTTTTATTTATTCTTTTAGTGAAGTCATCTTTCTACTCGTGTAAAATTTTAAATAAATTACTTTCAACAGAAAATAACTATAAACTTTTTAATGCATGTAAGATTCAAATAAAATTTCAGATTTGAATAGAAGCACGTATTGTATCAAAAGTTTGACATAAACTATAACACTAATCTATCTTGGGGTGAAAGGGGTTTGTAAACATGAGATAGTAATAAGTAAATAAATTATAAATGATTTGTGAATTTACCAAAGAATTTACGATATTATGTTATACTCGTAAAATTGTCACTTACATAGAGGTTTAAGAAATTATGTTAATTTTTACTTGAAAATGGCTACAGTGTGACAGATCAGGTAATATAATATTATTCAAGTTGATGGAAGTAGTCAGTAAGATTATTTTTACTGTCAATGGTGCATTTGTAAATGTGAATATTGTGTGACAATAAAATCCTCTGTGTTTCTCTTTCTTTTAATGCTCGTCTCGTTACGTAATTCCGTCTACTTTGTGTTTAATTACACTTGGTTTCACATATTAAATAATCGTATCAAACGCTGCATAGAGGCATAACTTCTTGAAGGATCATCATCAACAATGATTAAGCCCAATGGCCTGTTCCGATCTCATTATAGGTCGAATTGGTCCTTCCAGCTCTTCAGTGGTTTTCCCAACATTCTCCTCCCTTTTGGTTTATTGTATTGTAAGCCTATATTTTCCCTTTACAGAGATTTAGGCGCTCTCCCCCTACAGGGAAGAATTTGAACCATACTAATTTAGTTACACTTGTTTTCGTATAGATGTCATTTTGAGTGGTCCGTGGTCAGCCTCATACTGACATCTAGGAAACCAAGGAAGTACTAGGACGGGAAAATTCGGTAAATTTTGCTTAGAGGCCTTTTTATTCAGGCTTAAGGATTATTTACGAGCCTGAAAATCTTCAGGCTCGGGACCCACGGCTTAAACTCCCTCCCGGAGGACTTGCTCCTTGGATTTTTCCGTCCTAAAAAATCCATCGATCCCGGCCGGGTTTGAACCCGCGACCCTCGGGACCAGAGGCAAGGAGCATAACCACTAGTCCACCGCGGCCGACCCTTTTGGTTTATAATTATACATTCTTCTTGGTATGCGGTGTTCATTTATTCGTTCGTAATACGTGCTGAAGGTGAGCATTTTGATAATATTTTATTCTTTCACAGAGGTTAAATATATTAAGTTCTGTTCTTATATCTTCGTTTTACTTTTTATCGGTCCTTTGGTATACTGCTATTGCTCTGAACATCTTTCAACAGCCTCTATTTGTTTTCTTGAAGGATATGTATTGAAAATTAAATACTAGTTTGAAAGCTAATAAAACTAATGACAACTCTGAATATGTGGTGCATAGTTTAAAACATTTGTCTCCTCTGTTTATAATACTTTTTGTTGTGCGGTTTGTTTCTTTGTGAACGGTTTGGTAGCTTAAAGTTTAAAGAGTGGACTATACTTGCAGATCTATGTATTCTAGAAGAAAGCAAGTAATACATGAAAAACTAATTTCGTAAATACAGTTTAGATTTCGCCGCTTTACAACAATGACGAAATATGGATGAAATCACCTCTCTGCTCAGTAACACCTACTGTGTAATTGAAGTGTTTTCAACATAAAATAACTAGAAAGTGTTTAGTGTATACATAAATGACATTCATTTAAATCTCTAGTTTCTGGAAAATATTATATATTGAATCAAAATATTGAGACATATTACTCTAATAGGGCTTAATGTGAAAACTTATGATAATATGGTATAAAAGTGACACTATTCTAGAGGTTCCAGAAATGATATTTGTCATGAAAATTGGTACTATGCGACAGCTCTTAATAATAATATATCGGATTGATGTAGGATGTACTCCGTTAGATCGTTTGTGCAACCAATGGCGCACTTGTAGATACGTAATATTGTGTGGCAATATAAATGTTGAGTTTGATTTCCTTTTAATACCCTTCTCATTTCATAATTCGTATACTTTGTTAGTAATGATTAATTAAAGTTTGGGAGATTTGAAAGGGAGACATCCAGTATAGACATACTGTAAGAATACTCCATATTAAAGTAATTGTTTATGGTAACATTATACAAAATGCATTTATACAGTGTAATTAAATCTGGAACAAATATATTATTGAATATATGACTGTGTTGAATTTTTGAATATCAGAAAATATTGTTAGATTTTACATTATAGAAATGTAAGCACAGTACAGGACGTTCACAAGGAGAATTCAATAGTAACTGACGTAACAATTGTAGTAAAATGAAAAAAAAATAGCCCTCAGATAGTATATATATTTCAATTCGAAGCATTTACATATAGATTTCAATATATTTTACAGAGAATATGGAGTTTCTATATTTAGTTATTGTAATTAAAATGTAGGGTTTTATATCGGTAACTGACGTAACTGTAGAATGCAACATAGTTTAGAGAGGGAGAGTAAAATAATAATCTATGTGATTTTTTTTCCCAACAAGCAATTGAGGATTTACGTGGGCTAACAGCTTAAGTGCAAGACCATAATTCTGAGTAATCTGGAGTTGAAAATTACGATATAACTTTTTGTGTGTTCCTATATCATTTCTATTAAATTTTGAAAGTACATATTATCAATAGGACGAAGAAATGTTGGAAGACCCAGTAAAAGGTGGATAGACCAATTCTAAGATGACATCTGAACAGACCAGCAAGTCTAATCCTTGATGATGATTATGAAGACATTATCAATATAGCATTTCTTGAACAAAAAATAACGAATTAATGTAGAGATACAAAATTAAAAGAAAATGTTAATATCGACTTTCTTTTAAATTGTTAGTACACAGAACACCAATATATTGTTTCTATTGAATAATATTGTGTAAGACAAGAACACAGACACTTCTGTCAACTGTGTACTTTATTGCACAATAACACAAATCCATAAATAAACTCTAGCATTTCGTACTATCTGTATATAAATAGGCAAGTCAAAACAGTTAAGTGTCATTTTCTCCTCTGTTTGTCATACATTTATTAGTAGCTATTGACGAGCTTTAGTGTTATCAATAAAAATTTGGGAACATTAAATTCTACAGTTTTTAACTGCAAGTCAGTGTTTAAGAAAAGTCTTAATGGTGCAAGAGCTACATTTCTTACAGAGAAGCATGTGATTTACAAAGACCATGTCCAAAATATTATCTGCCGTTTTTAACTGGAAGGCACTAAAATCAAGCGCCGAAGCTCATTTTTAAATTGTATGCAAGTAATGCATATACTTGTTTTAATCACAGAGGTAGAAGATCATCCTGCCAGTGTAGGGGTGACATATGGTGACATGTCGGGTCCACCCAGTCGTTATACCTGGTTTTCTCATCGTGGAGTCGCTATTTATTGTAGATACCCAAATTCTTCACGATACTGGGTGCTTATTTAGAATATATCACCTCCATCATCAGTTACACTCCAACATAAATACAGGATGAACGGTAATTGCACCGACAAACTTTAGAGACTGATTCCTGACTGAAAATGAAGGGTAAAGTCCTATAAACATGTGTTCGGAGATGGAAGACGTGCGTGCAACGACAACATCGTCCCAGCACACAGTAAATAGCATAATCGCATCCACGTCACAACAGATGTTCAAAGTGGCCTCCATGGGATGCAATGCACGCCTTCACACGTATCATGGATTGCCTCACTCTTTCGCATGTTCCGGCCTCTCACCGAATAGCGTCACAGGCGACGTGGACACGCTGTTGAAGGGTAAGTACATCAGGAACTGGTTCAGCATATGGAATACTTTTCAGATGCCCCCAGAGGTAAACATCCAGTGGGTGTAAGTCCGGTGATCTGGCAGGCCATGCAACAGGGCCGAGAGATTGTCATTCGTCACTGCCATCTACCGTGGCAACGATGCATTTATGGACATTTATTTATAAGACATTTTTTCCTCAATTTATTAGTAAAAAACCAGGCCCTGCAGTTTGTCGGTGTAATTAAAACTCACCGTGTATGTACACTGTATTTTTGTGATTATGGTCTGATACAATTTAAAACTAACAGTGTCAGATACAATATAAGGTGACGTGTTATTTATGGACGAATATCGCCCATTTGGCGAACAGTAGTGCTATGAAAATAACATATGCTCCGAGAACTGCACTGTTACATTAATTCTCCGAATAGCCAAATTTTTACTAAATCAAAATCCAGTATAAGGCTATCAGTATCTTTATTCGCATGATTCTTCACTTTTTCGAGATATTCCTGTTTGAAGACTGTTGTACCTCTGAACATTACTAAGATGAATTCTTTCTTTGGATCATTAGGGTTCACGTTTAAGATAAGTTCCATTCCCCTTACTCAAAACAACTTCACTTCTCTACGGCCGAACATAGCAAACACAAACTTATTTTTCAAAACCCAAATAAAAAAATCACAAACACCTTATTAGTAAACAACCCGAAGAGGGCTAAAAAAATAAGACCCTAAAGCGGGGAGATGAGGATTGGTCCTGTATCTCCTAAAGTAGTCACAAATATCGGACTTTGGTTTCCTCAAACTGAAACAGCTGTTACAATTTAACTTTTAGTACATTAACTACTTGTCCCTTATTCCTGTTATCAAATATCACACAAGAATAACCTTTCTCATCTTTTAATGTCGTAGAAGTACCGCATACTATCATTTGGGTCGACGATATCACTCTTCAAACTGCCAGCGAGAATTATGAATGACCGATGATGATTCAACATCCTCAAATTAAAATTATTTCTTATTTTTTCCGTATAAATATTATATTTTGTTCACAAAACCACAGATTGAGGACTTTGAATATAGTTTTGTTGTTAAGGTCAAGAAACTAAAAAGAATGTGTTACTGGAATCCAAGTCAAATTTCTTAGTTTTCGCATGTGGTAAACTTCAGAACTCTCCTAAAGAATTCGCAGATACAGATCTGAATATTTTAAAGAAGACGGGCAAAACCATAATGCCGTGTTGATAATATTTACTGGCGATACTGATGAAACCAATTCTAATGTCAATGGAAAAGAGGCAAATGTCACTCCGGTAGAGAACATCACCACAATGTACGCTTACACACTGTTCCCATATTTAAATGGCGCTTGTAGATGTTGCCTTATTAATTGGCAAATGGACTGTAGACAATGCAAGTTACAGAGTTATACAAGTGAAGATGGAGGGAACAAGTTTGTTTAGAAAGGAATAACTTTAGAATTAATTAATTTGTTTGCAACAGAAATGAATATGACTCCTTGCTACCTCAATGTTGGCCGGATATCTGGCCAAACTGATGTTTCATCACTAATAAACACCTTTGACCTGATTATGTTAAAAATTTCCCGCTGTAAAATTCCACATGATGATCTATATTTGATAAATAATTAAGTGGGCAGTCGGAGTTATGGCTGACGATTGACATGATTAAGTTTGAAACAGTGCAGTATCATGAAAAACGTGACATTTATAAGGTGATTTGCAAAAAAAAATGTTCTCCGATGAATTTGATTGATGATGCCTCACAATGTTTACTTCCCAACATTAATTTAATATAATTAAGTGAATGTTTATCGAGAGGATCAGCATATGAAGAGATGTTTCATATTTATCACATTAATTTCGCACGAACCGAGACAACTCTTGAACATGCAACATAAAGTTCAGGTCTTTTACATTTATTCACTTACCAGCTCAGTCTAACAGCAACATTTGAATTAAGTGGAGATATTGGTTATAATATGATAACCAAAGGTCAGTAAATTGTTATCGAAAACCTACGTTACGCGGGCTTGTTGGCACAATTTAAAATGTAATGGCATTCTGTAAGAGCATCATAGAAGAAAATTAAATTCTGGTATAATATCGAATATAACTGTTATTTTTATTAGCTGAGCTCCAGGATTTTAAAATAACATTGTTTCTATTCTATCTGAGAACTGGTGTAAAATTTAAGTAGGTACTTATTGTTATCACGTGTTAAAACACGAAGACATATTGGTTCGTGATCTTGCAGATAAAACAAAAATAATTACAAAAACTTCAAGTGCGTTCACACAACCTTTACTGATATAAAATTTAAATACTAAATTGTGTAGTTGAAAGAACATACACCCAGAATATGGGGCATTTGGTTAATCATTCATCAAATATATTTTACTTAAGTATTTCACTCAAATAGGTCCTGCCTTATTTCTACTATCAAATAGCACTCAAGAACAAACTTCCCCATCTTTGAATACCATTGAATTACCGCAAACAATACGATGGATCGAGGATATCACTCTTCAAATTGCGAGCGAGAATTATTTATGGCCGATGATGATTCAACATCCACAAAATGAAGAATATTTTATAAATTATCCTTACAAAGGTTATATTTTGTTCACAAATACACAGACTGAGGATTTCGATGGTACTTTTATAGAAAACATGGAGAATCAAAGAAAGAATCTATACTGGAACCCACGGTCATATTTCTTAATTATCTCACATGGCAAACTTGAGGAATCTCGTGACGAATTCGCTAACAGAGTTCTGAAGATAATAAAGAAGACGGACAATATCATCAATGCTGTGTTGTTAATTCTCAGTGGCAATACTGACGAAACGAATTCCAATGTCAATGGAAATGAGACAAATGTCACTCCGGTAGAGAACATCACCACAATATACGCTTACACACTGTTCCCATATTTAAATGGAGCCAGCAATGAAGAATTTACCTTATTAATTGGCAAATGGACTGTGGATAATACAAGTGAGAAGAGTTTTAAAACTATTGATTTTTTCCCACGTAAATTGCCGAAATTATTAACGGGGTGTGTTTTAAATATAGGAGCCATGGGACCTGAACCTCAAGTAATAAAGCCAGTTACACGAATGGAGATGGAGAAAACAAGTTTGTTCAAGGAATAGCCTTGGAATTAATTAATTAATTTGCAGCAGAAATGAAGATGATTCCTAACTACCAAGAACCAGTTGATGGAATAACAACAGTCTCAATGTTAATTTGTTTGTAATGTTGATATCAGGAGAAATATACATTCTTAATGGAGTTTTTCCTCAGGTACAGCCTATTATCTCTCTTGCAGAACCCTCAGCTCCAATGTCAATTCGCGCATACAAGTACTTAGTTCCCTGTCCGAAACCTCAGATGAAATCGGAGAAGATATTAAACCTATTTAGTGTATCATCGTGGATAAGTATGGACATTGTATTCATCTTTATAAGCGTTTTATTCTGGATTATGTCCAATTATCCAACTCGCCGAAATTACTTTACTGGATTCAATCTGTTGGCTCAAACTTTTAGTGCAGCTTGGGCAGTGCTATTGGGAATTTCAGTGCCACAAATGCCTCTGCATCTAAGAACAAGATCTTTGTTTATTATATATGTGTGGTATTGTTTTGTAATCAGCACAGTGTTTCAAGCTTACTTCACAACTTACTTAGTTGAACCGGGATATGAAGCAAGATTAGAATCTTTACATGACGTCTATCGAGCAGGATTGAAGTATGCTTACTTTGACGGAAGGGAGACCGTGCGAAAAATTGTGGATATTGAAGAAATTGACATTTTTGAAAAAGAAAATTTCACTGATATTTTTGAATGTTATAAGAACGTGTTGTTTAAGAGAAAAACATTTACGATTTCAGGGCAATTTTACCCGTTGCACCTAGCTAGGTTATCAGGATTTGATGATGTAAGTAAAGTCGTGTGTTACTTGAATGAATCAGTTGTTACGTGGCCAATCGGCGCCCTTCTAACTAAAGTACATCCTTTATTGCAAATATTAAATATTCATATCAAACGTTGCATAGAGGGAGGACTTCTTGAAGGATATTGGTCGAAACTTAATCACGATATTAATTTGAAAGCTAATAAAACTGATGAAAAATCTGAATATGTGGTGATCAATTTAACACATTTGTCACCTGTGTTTATTCTACATTTTGTTGGATACATTCTAAGTGTGATTTCGTTTCTTTGTGAACTCGTACAATTTAGAAAGAAGAGGAAACGGATTGGTATAATAAAAATTCAAGAGTTGAGCATACTTGAAGAACTAAGATTCTTTGAAGAAAGCAAGTAACTCGGTTTAGGAGTACCTCCTCGCAATAAATATGCGTGTTTCTTAATTGTGATATAATGTTTGTATCAATACTTCATTTCTGCATTATATATTGGGTCTTCGTATTGATCTTGTAGAAGATTTCCGGGCTGTTGGTCGTTGACTTGAGGCTTGTAGTTCCCCGACGTTTCGCCAGAGACTGCGTCTGGCATCCTCAAGGGTTGTCTTGAGACTGGCAATTTTGTCGACTACCTGCCCTATTTATACATTTATCCGCGACGTGTTCTCTGCGCGAACCTCTGCGCTTTACTAGGGAATTGTATGTGTGGTAGCTTCCCGTTGCTTTCCACACCGATGAAGAATGATGATGATGATGATAATTGTGAGGATGATGATGATGATAATTGTGAGGATGATGATGATGATGGCCATATGATTTCGGGGACCGTTTGGCCTTAAAGTTTTCCTGACATTTGTCTTACAGGTGAGGAAAAAACCCGATAAAAACCTCACCCAGAAAAACTGCCCCGACCGGGGATCGAACCCGGGCCCGCCGCGTGACAAGGCAGCACGCTACCTCGAGACCACAACGGTGGACATAATAATAATAATAATAATAATAATAATAATAATAATAATAATAATAATAATAATATTAATAGTATTAATAATTATTATTGTTTTTTTAATGTTCAGTATATCTTGTGTTAAAATTTCTTGTTGATCTACCGATGTAAAACTTATCACAATTTTGTACTTTATTTTATAAACGCCTTTATTTTCGTATTTATTTGTTACTTCAATTTTGTTTGATACGATGCTATTGAGTTTGTTATTAGTTTTAAAGGCGATTTTTTATGTTTTTGTCTTTTTTTTCATCGAATTAACTAATTTAACCGTTTAAAAATTGGGAGAGATATTCTGTGCCACATATACGAAGGCTTGATTCTCGCAAGGTATCCATGATGAACGCAGGAATGCTCATCATTGTGTTTGACGAGTGAAACTGATCCAAGTCACCAGGTAGCGTTACCTGTCCAGCGGAGCGCTCCAGGTGCATATCGGAGCGCACCATCTCACGGAGCTCGTGTTTTACATCGCTGCTGTATTGTGTCACAATGCTTTACTAAATTGTTTGTATGTGGAAGCAAGACAAACGAATGGCAGAAGTCGTACTTTCCATTATAATAAGTTTTAAGCATAACTTTTTAAATCCACAAACATATTTTCTGTGTATATTAAACTCTTCCCATGGTAAATTGCACATGATAATCTAAATTTTACAAAATAAATAAGTGAATGTTTATCGAGAGGATCAACATATGAAGAGATTTTTTCATATATGACAATTTCACGTCGCACGAACATTTTACGACTAATGAACATGCTAAACAGAGATCAGGTCATTTGCGTGCATTCACATATCAGCCCACAGTTTAACAGCAACAATTTAATAAATTTGATCTATTGGTTATGTTATGATAACCAATTGTCAGTAAAGTGTTATCAAACACCTAAGCTACGCGGTTTTCTTGACAACGTTTAAAATATAATTAGCATTATAAAATTGCATCAAAGAAGAAACAAAAATTCTAAAGATATAACGTCCAAGAAAACATGTTTTCATAGCAGAAAAGATCCAGACTTTCAAAAGGACATCGTTTCATTGTTCCCTTCTTTATTATATAACTGGTGTCGAATAAAAGTACATACATACATAAGGACTTTATTAAACTAAAAGTAAGATACATACAATGTTATTTACTAATATCGATCGCACGGGCAGTAAGCCGTACGTGCTGTTGACAGTCCGTTACAATAAGTTGTGGTTTGGTAATAATATTCTTAAAAATACACAATAATATTACAATTAGATATCAATACAATTACATTATACATTGACTTAGTTATGTAGAATTATTAAGAATTAATGGTATTGCAATTTGTTAACATATTTATTTATTTTTTTAGGAAATAAACCCAATGGGTACAACTTGGACACTACACACACCCAGTCACAAGGTTGAGATTTTAAAAATCCCTTACCCCGTCGGGATACGAACCCGGGTCGCCGGAGTGGAAGGTAGGGACTCTACCGACTACGCCACAGCGACGGACTAACATATTTATTTATTCCTGAATAAGTGTTGTTGGTATTTTCCGCGTTTTGTCCAGAAATCTACCCAAGTTTATCCAATTTTCTGGGTTTACCAGTAACTCGTAGCATGCCAATCTTTCACGATTTGCATTCAAAAATCTTTCCGGTAATAACTGATGCCTCCAATATTCTAAATTGTTACATTTTCCTAATATATGTATCTCGTCTTCAAAGCTCCCGCACATTGGACATATTCGCATATCGTGATGGTCGCTAATTTTTAAAAAAAATCCATGCCCCTAACCTGAACCAAGAAAGCCCTGATCTCTCTTTATATCCTAGATTGAGTATATAATATTATTTTCCCCAAACTTGTTTTAGATCTCTTTGTAAAAACAGTGATTTTTTCCCGCACATTCGGCCAAAATATTTTGTCGGTTTATATCTAAGTACCTCCTTATTTTTCTCCACACATTCTTGCGATTTTCAGTCCCTTAGAATAAAGGCATGTAGATTACTAATGTTAATATGTGTTAAAGCACGGGGACATATCGGTACATGATCTTGCAGAGAGAGAAAAATTACTAATTACAAAAATATCATTCATGTTGTTACAGACTTTACTGGTATATTCAATATAGAATTGTGTAGTTAAGGGAAAATATCATGAGGACAATGGAGAATTAATTCAATCACTGATTGAACATTTGTACATAAATATCTCTGCTATCAAATATCACTCAAGACGAATCTTCCCAATCATTGAATGTCGTAGAATTATCTCAAACAATACTATAGGTCGTGGATATCACTCTTCAAATCGCGAGTGAGAATTATCTATGACCGACGATGATTCAACATCCACAGAACGTAGAATATTCCATACATTATTCTTCAGAGGTTATATTTTGTCCATAAATCCACGACTGAAGATTTCGACTGTAGTTTTATTAACAATATGGAGAATGTTATTTGTTTTAATATCAGCCGACAAACATACATTATCGTTTACACGCCATAAAACAATGAAGATATTCGTGCAGTTAAATAGATAATTTATATCCTGGAAACGCATGCTAATATCGATTTTAGACAATTTTATCGCAACTTCCATCATACAATTTAAACTAAAAGTACATAAAATGTTAAAGTTACAGTTAAATAAATTACATTACAATAAATAGTTCATCTACATAAAAACTCTGATTCTTAAAATTGGATATAACCATCAAATTATTAACAAACTAATAAGAGAACAAAGAAATAAAATTAATATTGACAAATATAATGAAGCTTGATAAAGAAATTTACGAAAATGAAGTTACAATGATAACCCTTACATCTACAGGCATTGAAACCTTAAAACTAGTAAAAACAATTAGGAAACACGATAAAACAGTGTAGTGCAAATAATATATACATGGAAATAAAGGTATTTACAAGCTAAATTGTAATACTTGTGATAAATTTTATATCGATAGAGCCACCAGATATTTTAATGTAAGATATAACGATCATTTCAAAGACTTCAAATTTAATGAGGGGGAAGTCAAGTTATGCGAAGCATGTTATAAATGCAGATCATCGATTCAACACAATTGACAATACACTCTCAATACTACACAGAGAGTGTAACAACCATAATATACACATATTAGAAGATATCGAGATTCTTAAACAAATGAGAAATGATAATTGCTAAACGAGAACACATCTAACTACTTCAACTCTCTATACAGTATTCTTATTAAAACGATCAGCTGGCATACTATCGAGCTGCTGAAGATGGAACAAGTAGGTGTGAAAGGCCAACACAATTTTAATGAATTTTAATATTTGAAGACGACTGATATCTCATTTACTTTTATTTTATTTTAAATTAATAGTTATTAAGTTAAGAGGTAGTCAAAATGTATATGTAAAAGTGTACATACAGTTGTGTAATAATATAAGTCAATGATGTATAAGGTTTAAAAAATGTAATATTACTATGTAATGGTGTATGCTGAGGAATCAATAAAATGAAAAAAATACATACATGCATACATACATACATACATACATACATACATACATACATACATACATACATACATACATACATACATACATACATGCATGCATGCATGCATGCATGCATACATACATACATACATACTACATACATACATACATACATCCACATACATACATGACATACATACATACTACATACATACATACATACTACATACATACATACATACATACATACATAATACATACATACATACAATACATACATACATACATACATACATACATACATACATACATACATACATACATACATACATCATACATACATACATACATACATACATACATACATACATACATACATACATACATACATACATACATACATACATACATACATACATACATACATACATACATACTACATACATACATACATACATACATACATACATACATACATAACGATGGTAATATTCAATGTACCGGAAGACGTAACAATCGAAAATGCATCTAGCATTATAATAACACAAAACCCAGAACTTAATCTCAAAGAAGATGACATTCAATCCAAATTCAAATATAAAACCAAAGCAAATAAGTTTAATTTAGTTGTGGAAGTGAACTCTCAAACACCGGAGAAGATTACAAGATAACAAGCTGAAGATCGGTTGGACAATTTGCCACCTGAATGATTATCTCGCAGTTTTCAAGATGTTTCAAATGTAGTAGACTGTCACAACACACAAAATAAATGTACACGAGAAGAAACATGTCCCCATGTGCAGGAAACACAAATTAAAAGAATGTACAGCTCCAACTTCAGACTACAAATGTATAAACTGTGTAACTTTCAATACCTACAACAAGAAAAAAAATATGTGAAAATCACACATCGCTAGACAAGAATGCCCTAGTTTGCTCGCCACTCTAAAGAAGTACAGAATGAACATAGACTACTAAAATGGCGCAACATCAACAGACTACATCACCAACGCAAACAAACTTAGATGTATGCAAATAAATCTACAGCACTCAAGAGCAGCCACAGATAACCTCATGGAACTGATTGTTAAAATAAATAGACATGGCATTTATACAGAGCCTTACACATATCAAAACAAAACTCATGGAATTATAAAAGATATCGAACATATACATCCGGAACAGGGAAGAAGAGAGCGACCATAGTTATTCCAAATAGCAATGTAGGTGCACTGCTAATTACACAATTATCGATGAAGACACAGTCTTAATAGAAATAAAGTACGGGAATATGAAATTATATGCTGCCAGCTTATATTATGATATAAACGTACCAATACAAAACCAATTCAGCAGATTAGACGAAATACTGGAATTTTGCAAAGGAAATGGTGTTATAATTAATGTAGATACCAATTCGCGATCTACAACTTGGCATGATGTTCTAACAAATCCAAGGGAGAAATACTAGAAGAATATTTAATCAGTAAACAACTTCATATATTAAACGAAAAATGCATAAACACAACCTTTCAAACCAGCAGAGGATCAAGCAACATCGATTTAACTATAGTGAACAGCAATTTACTGACAGCAGTTAATGAATGGGAGATCAGCAATGAAGAAAGTTGTTCAGATCACAACATAATAAAATATTCTATATTTTCAAATACAATTAAATTTGATACACTTTAGGTTAAGTAAAACATAGAACAATAGTATTGTATATAGTAAACCATCTAGCTTTAAGTAAGATTAATTGTAAACACTGTTTAATTTTATAGTTGTATAATAAGAACACCACAATGCATGTAGTATTACTCCACGTAATGGAGCATGCAGTTGAATAATAAATAAATTTTAAAAAATACATACATACTACATACATACATACATACATACATACATACATACATACATACATACATACATACATACATACATACATACATACATACATACATACATACATACATACATACATACATTACATACATACATACAACACATACACACATACACACATACACACATACACACATACACACATACACACATACACACATACACACATACACACATACACACATACACACATACACACATACACACATACACACATACACACATACACACATACACACATACACACATACACACATACACACATACACACATACACACATACACACATACACACATACACACTACACACATACACACATACACACATACACACATACACACATACACACATACACACATACACACATACACATACATACATACATACAACATACATACATACATACATACATACATACATACATACATACATACATACATACATACATACATACATACATACATACATACATACATACATACATACATACATACATACATACATACATACATACATACATACATACATACATACATACATACATACATACATACATACAGACATACATACATACATACACACACACACTTCCTGTACATAGTATAAAAAATAACATTTATATAACAAAATTATTAACACTAAAGAACCTGGTGATTCATGTTCACAGAAAAAATTTCTCCATACATCCCTATCCTCAGTTGATACTTCACAATAATTCACTGTATATTTGTCGGCCGGGCTAATTTAGTTATTATCTTCCTCGCCTTTGGTCCGGAGCGGTGGATGGATTTTTAGAATGGAAAAATCCAAAGGACAAGCCCTTCGGGAGGAACTTTAATCCGTAGGTTCCAAATCTGAAGGCTCGTAAGAGAACCGCAAGCCTCAATTTAAAGATCTGTGAAAAATTTAACAGACCCTCATCCACTCAAACAATACCGTAGTGGCTACCACTGTTTCATACAACAAAATTCTCGTAAAATACATTTTATAGATGTCGACTGTAAAGTTATTTTTAAAATCCTTGTTTTTTAATAAGTCCTTGACTAAAATGTGAATTTTTTACGTTTATTTATTTATTTATTTTTTTAGTTCCTCCATTTATTTAATTTTGAACGTTTTACAATTCTGGTGGTAATGCTATCAAGGTAAGAAAATGTATAAATGTCTTACAATACGAATTATTCTAAATGTGTATGTGTTGCTGTCTGATTTCTGCTGATTTTTAAAGCTAATGTTTTATTCTCTTTTATTCTAAGACCGTATTATTTACTTATATTATACGCATCTTTAAATTTTATTTTTATTTTATTGTTTGCAGAAATCGTTACACTATCTGTACAAATGTGTACTTAATTGTATCTACCAGAACAAAATATGCCCTGTGTACTGCTATGATTCAACTCTGTACGTCGGTTAAATCATTACTGTGCCTTGTTATCACATTAACAATATATTTAAATTGATCTACTTCTTCAAAAGCATTTAGCGTCTTACCAGGTTGAATTATATTTCTTCTTGGATCTTTAATTTACACAATGTAATTTGTTTTCT
This sequence comes from Diploptera punctata, assembly GCA_030220185.1. Classification (NCBI taxonomy): domain Eukaryota; kingdom Metazoa; phylum Arthropoda; class Insecta; order Blattodea; family Blaberidae; genus Diploptera; species Diploptera punctata. The sequence continues at coordinate 1,341,662 of JASPKZ010008345.1, forward strand.
CAGCATATATGTTCAGTCCAAGTCTAGTATAACCTTTTAACTATGTTTTTGTATACTTCTTCTATAGTTGCCATTGACCATTCCATAACATCCAAACCATGTACATCCGAACCGATTGAGGGTCTTTCCACTTTTCAGCAGTTGCCCTTTTACCAGCCGGCTGCTGGCCCTTCACATCCACATGTGTCAATCACAGAGGTAGATGATCAACAGCCAGTGTAGGGGTGACATGTGGTTAGCATGTCGAGTCCCCCAGCCGTTATAGCTGGTTCCTCAACCTGGAGCCGCTACTTATTGTAGCTACCCAATTGCCTCACGATGCTGGGTGGGCACCGGTCCCATACTGGCCGAAATACCATGATAAAATTTCTTCCCCCATGGAGACTCGAACCAGCGCAAGTCCCGTAGCTTTGCCGCTCGGCTACGGCGCGGGACACCATGTACATAACCTTCAATAAACAGCATGTTTGCAGATGTTCTTTAACGAATTAAAATATAAAAGTAATGTTCTCTAATTCACTTTACTAATGGAGTTAATTGCACTTTCTTACCCAATCCCATAACTACCTTCTTTGCTTTAAAATTATCTACATGTCTTATATAGAGTGATTCTGTAAGAGCCTGCAAAAATTAAACAGGACATAGCGGATGCTGCACTGAACAATTTGGGGTAGGAAACCTAGGGTTCGAGAAGCCAGTCTATCGATGTATAAAAAGTTCCCTATTGTGTTAATAAAGGATACTGATCATTTTAATATACCGACTGGATCCGTGAATAAAGATATTTTTAGCCTCGAATACAGGAATTCTGTCGCAATGTTTTAGACCTTCGAATAATGAAAACGCGAATAAGGAGCATTTACTGTATTGTGGTGATGCTTCTTTTGTAGTATTTACTTTGGGCAGATTGGGAGTGTCTTGTTTCTGTCTATAATTTTAACAGTTCTAAGTTGTCTCTTTTAAGTCTGTAGCCATCTACCTCACAGGTTCTGCTACAATTTTGTAGTCCCAATTCATAAATATCAGTTCTATCTACTTTCCTTTGCCCGGGCACATCAGAGACAAAGATTGATTCATCTTCCCTATGTTGTATGTTTAACATTTATTAACTGTTACCATGAAATTATTAAAAACACTGTAGTAATTTATATAGTTCATATCTAACTCTGAATAGTATCATGAAAAACTAGAAGGAAAAGGGGAGCTAATATGACTTGAGAAAGCTTTAGAATAGGAATTAATATGAAGCTGCGATATCATAACTAGTTAAACAGTAATTAAACATTCGTTTTACTAAAATTTGGTTTAATGTTTAAATTATAAGTCTGGTTAATTAAACAGAAATAACTTGTGAACATTATATAAATTTAAAGACAAATATGAATACATAAATGATATAAACAATATAAATCAATTACCTTGGTCATCAAATAAATTTAAAAAACAAAATAATGAGAATACTAATAATTACTCACTCATGCACCCAAGCATACTTTTGTCCAGCCGAGGGTCCACATCCCGGATGCCCTACCCTGGCTTACAGGACCAAAACAAAACAGCTGCACTCGAGCTAACCAAAATGTTACAGACAATATCCAAGATGGTGATGACACTGTTTGTAACTTATGTCACGTATTTGAGTATTCCGAGGAAGAGGGGAAGTTGCGCAACTACACACAGCCCAGAGGGAAGGGGTGGGGAGGTAAGTAGGAGAAAACACAAAGAAGAATGAAATTGGCACTGTTCTAGAATCTCACTGTAGAGGAAAGATACACTAACGTAGATGTTACGTACCGAAAATTCACTTTCGGTACAAGTCTTCATATAAACACCTATTATTTTCGTTGCAGTATCCTTCAGATTCAGTCTCCGGGGTTCTTTGCTTTAATTCCAGTTACGTTGAGGTAGCAACGTCCATATTTCGTTAATCTTTGTTTTAAATATTGAATAGATCTCTATTAAACGTAATTGTTCCGTTCCTGACACAAAGTCTCTGCTCCCTTATTTTGTAAACTGCCTACTATTTCGTTACTCTCAATATACTTCTATGGGTGAACAGCTCATCAGGAGAGATTGTTTGTGAATTGAACACGACCTAAGCCCGAATCCCTATTACGTTTCATGGCGAGATCAAAGACGTCCTCCCCACCGCAGAAATTCTAAGGCTGTAATCTGAGCAACGTATCAACAGATGAATTACATTTTTTTTACTCAACTGATTGTTTGTGGGATCTGGACAAATGAAAGTCAGAAATGTTACGTTCCGTTTACTTTGTTGCTCTTTCAACTTTCAGCGCGTGATGTTTTTCTCTTCTTATATTGAATTAATTGTATTAAACCCTTTGCGCTGAAAATGAATCAGGATAATCTAAATTTAATAAATGCTTATGTGAATGGATATCGAGACGATCAACATTTCAGGATGATTTTTTATTTCTATATAACGATTTCAGGTTGCACGAACATTATACGACTAATGAACATGCAATCAAAATCAACATGTTATTTACGTACATTCAAATTCTATCGCACAGTTTTGTAGCAACATTTGTATAAAGTGGATCTATCTGTTATTATATGATAACGAATCATTAGTCGGTTACCAAAATCTGTGTTAGGTTTATTTGTTAACAAAATTAAAGATGTTTTATAGCGTTAATGAGTATTATAGAAAAAGCTCTGGTGATATAACATCGTAGAAAACATTTATTCTAACTACTAGAGATCCAGTATTAAAAACGATGTCGTTTCATGCCCCTTTTTGATCGGATAACTAGTAAAAAATATAAGGATGCATTAACTGTTAACACGTATTAAAACTCGAGGACATATCTGTACGAGATCTTGCAGAAAAAACAAAAAAAAATACATTGCTTTTGCACAATTTATTGATATTTTTAATCCTCAGTTGTGCAGTTAAAGGAAAATACACTAAGGACATGGGACACTTGAATCAATCACTGATCAAACATATTTTAATTAAATATTTCACTCAAGACGGCGCTGTATTATTTCTACTATCAAATAGCACTCAAGAAAAAAATTCCCCATCATTGAACGTCGTTGATTTACCGCAAACAAAAGGATGGGTCGAGGATATCACTCTTCAAATTACGAGTGAGAATTATTTATGACCGATTATGATCCAACATCCAAAAAATGAAGAATATTTCATAGATTATCCTTGCAAAGGTTATATTCTGTTCACAGATACACAGACTGAGGATTTCGATGGTACTTTTATAGAAAACATGAAGAATCAAAGAAAGAATCCATATTGGAGCCCACGGTCAAATTTCTTAGTTCTCTCATGCGGCAAACTCGAGGAAACTCCTGATGAATTCGCTGACAGAGTTCTGACTATCTTAAAGAAGACGGATAATATTATCAATGCTGTGTTGTTAATATTCGCTGTCGATAGCGATGAAACCAATTCAAATGTCAATAGAAATGAGACAAATGTCACTCCGGTAGAGAACATCACCACAATATACGCTTATACACTGTTCCCATATACAAATGGCGCCTGTAATAAAGATGTTACCTTATTAATTGGCAAATGGACTGTGGATAATACAAGTGAAAACAGCTTTAAAGCCATTGATTTTTTTGCAAGTAAATTACCGAAACGGTTGATGGGATGTGTTTTCAATATAGGAGCCATAGGACCTTAACCTTTTGTATTAAAAGAGAGTTGTACGAATGAAGTTGGAGAAAACACGATTGTTCTAGAAGGAACATCCTTTGAAGTAATTAATTTGTTTGTAGCAGAAATGAAGATGATTCCTTACTTCCAAGAACCAGTTGATGGAGCAAAAACCGATGTCACTGTTAATATGCTTGGAATGTTGAAATCAGGAGAAATTGATATTCTTGCTGGAATTCTTCCACTAATACAGCCTATTATCGCTCTTGCAGAACCCTCAGCTCCAATGCATTTTCTAGCAATGAAATATTTAATTCCTTGTCCGAAACCTTACATGAAAACTGAAAATATACTAAATTTATTTCATTTTTCATCCTGGATAGTTGTGGGACTTGTATTCATCTTTGTAAGTGTTTTATTTTGGATCTTGTCCAATTATCCAACTCGCAGAAATGACTTTACTGGATTCAGTCTGTTGGCTCAAAGTTTTAGTGCTGCGTGGTCAGTGCTTTTGGGAATTTCAGTGCCACAAATTCCCCTGTATCTAGGAACAAGGACTTTGTTTATTATGTATGTGTGGTATTGTTTTGCAATCAGCACAGTGTTTCAAGCTTACTTCACAACTTACTTGGTTGAACCGGGGTATGAAGTAAGATTAGAAACTTGAGAAGACGTCTATCGAGCAGGTTTGAAGTATGCTATTTATGACGCAAAGAAGAACTTACAAAAAATTGTGAGTATTAAAGAGGTGGACATTTTTGAAAAAGAAACTTTTACAGATGTCGTTCAATGTTATAGCAGTGTAATGTTTAAGAGAAAAACATTTATTATTTCAGGGCTATTTTACCCGCTATACCTAGCTAGGTTATCAGGATTTGATGATGTAAGTAAAGTTGTGTGTTACTTAGATGAATCGATTGTTACGTGGCCAATCGGCGCCCTTCTAACTAAAGGACATCCTTTATTGCAAATATTAAATATTCATATCAAACGTTGCATAGAGGGAGGACTTCTTGAAGGATATTTGTCGAAAATTGATCACGATACTAATTTGAGAGCTAATAAAACTGATGAAAATTCCGGTTATGTGGTGTTCAGTATAACGCACATGAAACTCGTGTTTATGGTAGCTTTTGCTGGAAACATTCTAGGTGTGTTTTTGTTTCTTTGTGAACTCTTACTATTTAGAAACAAGAACAAACGGATTGGTAGCGCAGAGTTTCAACAGTTGAGCATACTTACAGATCTGAGAATTTTAGAAGAAAGCAAGTAACACATTTTAGACTTCGCCTCCTGGCAATAAAAATAGATTATTTGTTATTTTGATATAAAGTTTGCATTGGTGCTTCATTTCTACATTATAAAATCGTTCTTTCTATCATTTAACTGAGCTGATATATTATAAATAAATTGTATATTTTCTAAGGACTTTGTGATATTGTGGTCTAAAGGTAACTTTTGTGTAGAAGTTTCGGACAATGAGTTGATTTTTGTTGTAATATGGCTACTGGCCGATAGTTCATGATAATAATATTTTAACAATAATAATATATCCAGGTTGATGTAAGATAATTAGTGTTCCAATGTTGCAATCTTATAGGTTTATTAGTGTGTTACAATAAAAATTCTTTGAGTTTCAATTTATTTTAATACCAGTCCCATTTCGTAATCCCGCCTACATTGTTAGCAATGGTTAATTAAATTGTAGGATTTTTTTAAAGTGACGTTCTATATAAACTTATGTAAGAGTATTCCATCTTTGTGTTATAATTTCCAGCAGCTCTGTACAAAATGCGTTTATACACGGTAATTAAAATTCATTATTGGATATATGACTGTGTCCCTGTTTAAATTTGAGGAAACACTCTCACATATTTCATTACGGAAGTTTAAAGTATGTATACGCGCTACAGTTGGTTTTCGCGATGGATCCAATAGTACGTAACGTAAGAATTGCAACAATATAAAACAAATATAATTTTTAAGCCTTCAGATGGTAGGACACTTATTTTTCTCTTCGATGCATTTATATAAAAATCTTGTGTTAAAATCTTCTGGCTTTGTTTCTACATATCGCACTACCCACATCAGTGTTCCCTTCTATGGGCATTTACAACAATCAGCATCCATCTTGCTTTAACTGTATCCATTCTAACAAATACTACGTAGTACTCTACAACAACGATGCTCTTGAAATTGAACGCCTCCAAAGGTTACAATTAAATCACGTGATCCCACAGGAAGGGTTTTTTATTTTACAGAATTCTAACCCGTGCTCCGCACGACTGCATTTTGTTCGGAGCTAAGCTATAGTTATGTTTGCCCCAAAGTATTTAGAACAATTGATATATTCAGGAATTCTGTGATTAAATTGTCCTGAAATTAATAAGAGGATAAATGAGGGCAAATCTGCAATATCAACATGAAATGGTGTTGTATGGGATCAGAATGTAAGTTCTATAACAAAAGAAAACATTTTAAATAAAATAATAAGGAATACAATGACATAAGGTGCAGTAAGGTAGGATGAAAATATAGAACAATTAAGTTAAAATTTGTAGAAATGGATTTTTGGGGACGTTAAAGTGGAATTTAAAGAAAAGATAAAATAAGGAGAATTTTAAATAAACAAAAAAATTAAAGTTCGAACTTAAATAATTAATTGAAGTTGTGGATTTGATCAAATGGCATGATCATGTGAAAAAAATGACTGAAGAGAGGTTCGTAGGAAGAATATTGAAATGGGTGTCACTTGGTAGAAGAATATGAGAGCGAGCAAAAGTACGTGGATTGATGGGGTTTTGAGCAGCATGAGAGAAAAAAGGATTGCACTATGAATAATGGAATGTCAGAAATATGCGGAAGAGAGTGACAGTCGATTATTTGGTCGCAGGGAAATGTGAAACATCACGAAACCTGATTAATAAAACAATACTATGATGATCTTGTAGAAGATGTCCTGGCTGTTGGCCGTGGTCTTGAGGCTTGTAGTTCCCCAACGTTTCGCCAGAGACTGCGTCTGGCATCCTCAAGGGTTGTCTGAGACTCCGGCCGTGAAAGCCTAAGTCAAAACAATAATAATTTTCCAATTGATATCTTAAAGGATTCTTTTAATACGCACATCCATTTTGTCTTATTAATTGATATATTGAAGTGTAATTGCGGAAAATCGACCTGATAGTGTTTGATGGCCATTTCTGTTCTTGCAATCAAAAAGGCCCCTCTAGTATTTCTATGATCTTCTAGTTGGATAGGATTTTCTAGTGGTTTGATGATTGTCAAATGCAGGCTTTCACGGCCGGTAATCATGGTATTAAAAGATTCCGGGCTATGTGGCCGTGGTCTATAACTGGCGTTTCTTCCAGACCTTTCTCCCTCAACTGCGGAGGGCATCTTCAGTGGCGAGCGCTTCCAGGTGTTGTTTCCGTGTCGTAGACTCGACTGCGTAGACTCATTCATTCGCAGTCGAGTCTACGACAGGGAAACAACACCTGGAAGCGCTCACCACTGAAGATGCCCTCCGCAGTTGAGGGAGAAACGCCTGGAACAAACGCCAGTTATAGACTACGGCCACATAGCCGGGAATCTTTTAATACCAGGTTTGATGATTCTTTGGGCTATACCGGGATAGCGTAACTCCTGGTAAGCTCTCCCATGCCTGTCAGGCCTAAAATGAAGACCAGGACTAACAAGGAACTGTCAACCATTGCATGTCGAAACATACGTATGAAATTTCTCCCAGATAACCATTGTGATATATCAATTCGTGTCCAAAAAAATCTACCCGTTTTACCTGCAAGGAATTAAAATCCAGCGCCAAATCTCTCATTTAATCTACGGGATAGATTGGATAACCCTCATATCCATCCGTCTGCGCCATGCCTTGCCTTACTGCATTTCACTCTATTCAAACAGCGAAATTAATCTACTTCGCTCATTGAGTTAGGCCTACCATTGCTAGATTCCGGTTTCGATTCCTGTGCCTTGCAGGTTAAAGCGGCAGAAATATTTTTACGACGCTTCTCTGAGAGAAATTCAAGGTAAGTTCCGTCATGCAGTCGTTAACAGTTCTCATGTCAGAGTCTGTAACATTGCAAATGAGATGTATTCACGTAGTCTCAAGACAACCCTTGAGGATGCCAGACGCAGTCTCTGGCGAAACGTCGGGGAACTACAAGCCTCACGACCACGGCCTACGGCCCGAAAATCTTCTTCAAGATCATCATTGCAAATGAGAGTTTTTTTTTTCGTTGGAAAGACCAGTTTCTTTGTAAACCTAGACATTGCTCCAGTTATTAATTATAAACCTGGAATCCTAGGACTCTAATGTTTTCCGAGGTATAAAAAGATTTGTTTCCTGGTGTCTTGTAATAATAATAATAATAACTCATTTAAAAATGTGATTCTCTGAAAAGTATTGATTTTATTCCTAAGAAAGTGACTACTGAAATGCAGATACTTCTGTTCCCGAGATTCGCGGTTCAAACCTGGTCAGAATAATAGAAATTTAGGTCTAGATGCATGCGACCTGATTCGAAATGCCTATTACGTTATAAGCCGAAATCCCCTCCCCCAGAAATCTAAAGGCAGTAATTTGAACAACGGACCAGTAAAGCGTCTCGCTGTATTATTCAACTGTTTGTGTGTGGAGCCAAGATAATCGAAAGGCTTAATTACTATTCCAATTTATAATCTGTTGCAATCATTACGTTTTTAATCCATAAAAATCCTTGGCTTAATTATATTAAACTCTTCCCGCAGTAGAATTCCACATGATAATCTAAATTTGATAAATAATTGAGTTAATGGTTATCGGGAGGATAAACATATTCATATTTGTTTAACGCTTTTAGTTCGTACGGTCATTAATGTCTAATGAACATGCAAAACAAAGCTCAGATGATTTACTTGTATTCACATGCCAGAACACAGTTTAACAGCAACGTTGGAATAATTGTATTAATCGGTTATAATATGACAACTAGTGGTCAATAAATTATCAGAAAGCTTACGCGGTTTTCTTGACGAATTCTAAAATATAATTTTTATTATAAGAGAACATACCTTGTCGTGGTGGAGTGGCTTGCGTGCTTAAATGATCCTGAGAGCTATGCCGGCGGTAGCATTGCTGCCGATAGGGTTACCCATGCCGGACTGGTCGAAGGTGAGAAGCCAGACGAAAAAAAGTACCTTGGTCGAAAGAGTGACGATCTTTCACCGTAAAAATACAACCGTCAAGAAAATGCGGACATGGGTTCAACTGGGGTAAAATTTTCCGGAGGCAGGACATGTTGCACGTATGGGGAATGAAAGACTTGCATGGAAGCTTCTTGTAGGAAAGCCAGAGGGAAAACGCCCAGTTGGTAGACCAAGAATGAGGTGGGAGAATAACATTAACTATGAATTGAGGGAAGTAGATTACACAGGATTGGAAAGCATTAGCTCAGGATAGGGATGTATGGAGAGCTTATGTCCTACGGGTTCGATAGTGCCAGTGAGTAAGTAAGTAAGTAAGAGAACATCAAAGAAGAAAACAAAATTCAAGAGATATAACATCCATGAAAATATTTATTCTTATTAAAAAGATCCAGGCTTTTATAAGGACACTGTTTCATTGTCCTTTTTTTTTTGTATAATTTGTGTCAGGTATACGTATGTGCTAACTGTTACTATGTGTTAAAGCACGGGGAAATTTCGGTACTTGATCTTGCAGCGAGAGAAAAAGAACTAATTGCAAAATTGTAAATCATATTCTTACAGACCTTAACTGATATGTTAAATAATAGATTGTGTAGTTAAAGTAGATTTATGACAGGACATAGGACAATTAATTCAATCACTGATTGAATATTTTTACATAAATATTTCATTCAAGAAGGCCTTGTTATATTTCTGCTATCAAATATCACCTTCCCCATCTTTGAACGTCTAGAATTACCGCACGCAATACGTTGGGTCGAGGATATGACTCTTCAAATTGCGAGTGAGAATTGTTTATGACCGATGATGATTGAACATCCAGAAAACGAAGAATATTCCATACATTATCCTTACAAAGGTTATATTTTGTCCATAAATCCACAGACTGAGGATTTCGACAGTACTTTTATTGAAAATATGGAGAATAAAAAATGCAAACCAAACAGTTATCCAAGGTCGAATTTAGTTTTGTAGGACGTGATTAATAAGCAATAGAGTATAAAATTATTTTTTTTAATATCAACCGACAAACAAATACTATCATTTACACGCCATAAAACAATCAAGATATTCATATAGATTAAATAGATAATTTATATCCTTGAAACGCATGCTATTATGGATTTCAGAGAATTTTATCCCAACTTCCCTAATAAAATTTAAACTAAAAATACACAAAAGTCTAGGTTACAGTTAAATAAATCAAATTACAGTAAGTAGCTCAACTATAAAAACTCTGGCACTTAAAATTGGATATAACCATCAAATTATGAACAAACTAATAAGAAAACAAAAAAAAGTAAATTAAATAAAAATAAAACGTAGTTTTATTTGATTTTCATATTTATTATATAATTCAGTGACAGCTGTTTCGGTACACTGTACCTTCTTCAGACATGTTAACAAATTATGAATTGTGTTCCAACTGATCTAAGCAACAATACAACAATATTTATTTAAATTTTTAAATGTAACAAAGGGGATTGCTAACAAAGGGGATATGCTAACCACCTATTCCAATTTAATCATTGTTTCGATCCAAATTTTGAAATTTTACATATTTGTGATAAGAGTAAGAAGTTAGATCTTTTGGAGGCTGTAGAAATTAATAAATTTAAAAGTAGTAAAAAGCTGTTAAATTCTCAACTTGATTTGAATGAATCCCCTTTGTTAAATTTAAAAAATTTAAATAAATATTGTTGTATTGTTGCTTAGGTCAGTTGGAACACAATTCATAATTTGTTAACATGTCTGAAGAAGGTACAGTGTACCGAAAGAGCTGTCACTGAATTATATAATAAATATGAAAATCAAATAAAACTACGTTTTATTTTTATTTAATTAATAAATATGAATTTTCATCAAGTAAACACCAACTCAATTGATTAAAAAAAGTAAAATTCAAATTGACAAATATAATGAAACTTGATAAAGAAATTAACGAAAAAAAAGCCACAAGGGTAACTCTTACATGTACAGGAAATGAAACCATAATACTAGTCAAAACAATTAGAAAACACGATGAAAACATTAAAAGCAATGGAAATGATGTATGCATGAAAATAAAGGAATTTTCAAGCTAAATTTAAATAGTTGTGATAAATTGTATATCGATAGAGCTACCAGTTATTTTTATGTAAGATATAACGAGCATTTAAAAACTTCAAATTTAACGAGGGAAAGTCAAGTTTTGCGAAGCATGTTATAAACGCAGATCATAGATTGAACGCATTTGACAATACACTCTTAATACTACACAGAGAGTTTAACAACTATAAAATATACATCTTACACCAAAACGCGGAAAATAAGGACAACACTCATTCATGAATAAATATATGTTATCAAAATGCAATACCGTTAATTCTTAACAATTATATATAAATTAATTAGTGTATAATGCTATTGTGTTATTATTTAATTGTAATATTATTGTTTTCTTTATGTAATTGTAATGTTAATGTTTTTTTAGTCCCGCGCCGTAGCCGAGCGGTTAAGGTAGGAAACCTTGGCGCAGAGCTACGGGACTTGCGCTGGTTCGAGTCTCCATGGGGGAAGAAATTTTCTCATGGTATTTCGGTCAGTATGGGACCGGTGCCCACCCAGCATCGTGAGGCAATTGGGTAGCTACAATAAGTAGCGGCTCCAGGTTGAGGAACCAGCTATAACGGCTGGGGGACTCGACATGCTAACCACATGTCACCCCTACACTGGCTGTTGATCATCTACCTCTGTGATTGACACATGTGGATGTGAAGGGCCAGCAGCCAGCTGGTAAAAGGGCAACCGCTGAAAAAGTGGAAAGACCCTCAATCGGAATGTTTTTTTAGTATATAATGCTATTGTGTTACTATTTAATTGTAATATTATTGTGTTCTCTTTATGTAATTGTAATGTTATTGCCTTTTTTGTTGTTTATTTTTCTTTACACTAGTACCAATTATTACTTTATTGTAACGAACTGTCAACAGCACGTACGGCTTACTGCCCGTGCGACCCATATTTGTAAATAATATTGTAATATCTTACTTTTTGTCTAATAAAGTCCTACTACTACTACTTCTTACAAGGGAAGTACTTATGTTGGACCAGTTAGATTTTAACAAAAATTGCAGGATATGTTGAATGAATGATACTGAACACAGTGATATTAGTCATTTCACTGCAAATTCAATAGTAAGCAAAATATTTAATAGGAAATAAGGAACGAGAAAAAATAAAAAAAGGCTTAAAATCGATAAATGACAATAAATAAATAAAACATTCGGAAAAATATAATAAACAAATAAAAATAGAATATGATAGTGTGGTGAACGAGGGAAGAACAAAAAAGGGACAGGGAGAGAGATAAACTAACGAAATAAATATTGCAACGGAGCGGCACGGTTACTTGAAGAGCAGCGCACCGGAGTCTCCATTCCCGCAGTCGAGTATTTGTACAGTATATATGAATTGTTTCTATTTAAACATAAAAACTCAATAAATTTAAAGTACAATAGAATATTTGTTTTATTATTTATTCATTAGCGTATTTATAGTGTAAACTCGGTAGGTATTTCAACGACACACAGAGACTCTACTACATTTACTTACTTACTTACTTACTCACTGGCACTATCGAACCCGTAGGTTCATGGCCGCGCGGACATACGCTCTCAATACATCCCTATCCTGAGCTAATACTTTCCAATCATTCCCTGTATAATCTACTTCCCTCAAATCATAGTTAATGTTATTCTCCCACCTCATTCTTGGTCTACTAACTGGGCGTTTTCCCTCTGGCTTTCCTACAAGAAGCTTCCATGCAAGTCTTTCATTCCCCATACGTGCAACATGTCCTGCCCATCGCAGTCTACGAGACTTAACTGTTCTTATTATATCTGGCTTCCTATAAAGACCTACATTAGTAAAGTGAATTAGGCGTCTCTACCTCTATACGTAATCTGTTAAATGACGTCTGCAAACATGCTGGTTATTGACGGCTCTGCAGTTGGTTTGGATGTTATGGAATGGTCAATGGCAACTATGGCAGAATTTTACAAAAACATGGTTAAATGGATCTACTAGAGTTGGACTGAACATATATGCTGAGAAAACAAATTATATGGTCTAAACTCAAGATCCAAGAAGAAATATAATTCAACATTGTAAGACGCTAAATGTAAATATCATCAATACTAATAAAATTCATTGTTAAAACCGTTGAGGTGGATAGTCATAAAATAAAATAAGTTAAAACATACCTTCTTAGGTAAGATCCGTCTTCCTCAACTTATAAAATATGTATTATTTATGCCTGTAGGCCTTTCAGAACATCCGTTCCATCTTCAGCAGGTCCATCTTCGCTACAACATCCAGTGTGATGGTTGATGCTGCTAGTCCTAATCCATCAACCAGCACACTGGATGTTGTAGCGAAGAGGGTCCTGCTGAAGTGGAACGGATGTTCTGAAAGGCCTACAGGCCTAAAGAGTACATATTTTATAAGTTTAGGATGACGGATCTTACCTAAGAAGGTATATTTTAACTTATTTTATTTTATTAAATATCATGTTAGTGTGATAGCAGGGCAAAATAATGAGTTAAACAAGGTACAGAGTTGAATCATTAAAGCACATAGGGCATATTTTGCTCTGGTAGATATAATTAAGTACTTATTTATACAGATAGTGTAATGATTTGTGCAAACAATAAGATTTAAAGATACGTATAATATAAGTATATAATATGGTCCTAGAATAAACGAGAACAAAACATTAGCTTTAAAACTCAGCAGAAATTAAACAGAGACACGTATCAATTTAGAAGATATCGCAATGGAAGAATTTGATACATTTTGTTACATTCATAGCATTATTACCAGGATTGTAAAACGTTCGAAATTAAATAAATGGAGGAATTTAAAAAAAAAGTTAAATTTTCACATTTTAGTCAAAGGCTTATTAAGAAACAAAGATTTTAAAAATAAATTTAAAGTTGACATCTATAAAATGTATGTTGCGATAATTTTGTTATATCATGCAGAATCGTAAAATGGAATTTTTAGTGGAATTTTGGAAGGAAACAAGAAAAGACAAAATTAGAAAACACAGTGATAAGAGATGTTTTAAAAATAGAGGACATAAAAAACGAAATAGATTGATGAAAATAGTATGGACACGTTATGAGCATGTAAGTAGAGCGATTACCAAAAAAGTGGCTCCCGATAAAACAATGAAGGAAGAGACCAAAGGAAGACCTAGAATCAGGTGACAATTATTTTTTAACACCAGTCTCATTTCATAATTCCGCTTACTTTGTTAACAATAATTAGTTAAAATATGGGAGGTTTTAAAGGGACACCCTGTATAGACATGTGTACGAGTACTCCATGTATGTATTACAGTTTATGGTAACGTTATACAAAATGTATTTATAGTGTTAAAAATTCAAGGGAATATATTAATAGATATATTACAGTGTTGCTATTTGAATATGAGGAAATACTATTACATTTTACATTATAGAAGTTTAAACACCCTACAGTTTGTTCTAATAGTGAATTCAATAGTAACTGATGTAACAATTGCAACAATATAAACAAAATTTAATTTTTAAGCCTTCAGGTACATTACTTCTCAATATATTTAAAATACATTACAAAATTCCGTTGAGGTCACTATGTTAAATTTTTAATAAATCTCGTCGTCCTCAATTACCAGCTGTATAGTTTTGTAGGAGGCCTTTCGGTAACTTAAGTTTCATCTTCTGCTTTCAGTTTGGTACTGGCTGATGCTGGTAATAATTTTGTACAGATGGTAAACTTTACTGGGCACGTTCTCATTTAACAGCTGTTTGTTTGTTCCTTGATTATTTTTAACTATTCGAGAACGTCGATTTTCGATGTATCGTTTTCTCTATGCAGGATCGATGATACGTTGTCTTTTGTGTTAAATTGTTGTCCTAATTCTACTATGTATTTGATTTACCGTCATTCTTCAAGAAATCTTCAAAATGTTCATTAAATCTTGTGAAGTTTCTAGTAGTTCTTCCAACATAAAATTTGTCACAGCTATTACATTTTAATTTATAAAATCCTTTATTAAAATATATTCGTTTCGACTATTTTATTTGAAATTATATTATTAAGTTTGTTATTTGTTCTGTAGGCAATTTTTATGTTTTCATAATTTTTTTGTGAATTTTTGTTATCTTTTATGTTTCTATACCTGTGTATGTTAACGATACCCACTTGTTGCCGCTTTTATCAGTTCCCCTACTTAATTGTGTTACATTTATTATTTCTTTTTTTTTCTTTTGTTTCATAATTGATTTATTAATCATTTCTTTATTATTTCCATTTTATAAGCCAGAAGTTTTATATAATTTAATTCCTTGTTATAATTTTCTTGGGTAAGTGGTAATTTCATCATTATGTTGATTAAGCTGATAAAAGTGCTATTTTCTTGTGGAGAATGTATGGATGTTTTATGGATAGCAGTTGTATTGATTGTAGGTTTTTTTATGTATCCTGATGTCCAAACTATTGCAATTTTAAATGTTTTGTTAAGGTAAGATCTTGGCAATTTATTGAATTGTCATTTTCCATTTCATGTGTGAAATTTATTTTTTCATGCATCTTATTCTATTAAAGTATCTTTCTCTATTGAACTTTTTTTCGTTGTCTTTGAACATGATGTACATATCTTGTTATTAGTTTTGTGTTGAATTTTTCCTTCAATTTTTCAAAATATTTCTATTCTAAAGTTTGTAAGAAAATTTCAAACAGAATCCCAAAAATAGAACTGCCCATAGGTATACCGTCCTATAATAATAATAATAATAATAATAATAATAATAATAATAATATAATAATAATAATAATAATAATAATAATAATTCCGATTGCCGATTGAGGGTCTTTCCACTTTTCAGCGGTTGCCCTTTTACCAGCCGGCTGCTGGCCCTTCACACATCCACATGTGTCAATCACAGAGGTAGATGATCAACAGCCAATGTAGGGGTGACATGTGGTTAGCATGTCGAGTCCCCCAGCCGTTATAGCTGGTTCCTCAACCTGGAGCCGCTACTTATTGTAGCTACTCAATTACCTCACGATGCTGGGTGGGCACCGGTCCCATACTGGCCGAAATACAATGCGAAAATTTCTTCCCCCATGGAGACTCGAACCAGCGCAAGTTCCGTAGCTCTGCGCCAAGGCTTCCTATCTTAACCGCTCGGCTATAATCATCATCATCATCATCCGGTATCATGGCAGCTGCCGCCGCCTTCCGGAAACCAAACGCCATTCCTCTCTATCCATCCATTGATCTTCCTCCATTCCTCTGATATTCATAGCTGCTTGTACCCCTTCTATCCAAGTTTTCTTCGGTCTTCCTCTCTTCCTCCTTTCCATTGGGATCCATTCCATAACAATTTTTGGCAATCTTTGCTCTGGCATTCGTTTGACATGACCATACCACTGCAATCTTTTATTTTCTATGATGTCCGGCTCCTCTTGTACACCCATAATTTCCCTTATTTATTTATTTCGTATTCTATGCATTCTAGATTTTCCAGCTGATCTTCTTAAAACGGCCATTTCTGTACTTAAAATTCTTTTCATTTCCCTGGTAGGAATTTTCCAGATTTCAGCACCATATGTTAAAATGCTCTGAATTATGGTTTGATATATTTGTAATTTTCTATTTAGCACAATATTTTTGCTCCACCAAACAGAGTTTAAAGCATTTATTGCTAGTTTTGTTTGTGAGATTCTATTTTTAATTTCCACTGTGTTAAATTATCGTCCTAGAGTGTTTTTCCGAGGCATTTTGTTTGGTTTTTTAGCATTTTTTTTCTTTTTATGATGAACGAGGAGCTGGCCCGATGCATCAACCCCCAACCTGGGGGACGGGTAATTTTTGTTCAAGGCTTTCTTCCTCTAGCCTTTGATAGTCCAGTATCTTACTGCAAGGCAGCAGCGCTAGTTTTGGTCCGTCCTGGGTATTTTATTTCCCCAGTACCCGCCATATCTAGTGAGCATTCCCCTATCCGCCACCTGGGGAGGCGTCCGATGGGAGACTGGCAACTCCACACGGAATAATAATAATAATAATAATAATAATAATAATAATAATAATAATAATAATAATAATAATAATAATAATAATTAATAACAACAACAATAATAAAGTAATATCGTTTAGTCTTCATTTGCTTGCTGTAGGTGATATTTGTTATTTGTGATATAAAGTTTACAATTATGTTGTGTCTTTACGTTATACTGTTATTTTCATCTTATTGCTTAAATTAGCTTTTTTTTAAACTGTGAATATTACGTCATCTCTGAACATAATGCATATTGTATCGCACATAAGAAACAATGTCCTTTCTATTATCAAATATATTTTTCTTTTCTAGTCCATAGATCTTAAGGATCAATTTTTAAAACTTATATTTACTTTCTTCACGTGTGAATTACGGGTTTTTAATTGTTAATATGTTTATTGCAATTACATGCAAAAAAATATAGTCTTGCATTACTATATAAAAATGACACTACAGTAAAGTTATCTGAAATTATGTTAATTTTTGCTTGAAAGTTGCTACTATGCAACAGCTCTTGATGATAATAATCCATCTATCCATAGTAATTCTGCTCGAGGGAAGTCTTTCACTGCAATCATAGCATTTTCATGCTATGCTTTGCAGCTTTACTAGGGAATTATAGGTGTGGTAGCTTTCCGTTGCGTTCCACAACGGTGAAGGATGATGATGATGATGATGATGATGGTCGGATGATATTCGGGGACCGTTGGGCCCTAAGCTTTCTGACATTTCTCTTTAAGGTGAGAAAAACCTCACCCAGGAGCCTGTTCCAATCGGGAATCGAACTCGGGCCCGCTACGTAACAAGGCAGAACGCTACCTCGAGATCACAGCGGTGGATCGTATAATAATAATAATAATAATAATAATAATAATAATAATAATAATAATAATAATAATAATAATAATATGAACGTTAATATAAGAAGTAGTAGTTAGTAATATTGTTTCTGCTACAAATGGTGCACGTGTAGAGGAATAATAGTGTATGGAAGTAAATATTATTTTGAATATTTCATTAATTTAATAGTAAAGTAAAGTGATCCCACAACAGACCCGGAGGCCCTTAGGGTAGTAGGAAGTTAAGGCTCCCACTTTTTCTAGACAATCGGCACTTTACGTCAGCCGGGTTGTCAGCCCCCAGAACAAGCGTCCGGTACTCATTCCCGTTAGAGGTTGAGTCGACCCCAGGGCCATAGTGCCGCCAGAGGGTTTGGGTCAGTTTAAAAATCCTGACCCCAACGGGACTTGAACCCTCGACCCTCCGGCTTGTAGCTCAGTGCCTTAACCACTACGCTACGGCGTGCCCCTTCATTCATTTAATACCAGTCTTATTCTATAATTCCGGCAGTCTTTGGCAGGTTTCATCGTCCATTTTTATATTTCTAAATAATTTTAATAACTGCTTAGTTTTTGAAGACTGTTGAGACAGTCGCCGGTTATTTCATCGCAATATAAACTCTGTGATCGAATATTTAATTTACTTGTTCAAGAATCAGCGTTGGGAAGCGACGAAATTGCTTAAAACCTCAAAAGGAAAGTTCAATGAAGTCAAACTGTGTTTGTAATTGTCTCCATGTTGTACACAAAGCCACAAGATGTAATTGGTAGGTGTTGTAAGGCTGTGTTGCTCTCTCAACAAGCAAACGTGACGTAATTGCATCCACACCTGACACAACATGATAAATAAAATAATTTATTTCCCTGGGTTCTCCATATACAATAAGTGAAGGGCTGAGAAATGTGCCCTTACATAAGTTGCAGAGTAGGTTGTTATGGATATAAATACGTCACAGATTTGCATTACATGTACATCCGACATAAAAATTCTGCCCTAATTAATAATAATCATCATTTTAGATGTTTTCTGGAGAAATATACGATGCATATGATTCCAATTGAATTTAAGATTTGTATCGGCCGCGGTGGACTAATGGTTATGCTCCTTGCTTCTGGTCCCGAGGGTCGCGGGTTCAAACCCGGCCGGGGTCGATGGATTTTTTAGGACGGAAAAATCCAAGGAGCAAGTCCTCCGGGAGGGACTTTAAGCCGTGGGTCCCGAGTCTGAAGATTTTCAGGCTCGTAAAAAATCCTTAAGCCTGAATGAAAAGGCCTCTAAGCAAAATTTACCGAATTTTCCCTTCCTAGTACTACCTTGGTTTCCTAGATGTCAGTATGAGGCGGAACGCTGACCACGGACCACTCAAAATGACATCTATACGAAAACAAGTGTAACTAAATTAGTATGGTTCAATTTCTTCCCTGTAGGGGGAGAGCTCCTAAATCTCTGTAAAAGGAAAACATGGGCTTACAATACAAAAAATAATAATTAGAGGATTCTCGTCTGCCATGCCACATGTATAAATTTAATTAAAAAGCGGAAAACGCACGTTTTGTTGTTTCGTTATTTGAATAATTATATACAGGATGGCGTAAAAGTCTCCATTGAAATGATGTTGCCTTTTCATTTATATTTATTTCTATTGTATTGAATATATGTATATTAACTTACGCATGCTGTGTGACGGGGAACACATCGAATATATTCTTTAAAATTATACCTTATTCAAGTCTGGTATCTGTATGGAGACTTACAAACCACCTTGGTATATAATTCTACAGTACGTCTGTTTGTCACTGAACTCCTCCTAAACAACTGGATCGATTTTTATGAAAATGTTTGTGTGTATCTGATTGGGTTCTTCGATAGTTAAGATTAACAATTGGACCCTCTAAAACTATTAGGTGTACGAGTTCACCTTAAGTGAACATTTAAATATGGCTCTAGCGGTCACTTTATTCGATGTTTCACAGTATATCACATTAAAATAAACCGAGGTATATATTACCCAAAAATGAGCGAAATCCGACTATTAGAAGTGGAGGCTTAATTGAAACCCGATATCAAAAAACAGCCTAAACGACCGATTTTGCTATTTTTTTGGGTGGGTCCCTGAATGGTTCAGATTCACAATTGGACCCGGAAGGTGGTGCTGTGAACGGGTTATTGATTTTTTGTCAGATGTGTAGTCATCTGCTTTACCGACATTCCGCCTGACAACAATGTGACGTCACAATGAACGCTTCTTTAGCAACAACAGCTGGCAGTGAGGAGTGGTCGCCACTGAAAATGCCCTTCGCAGTACAAGGAGAAACGTCTGAAAGAAACACCAGTTACAGACCACGGCCACATAGCCCGGATTCTTCTAATATTATGATTATCGGCCGTTAAAGCCTACATTTCAATATTACAGATCTATAGAACAAAAGCTGCTCAGTGGCATATTGCAATACTACAACAGTCACCCCTAGGATCGCTGTTTTACAACAGTGTTCCCTTTACTTATCGATTGCCCGAATATATGTGCGTGATTCCTAGAAATAATACAGCTACTATCTGTAAGTAATGTTTTTTTTTTATTTTGATTTATTTTTCAGACAACAAACTGATATACTCATTCAGAATCGAGATCATCAGATTACGTGGTCCTGAGTTTCTGGTTTTTTATGTGAAACATTCATTGAGACACATTTCCATTGCTTCGATTTTTTTTTCGACGCAAAAAATGACAAAATGGGCATTGTGCGATCGAAACAGATATTGTCCGTCTGGCTTAACTTTGCAAGAAATTTGTAGAAAGAGACAGCTGTGCTCACCTCTCTTACTTGCACCAGTGTTTACGGTGTTTCTTCACCAGATGTTAATAAGGGTAAGGGAGAAGACTAAAACTGACAATAGGGTGGGTTCTTTCTTTTGTAACTGAGCGAAAGCGGTCAAGGATCTATCCTTATATCTCCATCTCTCTCTTTTCCAAGTTAAACTAGATATACAATAGTAATCACAAGGCTCAATTTCCAAGCTACATTCTGAATATAATAGCAGTTCGATTGCTCCCAATTCGTGCATTTTTGTCATGGTTGTCCGCGATCTTCAACTTTTCATGAACTCGTTTCAGTTCTTGAGAATGACGATTCGCATCGACTACACGCACGATTGGAGCAATCCCCCAGTGATTTTCACCTTCAACATTAGACCTATTTTAAAAACCGTACTAATGAATAAAACAATAAAATGACAAAAAAATATAACTTTTTGCACAATAGTGCGTTCTGTCGTACTAACAGGAATGGTGAACTCGATTGAAAATTCAATTTCCTAAATTTCGTAATGTTACAAATTACCTGCCTAGGGCGAGAAATAAAACCACTGCCGTTCACTGTATGTACATAAAATATCCAAAAGGTAGTGTTAATATACATTGTACGAAACAAATCACTGCATTTTAAATTATCTGAACTTTACTTGAAACCATATAAAACAATAAATTTGTACTTGCCAGCATTTTATGACTAATTGGTGTCACGGCCTGATGTATTCACAACTAAATTATTTTCGGCAATTACCCTATATAAATTAGCCAGACGGCTAACGTCAGTCGGCTGTTTATAATGAACGCAAATATTTCCAACAAATATTTTATTATTTTACTATGACTTATTATTTTAAACACACCATCGTGTAAAAAATAATGTACAACGCACTTTTGTGAAGTGTTTTACAGAATCTCGGAAATTAAAAACCTCGCTATCGCTCGGTTTTTAATCATTTCCTCCCTTCTATAAAAACCACTTGTCAACCTCACATTGTAATATACTATTGTTATCAAAAAAACTGAAATGCGATTTTAAAATTGTTCAACTGACGATGCCGTTTATCAACATATACTGGCCTCTTCTTCTTGTTTCTTAGCACTACAGTCCTTTCAGTTTGACCTTGGTTTCCTTTAAGACAAATGTCCATTCTTGTGTATCGAATGTCTTACTTCTCCACCTCCATCATCAATCCAAGTCCTCTTCTACATCATCCATCACAACCTCGGTCTTCCTCTTTTTACTCCTCCCTCTGGTTCCTCATCCAATATGTTTTTGACTATCCTAGTGTTTTTCATTCTCAAAACATGACCCAATCATTCCAATCTACGTACTTTCACAGCAGCTATTATATCTTCTTCTTCTTGTAAGCCCATGTTTCCCTTAACAGAGATTTAGGCGCTCTCCCCCTACAGGGAAGAATTTGAACCATACTTATTTAGTTACACTTGTTTTCGTATAGATGCCATTTGAGTCGTCCATGACCAGCGTTCCGCCTCATGCTGACATCTAGGAAACCAAGGTAGTACTAGGACGGGAAAATTCGGTAAATTTTACTTAGAGGCCTTTTCATTCAGGCTTGAGGATTTTTTACGAGCCTGAAAATCTTCAGACTCGGGACCCACGACTTAAACTCCCTCCCGGAGGACTTGCTCCTTGGATTTTCCATCCTAAAAATCCATCGACCCCGGCCGGGTTTGAACCCGCGACCCTCGGGACCAGAGGCAAGGAGCATAACCATTAGTCCACCGCGGCCGATTAGCTATTATATCTAATGAATTAAACTATTTATATAAACCCATGGTTAATTTTAATTCTCCAAAGTCCATTTTCACATGTTGGTCCATTCTTTCTTAAAATATTCCGCTCCCAATTCCGATGAAGTCCAATTTAACAGGTCAGAGTCCATGATAGGCCTTATTACCGTCTTACAGAGTTGGATATTAAGGCTTTGTGGAATACATATATTTTTCTTAATATGTTTTGAAATGCATGATAGGAATTATATCATGACCTCTGGCGTCATAAATAGACAGGAGACAGGTACTGTGTGGATATAGACAAGAACCCCCCCCCGCCCCTATATATCAAGTCATATTAATACCAGTTTATTACATATTTTATGTGGTCGTAAATTTGGCTGATGGAAACGCTATAACACAAATTAGCCTCGTAAAACACGAACTTTGTGTTTTTAATCAAGAGACGAATGATGGCAAAATCCACATTTATTATCCGACTATACAATGTCAGAATATACATGTATTACAATCAGAAGCAATTTTATGAAGATTTTTCTTTTCTGCTTTGAAAATCTACTTTAACTCAATCAAATTATTAGCGTCCTAAAAATTTACAAGTAACTTGTCTACTGGAGACCTATTATGAAGAGTAATTTCATTTGAATTAATGTCCTAATATTGCACAGGGTGATTCTGTAAGGGCTTGCAAAAATGAAATAGAGCATATAATATTCACTCCCTCCAGACTGGTCTGTTTATAGTCCACAGACAAAAAGAATGAAAGCAAGAGACGAAGGGGGGCTCGGGGAGTTGCAAGCGATACAATGACTTACTACCTGTGAATTTAGAAACAGTCCATGATGTCACTCACATCAGTAGTTTATTTCAGGCGTATTCAATTTTATGTTTTATATTTTGTGTTTTACGGTAATTAAATTTTCTCTTCTTATTGAGTTTAGTTAGTTTATATTTTAATGTTACGTAGTTCACTGCGAGGTATTGTGGGATAAAAATATGAGTAATACAAATAAAATGAATATGAATCATATAATTGTTAAAATCATCATTACTTATGGAGCAGAACCTTGGCCATTAACAACAAAAACAAATAAGTATCTTTTGGTAACGGAAATGGATTTTATACGAAAGGCAACAAGAATTTCAAGAAGATAAAAAATAGAAACTCAGTTATATGAGAGAAAATGAAGATTGAAGACACTATTTTAGATTATATTAAAACTCAGCAATTAAGATCGTATGGACAAGTCAGCGAATGGAAGAGGATCGGCTACCAAAATGTGTTTTGGAATGGAAACCTGAGGGAAGACGAGGCAGAGGAAGACCCAAAACCTCCTGGAGTCAGGAAATATATTTATACATGAAGGAGAAACATCTACAACCAGGAGATTTGATGGACCGACAAAATTGGCTATTGGGAATCGGACGATGTCAAAGATATTAATCTACCGATGATCCATCCATCTATCTATCTATCTATCTATTATTATTATTATTATTATTATTATTATTATTATTATTAATATTATTATTATTATTATTATCGGGGGCACGCCGTAGCGTAGTAGTTACGGCACTGCGCTACAAGTCGGAAGGTCGAAAGTTCAAGTCCCAGTTGGGGTCAGGATTTTTAAACTGACCGAAACCTTCTGGCGGCACTATGGCCCTGGGGTCGACTCAGCCTCTAACGGAAATGAGTACCAGACGCTTGTTCTGGGATTAAAGGCGGCCGTCACATAGGGCTGACAACCCGGCTGACATCAAGTGTCGATTGTCTAGAAAAAGTGGGAGCCTTAATCTCCTACTACCCCAAGGGCCTCCCGAGGCCTGTAGTGGGATTACTTTGCTTATTATAATTATTATTGTTATTATTATTATTATTATTATTATTATCATTATCATTATTATTATTCAACTAAAATATATTTACTTTATTTAGGTGACTATTAGCTAGTTAAGTATAAATTACTGCAGAATATTTGGAGGTAGTTAAATATTTCTGCTAAACATGCTGCTTGGAGTATAATGACTCTTGAGAGATGAATAATGCTTGAAAATAGATGTATGAGTTCCTTTTGTGAAGGGGGATGAAAATCAGTTTGAAGAGGACCCCCCCCCCACTCGACAAGACATTTCCGTCCAAGTTACAAGCAACTGTTATGACAGTCTCAACACTGTGCTCCGGTATAATTGCAAATTTCTGTCTCTACGTCTTAATTGAACCTATTCCTTTGTGCTCGGCTTCGTTATTAATCACAGTAATGGGATCCTGGTTACTCCCGCTCATTGCACCACATCTACTGACCTCAACCTAAACTTGTATTAACTTACAATTCAAAATATATTACTTGTAAGTTTTAATCGTAAGGTAAAATTATACGTGTTGGCAGGTGGTTAAACTGAAAATATATAAAACTATTATTCTACCAGTTATATTATATGGGTGCGAAACATGGACTCTTACTTTAAGGGAGGAAAGGAGATTACAAATATTTGAGAATAAAGTACTTAGGAAAATTTTTGGATCAAAGAGAGATGAACAGAAGGTGAATGGAGAAGACTGCATAACAGTGAACTACGTGGTCTTTATAGGAAGCCAGATATAATAAGAACAGTTAAGTATCCTATGGGGAATGAAAGACTTGCATGGAAGCTTGTTGTAGGACAGCCAGAGGGAAAACGCCCAGTTGGTAGACCAAGAATCAGATGGGAGAATAACATTAACTATGATTTGAGGGAAGTAGATTATACAGGGAATGATTGGAAAGCATTAGCTCAGGATAGGGATGTATGGAGAACTTACGTCCGCGCGGCCATGAATCTACAGGTTCGATAGTGCCAGTGAATAAGTAAGTTGTGAGGTGTCGTTGTCCTCAATTTTGTTAAAATATTATATTTAAAATATTACCTGGAGGACTTTCGGAAGTTAACTTCCATCATCAACAAGATGAAAATGTGCTACTACTGTCGACCGCTGAGTCTCCAGCCCTGACGTTTACGTTGTACGAAGGGTAAAGGGAGAAACTCGCCCTCTACTGCCAATAAGGAAATGGTTGAAATGTGAGTGGATGTCTCCCAAAACCAATCGCTGCTCTTGGCCGTTTGAAATTGCTGCGATGTTGTCGGCTGTATTTCTGCTAACTAAGAATTGTATAATTTGTGGCGATAAATGAGAATACTTATATTTTGTTTCATGTTCAATTTCACATAACAAAATGAGCATTTATTTATATTTACTTTCTGGTTTGATATTCCGCGTGATATATAAAATGGCCTCTCCCACTGAATATCGATATCGGCAACACTGTCGTGAAAACGTAAGGGCCGGTGATCCAGCGGCTGGACTATAGTTGTTGTTTATGACGTTGTAGAAGTTGATGGTCTTGAAGTGTCGTTAGTAAGAACTGACTTTTTTTTAACGATCTCGTATACGGGTTGTACCACTGGGGTGTGTTCTCATTTAGTAGAAAGGTGTTGTTGATTTATTTTATAATTTGAAGGTCTTCCAATAGATTTTTCTTAGCTAGAAATTTTTCTTTGTGAAAATGAGATGAATTTAGGAAAAAAGTTCCAAGGTATAAAATTAAATCTGACGCATATACATAAAAAAACAAATAATACGAGGAAAAATGAAACGTACAAAACAAAATTAAATATATTAATATCAAACTGAAGAAGGGAATTAAAGGCATTAGGTAATAATTTGAAACAAAACAAATTTAGGAAAAAGTTTCAAAATATAAAACTGGCTCTAACATAAACAATTAATGCGGTGGTGGATAATATAAACAAAACAATATGTAGTAGCTAGATTAATACCAAACCGAATAAAGTAATTAAATAAGTAACTAACTCACTGGCACTTTCGAACCCGTAGGTTCATGGCCGCGTGAACATAAGCTCTCCGTACATCCCTATCCCGAGCTATTGTTTTCCATTCATTACTGTATAACCCACTTCCCTCAAATCGTGGTTAATATTATTCTCCCACCTCATTCTTCATCTACCAACTGGGCGTTTTCCTTCTGGTTTTCCTACCTGAAGCTTTCATACACCTCTTTCACTCTCCATTCATGCCACATACCCTGCGCATAGAAAGTAATTATATACGTTAGGAAATAATCTATCTATATCTATAGTAATTCTGTTCGAGGACAGGTTTTTCACTGCAACCATGACATTTTGATGCTATGCTTTGCAGCTTTACTAGGGAATTATATGTGTGGAAGCTTCCCGTTGCTTTCCATACCGGTGAAGGATGATGATGATGATGATGATGATAAGGATGATGGCCGGATGATTTTCGGGGACCGTTGGGCCCTAAGTTTCCTTAGAATTATCTTATAGGGAGGAAAAAACCCTTCACCCCAAGAGCCTGCCCCGATTGGGAATCGAATCCGGGCCCGTTGCGTGACCAGGCAGCACGCTACCTCGAGACCACAGCGGTGGACGTGTCATTATTGAAGTGGATTAATAGTCAAAACTTCTAAAATAAATTGATGAATAAAATGAGACGTGGTATGTTTCTCTATGTTGTAGACCTATATTATACGAATTACATCACATCAAATTTGCATCCTATCCTTTGGGACTCGGTTTACATTGAAGAGAACTATTATTTACCTCAGTATGTTTTATTTGTTACAATGTCTGAGAAGTAGTCCACCGCTGTGATCTCGAGGTAGCGTGCTGCCTTGTCACGCAGCGGGCCCGGGTTCGATCCCTGGTCGGGACAGTTTCCTAGGTGAGATTTTAATCGGGGTTCTTCCTCATCTGTAAGACATATGTCAGGAAACTTTAAGGCCCAGACGGTCCCCGAACATTATATGGACATCGCAATCATCAACATTCATATTCGTCTTAGATTAAGCTTAGGATTAAGGACTCTCCTGGCGCACCACTATCATCATCACCCATCATATCATCGGGACAGAGTAACCCCGCCTTCGTGGCGGCTCAACCTCAGAAGTGGGTTACAATTACGCGAATGCCAGGAGAGAACACCAGAAATGTCGAAAAGACAACGTAGGGCATTAAAAAAATATTCTGAGAAATGAATGATATAAACCAAAATAGTTTGCTGCTTATTTGCTATTTTTAAATATTTAAATAATACGTTTTATTTATTTAGTTAATTAAACTAATTAATTTAATTGATTTCTTAAATGTAGTTCTTTGTAGTTTACTAAGCTCTGGATTTGTACTGTATGTTTAAGGAGAGTAAGTCTGAAAAAAAGGCCTCCTGGCCTGGTAGTAGGCCCTAAGTTTTCTTGGCTACGAACTATGAGGTTAATTCCAGACTTCGAACAAATCGGTTATAAATTCTAGGTCGAGGCTCTGCAAATCGAGGTCCGCGAGCCGCACGCGACCCTCCAAGCATTTTCAAATGGTTCATAAATTTCTCGTTTATTCCCATATGATGTAATGTTATTTTTTCAATAAAACATTCCTTATTCATAATTATTTTAAGAGTTATCATTCCTTTTACGGTGTTTTTTTTTCTTCGTAGCATAATAAATTAAACTATCGGCCGCGGTGGTCTAGTGCTTATGTTCCTAGGAATGAAATATGTGCATGCAAACTACTTGTAGGAAAAACAGAGGGAAAATGCCCAGATGGTAGACCAGATCATGGTGGAAGAATAACGTTTACTATGATTTGAGGGAAGTAGATTACACAAGGGATCATTGGAAAACATTACTAAGGATATGGATGTATCGAGAGGTTATGTTCGCGCGGCCATGAACCTACAGTTTCGACAGTGTCAGTGTGTTGTTATTATTATTATTATTATTATTATTATTATTATTATTATTATCATTATTATTATTATTATTATCTTTGTTTCAGGTAAGATTTGCCAGTTACGTCATTCTCCTACAGATTCTGTAAGTTTTTCAAATTTGTTTTTTATAGTTAAATTATTACTATGTTTTGTGTTTAATACACAAGTGATCTTCTTGGTGATAAAATATTAATATATACAGTCAATATGCCCAATTCACCAATTAATGTTTTAAAAGTATTGAGTCAATATCTGGTCTTGAGAATGACAGCTTGGCTGTGGAAACGTGTTGACCATTTTAAAACATTAATTGGTGAATTGGGCATATTGACTGTATATTTTACTATGTTTTATATCAAAGTATTCTTTAAATTCGAACGAAAGTCTACATTTATCTCGGTCAAAATAAAAAGCAAAAGGTCAGTAGTGAATAATAGTCCTTTCCCGTAGCCGAGTGGTTAAGGCAAGATGTCTGGGCGCAGAGCTACGGGACTTGCTCTGTTTCAAGTCTCCAAGGGAGTGGAGAAGACATTTTCTCATGGGACAGGTGTCCGCCTTGTATCGTGAGGAATTCGGATAGCTGCAATAAGTACCGGCTTCAAGTTGAGAAAACCAGCTATCACGGCGGGGGGACCCGACATGCTGACTACATGTCACATCTATACTGGCTGAATGATCGTCTACCTCTGTGATTAACACTTGCAGATATGAGGCCGACAACCGTCTAGTACCCCAAGGGCTTTTTAGGCCTGTCGCGCCATGTGGAGTTTTTGTTTTTAATCAATGGGTTAATAATTACCGTTTTCATATTCGTCACATAACTTTTTTAACCAGTTTTACAATATTTTAATATATTTTAAAACATGATAGAATAGAATATTAGAGTGCAAAATCCAT
Organism: Diploptera punctata; assembly: GCA_030220185.1. NCBI lineage: Eukaryota > Metazoa > Arthropoda > Insecta > Blattodea > Blaberidae > Diploptera > Diploptera punctata. The sequence goes on from JASPKZ010008345.1 coordinate 1,370,689, forward strand.
TCGAACTGTATGGACAGTGCAGAGAGACTCGGAGGAAAGTCTGCGTCGTAATCAAATTAATAATTAGCGGTGTGCGATTGTTTCGGTTCTCCTGGAATTCCTGAATAGGAGAACCCCGGGTACCTGTTACAAGCATTTGCCCCGACAGTGTAAGTGTTGATATGTTAAATGTTGGCAGTTAATGCTTAGGGAAATAAGCGTAATTAAATTGAACTGTTCATTCTAAAAAAAACAGACGCCTCCAAAAATTAAATGTTCAGAAACTTAAAAAAAAAAAATAATAAAACTGCACAGCTTCATTTGTGCTGAATGAACTAAATATTGCTTTTAGACCTACGTATTGACTCACTAACAGCTTTTATCTCACATAAAACTAAATTTATTTTTCATGAGGATAGTTGAGAAAATACAAAAAAAATCTTTGGACTTGTCTGTTTTTTTTTTTTTGCAGAAACCTTAGTCAAATACCAAATGGTGGGGAAAATCCTGAAATATGATTATTTATTATGTCAACACTGACCAAAAGAACATAATCGAAATCTAATGTTTTTCTATCTTCGGGTTTTTACAGCAGCTGCCGTCTTCCCGTGCCAAACCTCCAAAGTCTGCGATCTATGGCTTCTTCAATGCTTAGCCCTCTTGCTTGCATTACTATCTTCATGTTTTCCTTCCATGTTAACTTTGGTCTCCCTCTTTTCTTCTTAAGATCGGTTGCTATTGATATAATATTTTCGGGCATCGCTCATCTTCCATTCTTAAAATATGTCCTAACTATTTTAATTCCTTCTCAATTCTTTCAATTATGTTTTCTTCTGGTTCCATTATGTTTCTAATTTCCTTATTTGTGACATGTTCTAATTTTGACTTTTGGCACTTCTCCGAAAATAATCCATTTGTTGAGCTATTTGTCTATTCTTGTAGTAGTTATTGATTGTCCATACCTTACTTCCATACATTGCAACAGATTCCACCAATGTTTTACCAATATATATTTTTTTGTGTATTTGCAAATATGCTTATCCCACCATGTGGAATTTAACGATGATATTATTTTGCTACTCAATTGAATTCTATGCTTTATATCATCGTATGTCATTATACTATGTATATAATTATCTTCACAACCATCAGAATTGTCATCATTATGAACATCATCAATTTCCTCTGAAGGTTTCATCTTCTGTGTGTGTGAGATTCCAGTTCCTCTAGTAAAGACTCATAGTAGTGGCGATGTTTTGGTGGAAACACATTGCACCTGTCTGCTTTTTGGAAACAGTAATAATATCTATACGTAGAGCTGCCTTTGGAGAGATAGAATATGCATTTATCTCAAAATATCAATTTTGGACTTGTCTGATTTTTGAAATGAACTCTTCAGTTAGTCTAATTAAAAAACTTCGCCATCATATTGTCATGTCCATTCACGGATTTAGGTCATTTGTTTACCTGTTTTGGCATCAAAGAAACATCATGCAAAGGTCTTTTGAGTTGACGTCGTAATCTCCTTCATCAGGTTCATAGCTTAATTAAAAATGTTCCACTGTGGAAACACTCATGTTCCGCAGTGGGACGAACGGAATAATCAATCAATCATAAAGGTCATGTAATTTTTTTTTCGCCAGTCTGTTCTCTCTTTGGTCAAAAAAAATCCTTAAGAACTTCATTCTCAAATACTCGTAATCTTATCTCCTCCCTTAAAATAAGAGTCCGTGTTTCGCATCCATATAATATAACTGGGAGGTAAACAGTTTTATATATTTTCAGTTTAGGCCTAACATTTTTTTGAAGGGAGTTGGGACGACGAGACTCCCTGTAATACCTAATAGCATGCATTTCCAGAATTGAAGTTATGTTTATTTTGTTTGTGCATCTCGTTCCTATTTGTAATTATTGTTCCTAGATTTTTTAATTTAACAACTTCTTCAAAGTTCCCCTGATCTATCATTAACAGTATAATTCCATAATATAATGTATTACTATCGGTCAAACCATAGGCATTTTTTTAAAGGGAGTATTCCTATGGTTGCCCATGATCTGGAATTTAGGTTAAGTTCAGGTTAAGAACTCTCCTGGTCTTTCATTACACTGAGCAAAAAAATAAACTTTTTTTTTGTCTCAGAAATAAATATATGTGATTCTGATAGTATTTGTTCTCCTGAATTGAAATATAATATCGGGTTTTCTCCATCACTCATTGTTTCGACAGACAGGTTTTTATTATTTCAAACACTTTAATATTTTCTACATTCGTAACTGCACAATATTCGAACAATCGATCTCACCTAGAAAGTAAGAAATGACGATTTTCTGCTATATTTCGCCTGTTGAGCATCCCTCTTGATGGATGGTCCAACAATAATCAGCCAGCATATTAGGATTCAATTTGCCTTGATATATCTTTCCATAGCTGAAATCTCCTGATGACAGTGTTCCCCATGCTGATCGCTCAATGGACAAATGTACGAAAAAGTTTATTAAAAATTAATTATTTAAATCCATTCATTTAAATTGATAATAATAATAATAATAATAATAATAATAATAATAATAATAATGCTTTATAAAAATAACAACATTCGGCCGCGGTGGACTAGTGGTTATGCTCCTTGCCTCTGGTCCCGAGGGTCGCGGGTTCAAACCCGGCCGGGGTCGATGGATTTTTTAGGACGGAAAAATCCAAGGAGCAAGTCCTCCGGGAGGGACTTTAAGCCACGGGTCCCGAGTCTGAAGATTCTCAGGCTCGTAAAAATTCCTTAAACCTGAATGGAAAGGCCTCTAAGCAAAATTTACCGAATTTTCCCGTCCTAGTACTACCTTGGTTTCCTAGATGTCAGTATGAGGCGGAACGTTGACCACGGACCACTCAAAATGACATCTATATGAAAACAAGTGTACTAAATTAGTATGGTTCAAATTCTTCCCTGTAGGGGAGAGCGCCTAAATCTCTGTAAAGGGAAAACATAGGCTTGCAATACAATATAATTTAAATTGAAATAAAAAAATTGTGGGTGATGGAGAAATTCCGATTACATATTTGAAAACACGATAAAAAAAACTGCATTAAGTACAACTATTGGTACTCATGAGACAAAAATCATGTTGACTAGTGTTATCATTTATCACCAATCATAATTCTGCCTTCCAGGTGCCAAAACCTAAGAAATGGATTATAATTCCGCCAATGTTAGGGGAGAAAATCAGAAATTTCATAAAAGATAACCTGATGGCATTAGACAAAAAATGTATTTCTATATGTGAACATATAGCCTATTTAGTTTTATTTATGTTTACTTCCAGTCCCAATTTCTTAGTCTTACTCAATAGAGTGCGAGTGTTGGCCTGTCTTCGGTTCGCAAAAAGTTATTTTTTTTATATTTAGTGTGAGTAGTCTAGGACGATGTAGCTAGATTGTGGCAGCTGAATATAAAGCCACGGTAGTTGTGTTTGAAGTTTAGAGAAAGTGGTGATATATTGGAATGTTTTAAGGTACAGAAGGTTCTAGTTGTGGGTGCTGAATGGTCTTGAAGGGAAGAATAAAACTTGCATACGATTCTGAAGGAAAGTGATTAAGTTAGTCTTCTCGCTGTGTGAGTTGGAAAACTTTGAGTCTTTGAATAGCGTGAGTTGAAGCAACTCTTGCAAACTGCTTCCTACAAGATAGCGTGGGAATGCTAACCCTTGTATGGTTTCTACTATACATTTTCTCGCATTTGAGATTCAGATGATTTAACTCGAAAATATCTCCAAAAAAACATGTTTTTAAAATAATTTTTAATGACCGGGTTTTACAATTTAACTTCCTATACTAAAATTTAGGTGCGTGAATTCAAGTACCTGACTAACCCACTGGCACTATCAAACTCGCTAGGTTCCCTCAAATCATAGTTAATGTTATTCTCCCACCTCATTCTTGGTCTACCAACTGGGCGTTTTCCAACTGGTTTTCCTAAAAGAAGCTTCCATGCAAGTCTTTCACCCCATTCGTGCCACATGTCCTCCCCATCGCAGTGTACGAGATTTAACTGTTCTCATTATATCTGGCTTCCTATAAACACCACGCAATTCACTGTTACGCAGTCTTCTCCATTCACCTGTCTGTTCATCTCTCTTTGGTCCAAATTTTTTCCTAAGAACTTTATTCTCAAATACTCGTAATCTCCTTTCCTCCCTTAAAGTAAGAGTCCATGTTTCGCCTCCATATAATATAACTGGTAGAATAATAGTTTTATATATTTTCAGTTTAATGTTTTTTGAAAGGAGTTGGGAAGTCAAAAGTCTCTGCAATGCATAATAACACACATTTCCAGAATTGAGCCTGTGTTTAATTTCCTTGTGAATCTCATTCCTGTTTGTGATTATAGTTCCTAAGTATTTGAATTCAGCCACTTCCTCAAAATTTCCATAATTTGTCATTAGCTGTCCATTTCCATTATATAACGCATTTCTATGTGTGACCATATATTTAGTTTTATTGATATTTACTTCCAGCCCCAATTTCTTAGTGTTACTCAGTAGTATGTGTGTGTTGGCCTTTAGTATCTCCTCGCTATCGGTCAATTGTACTACATCATTCAGCATAAACTAACAACTTATTAATACCACTCAGTTGTAAGCCTTCTTCATCCCCTAAAAATTCGATGGCATGCTCTAGTACAAAATTAAATAGTTGAGGAGATAGTGCGTCTCCTTGCTTCAACCCATTGTGGATTTCAAAAGTGTCTGAAAACTATTTGCCGACACGAACCGTACGCTTTGTGCCATTTAGACGCATTCGTATAAAATAGGAATGCAATGCACAAAATAATTAATAAACACATGTTCAATTCTGGAAATGCATGTTATTATGTATTACAGGGACTCCTGTCATCCCAACTTCTCACAACAAATGTCAATTGAACGTATATATATATATATATATATATATGTGTGTGTGTGTGTGTGTGTGTGTGGAATGATAAGAAAAATAAATGCCTGGGCGGGATTCAAACCCGGATCTCTGAGTCTGTACCTCAGCGTGATATCCATTACACTACCAGGCGAATCCAATTCAAACGCTTATTTTTCTTATATATGTATTATACTCTCCATTATTACTAGATGTCGCGAGAACTCGGTCTTCACCGCCATCTAGCAGCCGACTATAACAAGTAAGCAAATTAAAGAGAATATTTTTACCTTATAGCAGTGACGCTTTATAGATGTTATAATTAAATGTTTAACATTGAGCAATGCAAGCTTAATATGGAATGATAAGAAAAATAAATGCCTGGACGGGATTCGAACCCGGATCTCTTATCATTCCATATTAAGCTTGCACTGCTCAATGTTAAACATTTAATTATAACATATATATATGTATATATATTTATATATAAACTGCTATATACTAAAACAATGCTGAACAGAAAATATATACAGCTGTTATTCTGCCATTAATGTTATATGAATGCGAAACTTGCCTACTCCTACATTAAGGGAGAAGGAAAGATTACGAGTATTTGAGAATATAGTTCTTAGGAAAAAGTTTGGACTAAAGAGAAATGAACAAACGGCGAATGGAGAAAATTACACAGCTTAACATTGAGCTACATATTCTTGATAGGAAATCAGATCTAATAAGAACAGTTAAGTCTCATAGACTACGTTGGACAAGGCATGCGGCACGAATGGGGAATGAAAGAGTGGTAAGAAGCTTCTTATACAAAACCCCGAGTGAAAACACCCAGTTTATAGTCCAAGAATGAAGTAAGAGAATAGCATAACCATCGTTAAGGGAAATAGGGGATGATTTGAAAGCATTAGCTTAGGATAGGGATATATAGAGAGCTCATGACTGCGCGGCCATGAACTTACAGGTGAGTTAGTTATACAGAAAAAATAGTCTACCACTGTGGTCTGGGTGTAACATCGCTGCGTCGTACGCATAGGACTCGACTTCGATACCTGATCGGGACAAATTTCCGGAGTGTTAGTTTTTTTAGAGGATATTCCTCGCTGGTAACATAAACGTTAGGAAACTTTAAGGCCCACACGATCACCTTCCATCATCTGGCCATCATAATCATCATCTTATTATTCATGTTTAGTATGAATGGTGTGTTTCGTCTTAATATCGTGTTGTCTCGGAGGAGGCTCTGACTTTGAGCTTATCACGCATTCGGGGAGGCCTTCTATATCTTTGTGTGGTCAAAAATTATGTGTATGAATCATAGTTTAAAATTCCCTGGATGTAAGGCCCAAATGGCGTGTGACGCGTACAAGTAAGCCTACCTATGGGATGAGAAGTTAAATTGGTATAATGAAATGGAATACAAAAAAATGAGTTAATTTTTACCTCGTGATTTTATAAACGTTCAATGTTTTTCATTCTTAATTCCGATTAGTATGACGTCATGTGCAGATAATTATGCGATCTCGTGCTGAAGATGTCGCTGACCTTGAAAATGTTCATGTCTGAAGTCACGTATTCCGATCCCAGGGAACTTATTCACATAAAAACACGCATTACTTTTATTTTATGTATGTATATATCACATACCTCCCGCGTGCGGACACTGGTGCTTCCTACAGGGAATTTCTTAACCAAGCTAATTTAGTTATCAATTTTTTAGTACAGATTTGAACGAGTGGCATGAGTAGGGCTAGGATTTGTATGTACTAAAAGGTAAGATTGCAACGTAGTATAATGAGAAGTTAGACTTCTGACTGTCTTTTGTTTTCGATTCACACACGATCAGTTGAATAACACAATGAGAAGTTAGACTTCTGACTGTCTTTTGTTTTCGATTCACACACGATCAGTTGAATAACACAATGAGAAGTTAGACTTCTGACTGACTTTTGTTTTGATTTCACCCACGGACAGTTGAATAACATAATGAGAAGTTAGACTTCTGACTGTCTTTCTTCTTGGTTTCACATACAAACAGTTGAATAATATACACTACCTGTATTGCAAACTTATCTTTTATTACATAAAAATCCTAGCCTTAGTCATGAGGTTAGCACATCGCCACAATCAGATCTCTACTAAGCAGCTAAGGTGTTATTTAGATGGATGATGGTGATTAAATATTGCACAGTGCCCATTTTATTAGAACTTGCTGTTCTTTTATGAGCCTGAAAACGTCGGCTCGGGACCCAAGACTTGAAGTTCCTCCCGAAGGAATTTTCACTTGAATTTTACCATGTTATTTTGTGTGATATAAACAAATGAACAGTATAAAGGAATTTTTATCAATATATTTTAATCGTCTCATTCTACTTAGATATGAAATGGATAGATACAGTAACTTTTAAAACCAGTAAAATTCAGTAGGAAGTAGTTGTTACAAGGGTTCATGTACATTTTTTTCTACTTCTAATACGTAGCAGCCAAATGGCTCATGGAATAAATAACGAATGGAACTTACTAATTATTGGTACCATCTTACCTTGTTTTCTCTCTTATTTCCCGTAAAATGCGATGTTGTTTTGTGAAACATTTCTATCATGGACACTTCCTTAGACAATTCAGTCATTTGACGGGTAAAAGTAGTGCCACAGTTTCTCCAATAGACGTAGTCGGCGGAGTAATATCTTATGCAAGTTTGTTTACAAGTAGAACTTAGCTCGGAGATATATATATATATATATATATATATATATATATATATATATATATATGATATGAAAAGAAAAAAGAATGCTTGAGTCGGGATTTGAACTCGAGTCTCTAAAGTCTGTACCTTTAGCGCTCTAACCAACTGAGCTACCCAAGAATTCCAAGACAAACATACAATTTTCTTATACATGTAGTATTCTCAATTCACACAAGAGGTAGCGGAAATATCATTCAACTGCCATCTAGCGGCTAGCGTAACAGTTAAGCAAATTATTAAAGAGAATATTTACTTTATAGCAGTAACGCTTGTATATATATTTATATGTATATATATATATATATATATATATATTATATATATATCTCATGTACATTGCATCCTTCACCATAGCCGAGTGATTTAAGGCATTATGTCTTGGTGCAGAGCTATGAAATTTGCATTATACTTCCTCCAAGCTAAGTTCTGGTTGTAATGTAAACAAAGCAGATGTATGCTTGCACCATCGTTGGCGATTTTACCTTTAACCGTGTAAGAAAATGCAGCTCCCTCTCGAAATAGAGAAAATAAGAATAATAAAGTGTGATTGCTTACACATGTCTATGTAAGTTATATTGAATGATCATGAAATATATAATTATAATTTTAATAAATCAAATAAGCATTGTTTTATCCTTATGCGATGTAGAATACGTTAGAACTTCAGTTTTTTTTTTAAAATGGCCGCTTCTATATAATTATAAGACATTGCAATGAGAAAATATTTTAAAAGCGTTGAGAAACAAATTATTTTGAATAGTTTAGTGAAAAAATCTTACATTAGCTATTGAGGATGTGGGGAAAATAACAGCAGAATTTACAGGTGAGTTAGCATGGAGCATATATTCTGCTCGTACTGAAGTTGTAAATGTATGATAATTATCGATATAATAGAAAAAGAGTAAACGTCCGATTATTTAAGTCCATATATATATTTTTTTTTGCCATGAATAAATAAGAAATTGAAGTTCCTAATCCTTGCCTTGTATTCAGTCGTCTTATTTCCAGTACAATACGTTGTTGCCTAAGAACAATGTTTCTGTCACACACGATTCAGCCATATGGCGGTTGAAGTGAACACCACGATTCCCTCAACTGACATATTCGGCGGAGTAAAAACTTATTCAAGTTTGTTTACAGTATAACTGGAACTTAGTTCGGGTTTGGTATCATTTTAGTCCCTACCCCATGGGAAAGAAAAAAAATTATGGAATTTCTGTCAGTAAGGAACCGGTTCCCACTCAGCAACGTGAGGAATTTTGTAGCAGTAATAAGTAACTACTCCATGTTGAAAAGATCAGCTATAACGACTGAGGAACCTGACATGCTGACCACGTGTCGCTGATATCCTGACTGGATGATCACACACCTCTGTTATTGGCACAAGCGGATGTGAGATCACTCATTCATCTGTGAATATTCATGGAAATTTGGAGACTTGGTTTATTTATTTATCAGGTTCCACAATGTTTCACAACTTCTTCCTGAACCCATTAATATACTTTCTTTCTCTCCCACATCTCTCTGTCATTCCCATCTCCATCGTCCAATCCCTTTTCCTTATGCTGATCAAAACATCATCAATCCACGTTATATTTTGCCGTCTTCTTCTTCTTCTTCTTCTTCTACCAAGTGAAACCCATTCTAGTATTCTTCTTGGGAATCTGTCTTCTGCTATTCTTTTTACATGACCATACCCTAATTGTTTTTTTTACGAAGTCCACAATTAAAGTTTGGGCATTAATCGTTTGTTTAATTGCACAGTTGATTTTATCTCATCTAAAAATACCAGCTAAACGCCTTCAAAAATCCATTTCTGCATGATTTAATTAACTTTTAGTTTCCATGTTTCTGCACCTTATGCGATTGTACTTATGTTGTATTAATACAATAAAAATGTTTGTTTTTGTACTTATATTCTTATCCCATAAAAATTGTATTTCTATGGTGCGCTGTAAAAAAAACTAACTTTTCAGGACGAACAAAATAAACTTCAAGGTGATCTCAAAAAAAAAATGTGTTTGACTAGATATTCTGTCAACACTTTTAAAATTCATATTAAAGCACCGTTGAGGTTATGTAATAAGATGTTAAATATACAATTGGTACCTGGCCTTCATATTGGAACTATTTAATACTTTAGTTGAGGACGAATGACTTGCCAGATATCAATTTTATATTTAACATCTTAGATATTCTGGGTTTTTTAATATGCATTTTTTTTAATATTCCAAAACACATACCTTTTTTTAGAATATAAAAAAACAAATATTCTGAAACACAAAATACCTAGTCGAACATACTTATTTTTAGAGATCACCTTGAAGTTTATTTTACTTGTCCTGAAAAGTTTGGTTTCTTGACTTAAGCCAATTATACCGCGCGCAACACACATTTATCATCTCATTAAGTTCAGCATCATGTCTTTCATCTGCACTAATTTTTGTCCTCAAATATATGCTTAAATCAATTTATTTTATTTTTCATGCTAAATGTTTACTCGTAATATAATTTCAATAGTGTAGTCACAAGAATTTTCCTTTTCTTCCATTAATTCTGAATTGCCCTTATTCAGTCGATTACCTCTCCTCGTTACATGTTCAAACCATCATAATTTAAGTTGTTCTGTCTCTGTAATACTGTCCTTCGCAGTGCACATTGTCTCTCTAATATATATAATTTTGTATTTTCTAGATATTCTAGCAGCTAGCATAACACTGAGCAACAAAAAATAAACTTTTTTTTTGTCTCAGAAAGAAAAAATGTGATTCTGATAGTATTTTTTCTCGTGATTTCAAATATGATATCGGTTTTACTCCATCACGCAAGGTTTCCGAGATACGATTATTTTTTAATTTCAAACACTTTAATATTTTTTACATTCGTAACTACACAATATTCGAATATTCGGACTCACCTAGAAAGTAAGAAATGACGATCTTCTGCTATATTTCGCCTGTGGAACATCCCTCTTGATGGTCCAACAGTAATCGGCCAGCATATTAGGATTCCATTTGCCTTAATATATCTTGTCCATAGCTGAAAACCATTTGAGTTAGCTCATTTGGTTTTATTTTTAATGGACAAATGGGCGAAAAAACTTTTATTAAAAAATATTATTTAAATCCATTAATTAAAATTGAAATAAAAAAACTGTGGGTGATGGAGAAATTCCCAATACATATTTGAAAACACGATAGAAAACTGCATTAAATACGATTATTAGTACTCATGAGACAAAAATCATATTGACCAGTGTAATCTTGGCTGTGACTATCAATTTGCTTTTAGAGTGTCCAGACTTCACCACTTTAACAATATTTTTTTTTAGGATAAAGGGAGGAATTTCGATAACTGTAGCAAGTTGTCGAAAAGCTGTAATACTATTAATACAAGGAATTAAACGTGTATATCCTTCCGGTTTTGAATCTTTGGAGACTTGAAAGCAAGTTGATTTCCTACCAGTCGGTTGCTAGCCGAAAAGTAGTAAGTCCAGTGGTGGGGCTGCCACCTAAAGCCTCTGGACAGGCATGAAAGAGGATTAGCATTTACTCTAATCCTGATGTAACATAATGTTGAGTGATTCCGGGTTATGTGGCCGTGGTCCAAAGTTGGTGTTGATACCAGACGTTTCGCCCTCAACTGCGGAGGGCATCTTCAGTGGCGAGTGCTTCTAGGCGTGTTTCCTGGTCGGAAGATCTACTTAGAGTGAGCGCTGCGGACGTTGTGGACGTTGTATTAGTGGTGGGTGCAGGGTGAGTGGGCGTGGCTCTTGCTGATTGGCTAATGGTCGTCTCCTTGTTGTCCCTAGTGTTAATGCATTTATTTTCTATAGTATGATACCAGGCCTTAGCCAGTTTGATACCTTCCTCTTTTCTGTTGATATTTCCCTTATGCTTGTATATTTCTATAGCCTCTTGGTATAATCTAGGGAAATAGTAGGATGTAACAGTTATACCGCTGTGACTCGGTCCCCAGAGCCTCGTTTGTTATAAACAGGTTGCACCACGTGATTTGGGATTTAAGTAGGAGCGGTTATTGAATGCACTTCACTACTCTTTTGTAACATCGTACCTATATCTGAATACCTCCAAGAATATAGAAACAATTGGCTAGCCCATATTCAGCGCATGGATCGTCACAGAATACCAAAACAAATTCTTCACTACATTCCTCGAGGCAGAAGATCTGTGGGTCGACCTTTTCGGAGATGGCGGGAGACCGTAACGGGCCACTGGGCCTAATTCTTGAAAGGACGATGATGATGATGACAAGAAATTAAACATGTTGAGAAGCGTTTATTCTTATATTACTTACTTAGGTGTAGATAAAAAATAATACAAATATAGTATCAACTAACCTAAAAATTGTGTCCTAGTGCCTGAGTTTGATCGTAGTTTCCCCAACATCTAACTAGCTAACTAACTCACTGGCACTATCGAACCCGGAGGTTCATGGCCGCGCGGACATGAGCTCTCCATACATCCCTATCCTAAGCTAATGTTTTCCAACCATCCCCTGTATAATTTACTTCCCTCAAATCATAGTTAATGTTATTCTTCAACCTCATTCTTGGTCTACCAACTGGGCGTTTTCCGTCTGGTTTTCCTACAAGAAGCTTCCATGCACCTCTTTCATTCCCCATTCGTGTCATATGTCCTGCCCATCGCAGTCTACAAGACTTAACTGTTGTCATTATATCTGGCTTCCTATAAATACGATGTAGTGCACTGTTATGTAGTCTTCTCCATTCACCTGTATGGTCATCTCTCTTAGGTCGAAAAATGTTCCTAAGAACTGTATTCTCAAATACTCGTAATCTTCTTTCCTCCCTTAAAGCAAGAGCCCATGTTTCGCATCCATATAATATAACTGGTAGAATAATAGTTTTATATATTTTCAGTTTAACGTTTTTTTGAAAGGAATTGGGATTTCAAGAGTCTCTGAAGAGAATCTTTCCAGATTTGAGCCCATGTATAATTTCTTTATGCATCTCTTTCCTATTTGTGATTATTGTTGCTAGGTATTTGAAATTTATTTAATAAAAGTATGAAAGTTTTTTTATGATTTTTATAAATATTTATTTTATTTAACACTCTTAACAGCTGTTTCAATACACTATATTCGTCAGACGAATGTCATAAATAAGTACAAATACATTTTATATTTATTTGTATTTATATTTATTCACATAAATAAAAAATTTATTTTTATTTATGACATTCATCTGATGAAGATACAGTGTCTTGAAACAGCTGTTAATAATATAATATCTTCAACTCGTGTTCAACTCAGGGTCGGTTCGAGGGATGAGATGAGATGAAGTCTATTATATAGAAAAGTGTGCCGGCCGTCCACGCCTGACACACCATCACAAGAGCAGATGAACGAAATTAATCGAAATGAGTGACATGAGTATGGAGAAATGGTGGAATGAAATTGTAACAGGGGAAACAGGAGCAGATGAACGAAATTAAACGAAATGGATGACATGAATATGGGGAAATTGTAGAATTAAATTGTGGCAGGAGAAACGGGAGAACCCCGGAGAAAAACCTGCCCAAGCTCCGTTTCTTCCACCACGAAACCCACGTGGAGTGACCGAGACTCGATCTCGGGACCCCAGCGGTGAGATTCTAGCGTCTAACCGCTTGCTCCACTGAGCCGTTCTGACACAACTTTTACGAATGTTAAATAAATTAAGTATTTATGAAATCCATATAAAACTTTGATAGTTTTTATTAAATACATCATGGATTTTCATCAAGTAAACAAATCAATTGATTGTTTGTACAATTCCGATCACGTTATTGAAGCTAAAGAAAAAGCTAAAATTCACAAAAATACAAATGCTACCGTCTCAAATATGGATGTAAAAGGACCTACTATTTTTTCAGAGGTCTTGAAGTTGAAACTGAAATAAGTATCTCCTTGTAAGCCCATGTATCCCTTAACAGAGATTTAGGCGCTCTCCCTTACAGGGAAGAACTTGAACCATACTAATTTAGTTACACTCGTTTTCGTATAGATGTTATTTGAGTGGTCCGTGATCAGCTTCCGCCTCATACTGACATCTAGTAAACCAAGGTAGCACTAGGACGGGAAAATTCGGTAAATTTTGTTTAGAGGCCTTTTCATTCAGGCTTAAGGATCTTTTACGAGCCTCAATATATTCAGGCTCGGGACCCACGGCTTAAAGTCCCTCCCGGGGGACTTGCTCCTTGGATTTTTCCATCCTAAAAAAAATCCATCGACCCCGGCCGGGTTTGAACTCGCGACCCTCGGGTTCAGAGGCAAGGCAGCATAATCACTAGTCCACCGCGGCCGATACTGAAATAAGTAAAACCAATTTTTTTTTGTTGTGCCTGCACTTGAGCATCCCTGATCTAGACTTTCTTTTTATTACGTATTCAGCTTGCTGATTCATAAGCCACTTTTATTATCTCTACAAAAAGAAGTCTTTACAAAGGAATAAAGCTTTCTTTGTAGTCTTGCTAATTGCTGAATTGCAATTACGTTTATTGCTGTACGGGAAAGGCTAGCCTGCTCTTTATAATTATCCGCAATTTGTTTTGAACTTTTCGAACTGGAATAGTTCTCCCATTCCACCTCTTCATTGTCGCTTTACAATTACATCTGATGAAATTGATGGGATGTCTAAATTACTTCTAAAAGGCTCTCTGTAGACCCCTAAAATTCTCTTCTGTATTACCGACCGCGGAGGTGAGAGCTTCTAGTAACTTCCGACTATCGTACTGTGTTATCTAGGATCTTAAATGGCGGGCCGCTTGGGATTTTAATATTAGCCAGATGTAATTCACTGCAATTGTACTTATAAATGCTCTTTCAGTCATTACGTGCCCAAAACTATCTTGAAATTTCTCCCAGAGAAAGCGTTGTGATTTACCAAAACAGTGTCCAATAATTTATCTACCGTAGCGTAGTGGTTAAGGCACTGCGCTACAAGCCGGAAGGTCGAGGGTTTGAATCCCGATGGGGTCAGGATTTTTAAACTGACTCAAACCCTCTGGCGGCACTATAGCCCTGGGGTCGACTCAGCCTCTAATGGAAATGATTATCTGGCGCTTGTTTTGGGGGTAAAGGCGGCCGTCACGCAGGGCTGACAACCCGGCTGACATCAAGTGCCGATTGTCCAGAAAAAGTGGGAGCCTTAACCTCCTACTACCCGAAGGGCCTCCTGAGGCCTGTAGTGGTATCACTTTACTTTACTTTACCGTTTTTAACTGTGAAGCATTAAAATCCAGTGAATCTCCACTTCGGGTCTGGGTGTGTGTGCTGTCCCTAATGCTCAACTAAATGCACATTTCCTATTAAAAAATATTAAAATCCAGTGCCAAATCCCATTTAAACAGAATGAAGAAGACTACATAGCAGTGAGCTACATGGTCTTTATAAGAAGCCAGATATAATAAGAGTAGTTAAGTATTTTTTAGACTGCGATGGGCAGGACATGTGACACGAATGGGTAATGAAATATATGCATGGAAGCCTCTTCTAGAAAACCAGAGTTGGTAGACTAAGAATAAGGTGGGAAAATAATATTAACCATGATTTGAGGGTAGTATATTATGCACGAGATGATTAGAATACATTAGTTCAGGATAGGGATGTATGGAGAGCTTATGTACGCGCCGATGAGTTAGTTTTTAGTTAGTTATTTATTTATCTCGTAGTGCCTGTCTAGCAAATAATTATATCGTTGACATATCGATATTAAAAAAATATATAGGCTATATATCGTTCGTTCACCACATGCTTACGTTCATAGTATATTACAATGAGAGGTTGGGAAGTTGTTTTATAGAAGCGAGGAAATGATTAAAAAATCGAGCGATAGCGAGGTTTTTAATCATTTCCTCGCTTCTGTAAAACACTTCACAAACGTGCGTTGTACATTATTTTTTACACGGTGGTGTTTCCAAAATAATAAAAAACCTAATAGTAAAATAATATAATCTTTGTAGGAAATATTTGCATCCAATGTAAACAACTGAGTGACCAACGAACAGTCTGGACAATGTATGTACGGTAAATGCAGAAAATAATTTAGTTGAGATTACAGCAGGCCGTGACACCAATCAGGCATAAAATATCGGCAAGTACGAATTTGTTTTATATTGTTTCAGATAAACTTCAGTTTATAAAATGCAGTGGTTTATTTCGTATAATGTATATGAACGTTACCTTTTGAATATATGTTTGTATATACCTTGTACGTAGTATTCATAAAGAGCAGTGGTTTTACTTCCTACCCTAGGTAGATAATTTATAATATTACGGTATAGTTATTTACTTATTTATAGGTTGGCAACCCCGCAATTTATGAAATTGAGCTTCCAATCATGGTTGCCATTTCTGTAGGTACAACATGACGCACTTTCTTTCAAAAAAAAATGTGACAGATTTTAAATAAGAACATTGAAAAGGAAAAAAAAAAATTGAAGTTATATAAAAATATTTTTTGAATAGTATCTTCTTGTATCTTGTAAGCCCACGTTTCCCTTAACATAGATTTAGGCGCTCTCCCCCTACAGTGAAGAATTTGAACCATACTAGTTTAGTTTCACTTGTTTTCGTATAGATGTCATTTGAGTGGTCCGTATTCAGCGTTCCGCTTCATACTGACATCTAGGAAACGAAGGTAATACTAGGACAGGACAATTCGGTAAATTTTGCTTAGAGGCCTTTTCATTCAGGCTTAAGGATCTTTAACTAGCCTGAAAATCTTCAGACCCACGGCTTAAAGTCCCTCCTGGAGGACTTGCTCCTTGGATTTTTCCATCGAAAAACAATGCATCGACCCCGGCCGGGTTTGAACCCGCGACCCTCGGGACCAGAGGCAAGTAGCATAACCACTAGTCCACCGCTAAAAATTAAAAAAGAAAATATCAAAATTAAAATACAGGGTAGCCTACAGCATAAGTCAGTTAACCAAAAAAAGCAAATATATTATTTTCTGTAGCTTACAACATCTATACAAAAAACAACTACCGAAATCGTTCAAAGTGACCTGCATTGTTGTTTAAGCAGTAGTGTTTGAGATTATATTCTGAAGGTCCCGTATTCAAACCCCAGTTGCAGCCAATCTGATTGTTTTCCTTGCAAACATGTGCAGTAGTTAACTGACTTATACACCACCCTACATATTTGAAAATGACTAAAATTCTACAAACATATTACAAGTAGCATGCATCCGCCCACATGCGGAAAATTAACATAAATCTTACATCCTGGAGGTAAAAGTCTAGACAGAAACAACATTTTTTAATTGCCTTTTACATCGGAAACGTGACAGAACCCTCGTAATTAAGGCGAATCGTGGACACTGGAGGGTAAATATTTCTTGGAACTTGTAGAGACGTAGAGGGCAAGAGGTTGGTGATAGGTCGATGCAAGATCATCTCTTTCTTTCCTCTTTTAAAATATTGCCATGAATAAAGTTTATGTTTGAAGCGTCAAAAGAAAATTGTGCCCTAAAGAGATCTGACGCCATCTTTAAAAAGGCCAAGCTCGTTTCCTCCTCTTTCTTTTTTTTTACGATGCTTTAGTGCTGCTTTTGCAAAAGTCTCTCAAAGATAAAAACAAAGTGCCTCATTGAACTGGAGAACAGACTGATATTCTTTGACTCAGCTCCTCTCATCGCCGGTTCAAGTCAACATGTTTCGAGCCCCCTACAAAATGAATATCTTTAGTGCGCTGCCGATAATTTTTTTTAAAGATTTGCGACCGTTGAAGCAAGTGTTTTTTCGTCAAAAGTGCAAGATCCGAATCTGAAATACTGGCTTTATCTCAAGATTGTTTTTACTTTTTACTTTTTTTTTTAAGTGATGAGTTAAAAGGCTCTGTAAGAAATTCTTTAATGGAATCTGACACAGATAAGACAAGAATAACAAGTTATTCTTTCTCCTTGTGGAATATTGAGAGTTTAATTAGATTTTTGGTCTTTCACACTTAATGATTCTAAAGTGAATGTACGCCTTCACTCTACACAATAATGAAGATGGAAGATAACATAAATTTCAAAGTAAATATGTTTCGTTAAAACTTTCGATGTGAAAACAAAATTAATTAATTAATGACTTAAATCGATGATTTAAGGGAGATGAATAATACAGGGAATGATTAAAAAAACATTAATTCTAGATCAATCCATAGTAATTCTGCCCGAGGGCAGGTGTTTCATGCTATGTTTTGCAGCTTTACTAGGGAAATATAGGTGTAATAGCTTTCCGTTGCTTGAAGGATGATGATGATGATAATGATGATGATGGCCGGATGATTTTCGGGGACCGTTGAGCCCTAAACTTCCTGACATTTGTCTTACAAGTGAAGAAAATCCCCAAAAAACTCTCATAAAGGAGCATATCCCGAACCAGTGCCCGCTGCGTTACAAGGCAGCACTTTACCTCGAGACCACATAATAATAATAATAATAATAATAATAATAATAATAATAATAATAATAATAATTTATTAAGGGTTTTCTATACAATACAGTAGTTATTCTTCAGTCCAAATGTATTTAGCTTCGACCGGGGATCGAACCCGGGCCCAGTGCGTGACAAGTCAGCAGTGTCAAAAATTGTGGTAAGAAGTTAACTTCTCAAATTTGGATGCCATGTAACTAGGAGTGCAAGGGTACAAAATCTTAAAAAGAGGCGAAGGAGAGTGCAATTTACGTCTATCGCTAAGACGCAGCTAATCACTTGTCACTCGCTGACATCTGTAGGGAAATAAACATAATTAAATTAGCTTGGTTAAGTAACTCCCAGAATGGAGCACAGTTTTCCCATGTGAGAATGTGCTAGTGTAGACAGACAGATCTGTCATAATATAGCTGAAAAAGTTATGCTTCAATGGGTACTAACTAGCTAACTCAATCACAGGCACTATCGAACCCGTAGATTCATGGTCCCGCGGACATAAACTCTCTACACATCCCTGTCCTGAGCTAATGTTTCCCGATCATCCGCTGTATAATCTACTTCCTTCAAATCGTAGTTAATATTATATTCATTGCTGTTTTTCTACAAGAAATTTCCATACCCGTCTTTCATTCCCCATCCGTGCCAAATGTCCTGTTAAACGCAATCTACTCTACCTCCGGAAAATGTTGACCCAGTGGAACACATATCCGCGTTTCTTGACGGTTTTATTTTTACAGTGAAAGGTCTCCTCTCTTCCGACCAAATTACTTTTTTCGTCTGACTTAACGCCTTCATGAGTAACACTTTCGGCAGTAATGCTACCGCCGGCATAGCTTTCGGTGTAATTTAAGCACGCTAGTCACTCCACCACGACAAATTCCATGGAGCGTTTTCATCAACAGAATAATTAACTAATGCTAATTAAGTTTTTTCGTAGACATATTAGGCCTACGTTTGGCTTTGCGACTCTCGGCGCCTGCCGGCAATGCAGTTTCTGATTCCCTATTCTAATATGACTACTTCCACTTTTTAAAACCAAACATTTTACTTGTTAGGCGGATACATCTTGTTACCATTTGACTAGAGTAATGATCCACACCGCCACCTTGATACCATGAATGATTTAGCTGCCAAGAAAGCCTCGTAGGCTACGGTATGCAGCATACTGGACGGTCCCGTCACCATCGCCATTTAATAAATAAATAAGTAAATGAAAATAATTTACAACATGTGACGCGAAAATGTTTTCTTAGTTCCAATCATACACCATGCGCATGCGCCAAAAGAAGCGAAGAGGTTTACACTATGGAATCATGGGATGCAGCCAACATATACACGATATTTGAACTCGCGTTGCCAACGAACCTAAAAACTAAGCTTCTTCTTCTTTCTTTTATTATTTTTCTGACATCCATTGTAGGCAAGGTGTTTGTTTCCCCTCAATATATTGCCTCACGTGTATTTTCCCATCTTTGCTTCGGGCATCCAATATTTCCGAGGCAATATATTGGTACTCTGAGCTTAAATTATTCCCCCCCCCCACCGGTGTCTTGCTGGGCCGGCCTTCGGTGGTGTTTTATCAAGTAGCCTTCCTCTAGATGAGTTGTTTCCGTCACAGCTATGGACCCTCATCTGTTCCCCAACTTTTTGTCAGCGTGTTGGTCTCTTAGCCTTTTCGTTTCCACGGAAATTTGCCTACAAGGCAGCAGGTCCCCTTCTTTCCTTTTGTTCACCTACCCAGCCACCCGCTGGGATTGGTTACCAACCTCAAGTTGGAATACTCGGTTTAACCCTTAAATTCGTAATGCATCCTTTTGGATACATCAGTTGGTTCAATTAATTTAATATTTTTAGTAAATGAGAAGAAAACGAACAAAAAATAACACTTAAATATGTGTCTAATTATACAATATATCTAATAATAACAGTTACACAAGATTCCGTTTTCACTGCGGTCCGCCACATTCAAATAAGTAACAGAAGAAATTTGTGTTTTGCTAATTTAAGGGTTAACAGGGTCACCACGTGCACGAGCAGGTAGGTGAGGAGTCGTTCACCATGAGTCACTTGTAAATATGCTTATATTCGCTTGGTAAACTAAGCCAATTTAAGTACTCTAACCTATGATAGATTGCATGCTAATTTTATTTCCTGTAAGTTAATTAGTACAGACTCTATGTTGGCTGCACTGGAACACAGAATATTTGTTAAAATCAATATGGCTGCCACCTCTTCATGTAGTCCAATATCGTAAAAAAAAATATTCAAATAATCGTTAGAAAATTGTAAATGGTAGGAAATAATTCGAAAATGAAACCCTTAGAATAAAATTTGACAGGAGTTTATGAAATAATTAAAAAAGTCACGTCATGGATTGTAAAGTTTAGCCAAGTAAATAAATAAAGAATAGACTAACCTCGTGGGCTAGTGGTCAGCGTTCCAGACTACTGTTCATGAGGTCCCGGGTTCGATATCCGATCAAATCATAGGAATTTTTCCTGTGGTTGCCCATGGTCTGGAATTTAGGTTAAGTTTAGGTTAAGATCTCTCCTGTTGCTTCATTATCATTTATCACCTATCACATCGGGGTAACGCAACTCCGCCTTCCAGGTGCCCCAATCTAAGAAATGGATTACAAATTCTGCCAATGCTAGGGAAGAAGGCCAAAATTGTCATAGAAGACAACCTGGTGGCATTAGACAAAAAAAAATAAATAAAGAATAAAAAAACATGACATGGTATAGATATCATGGAGGGGCTTTTAGTGCTTTATAGTGGATACAGTATTCCCAGTTCCTTCTGATATTTGATTGGTCAAATCAAACTACTGGAGATTATTTCAAGATCATATTCTGTAATGAAAAAAGTCTGAAACGTCTGAAATTCATTTAGTCTGATGTCAGCTTTTCAAAAATATTTCCCACTCGATTTATTTGATAGAATCTGACAGCACACAAGCAGTTAAAAAAAGTAGCATGTTGGAATAAAAAAACTGAAGTGCAATCACTCGTAACTGTAAGAAATAATAGAAAAGGTTATATTTTCCCCCAAACTCAATTTATTTTTGCACAGAAATGGTATTGATTCGTACCGTGCAAGAGTGTAAACAAAGATTACATTTTTATCGTTTTCTTCTGTTTGTTTTATGTCGTGTCCAGTTTGTATTGCGCGTCAGTTAGAAACTACTGTGTGGGACAACTGGACATTCCTAGTAATTCCAAGTTGGAATGAAGAACACTTTTCAATTTACTTCAGCGTTCGTATCGTCAAATAAATTACATCTCTGCCAATCGTAATAGAAGTCGTGTGATTCAGTTCTGTAAAATCCTACTTCCAAAACATTGAAATTAATTTTAACAGAATGGTACGATTAATAATAATAATAATAATAATAATAATAATAATAATAATAATAATAATAATAATAATAATAATAATAATAATGTACAGTGGTATGACCATGTCAAAAGAGTGCCAGAGCAAAAATTGCCTACAATTGTTATGGAATGGATCCCAATGGAAAGGAGGAAGACCGAAGAAAATTTGGATAGAAGGGGTACAAGCGGCTATGAATATCAGAGGATTGGAGGAAGATCAATGGATGCACAGAGATGAATGGCGTTTGGTTTCCGGAAGACGGCGGCAGCTGCCATGATACCGAATGAATAATAATAAATATACAGTGGTATAGCCATGCCAAAAGAATGCCAGAGCAAAGATTGCCTAAAATTGTTATAGAATGGGTCCCAATGGATAGGAGGAAGAGAGGAATACCGAAGAAAACTTGGATAGAAGGGTACAAGCGACTATGAATATCAGAACATTGGAGAAGATTAATGGATGGACAGGGATGAATGGTTTCCGGAAGTCGACGGCAGCTGCTATGATACCGGATGAATAATAATAATAATAATAATCCGTCAGAATTAGGCCTTTGTAAACCTGTTTCGGCCCCATCTAACAGTCTTTCAAGAGGTCTTCCTGTTCGACAATGTTCTTTGGGTTTATATTGTATCATCATTTTTGGGATTCTTGAAATATCCATGGGGCACGCCGTAGCGTAGTGGTTAAGGCACTGAGCTACAAGCCGGAAGGTCGAGGGTTCAAGTCCCGGTGGGGTCAGGATTTTTAAACTGACCCAAACCTTCTGGCGGCACTATGGCCCTGGTGTCGACTCAGCCTCTAACGGAAATGAGTACCAGACGCTTGTTCTGGGGGTAAAGGCGGCCGTCACGCAGGGCTGACAACCCGGCTGACATCAAGTGCCGATTGTCCAGAAATAATGGGAGCCTTAACCTCCTACTGCCCCAAGGGCTTCCTGAGGCCTGTAGTGGGATTACTTTACTCAAGTCCCGCGCCGTAGCCGAGCGGTTAAGGTAGGAAGCCTTGGCGCAGAGCTACGGGACTTGCGCTGGTTCGAGTCTCCATGGGGGAAGAAATTTTCTCATGGTATTTCAGCCAGTATGGGACCGGTGCCCACCCAGCATCGTGAGGCAATTGGGTAGCTACAAGTAGCGGCTCCAGGTTGAGGAACCAGCTATAACGGCTGGGGGACTCGACATGCTAACCACATGTCACCCCTACACTGGCTGTTGATCATCTACCTCTGTGGTTGACACATGTGGATGTGAAGGGCCAGCAGCCGGCTGGTAAAAGGGCAACCGCTGAAAAGGGGAAAGACCCTCAATCGGAATCGGAAATATCCATTATTTTTACGTAGTCTAGCTAGTTTAATTTATATCTGTTGAGTTTTTTCTTCTACTGATTACACTTCTAATTGTTCTAAAATTTCTTCATTATTTTTCTATTTCGATCTAAGAAGAGTGTGTCCTGCTGTCCTTCTGAGAAATTTATTATAATAGTTTAATATAATAGTAATAATAATAATAATAATAATAATAATAATAGTGATAATAATAATAATAATCATCATCATAATCATCCGGTATAATGGCAGCTGCCGCGGTCTTCCGGAAACCAAACGCCATTCCTCTCTCTCCATGCATTGATCTCCCTCCAATCCTCTGATATTCATAGCTGCTTGTACCCCTTCTATCCAAGTTTTCTTCGCTCTTCCTCTCTTCCTCCTTACTATTGGGATCAATTCCATCACAATTTTAGGCAATCTTTGCTCTGGCATTCTTTTGACGTGGCCATACCACTCTAATATTTTCTTTTGTATAATGTCTATGATGTCCGGCTCCTCTTGTACACCCATAATTTCCCTTATTTGTTTATTTCGTATTCTATCCATTTTAGATTTCCCAGCTGATCTTCTTAAAACATTCATTTCTGTACTTAAAATTATTTTCATTTCCCTGGTAGGAAGTTGCCAGACTTAAGCACCATATGTTAAAATGCTCTGAATTATGGTTTTATATATTTGTAATTTTCTATTTTTTGTAATATTTTTGTTCCACCAAATAGAGTTTAAATCATTATTGCTTGTTTTGTTTGTGCGATTAATAATATTAATAAATATTAAATAATGGATTTATTTTACCTGGAAAGTTAAGGCCTTAAGACCTCCTCTACTACCAAACCAAGTTAGGTAATAATTACAAAAAGTTTCTGTTGCATATAAATCAAAATAAACACAATTATTGCATTGTATTATATCTACAATACAATTATTATTATTTACAATATATTTGATTTACTCAAAATTTAACGAATGAAATATGAAATGTACAAGATAGAAAAATGATAAAAAATACTATTGACGTAGAATAAATATAGTTCTGGAGAAAATTAATTAATTAATTAAGGTAATAGTATAAGTGTTACTTAAAATTGTCAAGTGTGCAGCAACTCCTGATATCTTGAGGGAGGGAATTCCAGGAGAGGGCAAAAGCTACCGTGAAAGAAGTAGAGTAAGAGGAAGTGCTATGGAGAGGGATTGTTAGCAGACTGTTATCATGTGACCTAGTGTCAATATTGTGTTAGGAAGATAAGTTCTCAAATCTGGACGCCAGGTAACTAGGGATGTAGGAATTCAGAAGCTTGAAAAGAAGTAAAAGAGAGTGCAATTTACACCTGTCACTTAAACGGAGCCAATAGAGATTATTGCAGTGTCTGCGACTAGTTATAGTTTAGATCATTATATATAACGTCACAATAACCGAAGAGTGGAAAAGATTCTGCACGATTAGTGGTATAAAACGTGACGTACGCGGACCGAGAAATAATCGATAAATTATTTATCACCATCATTATCATGAAAATTTTAAGTTTTAGCTCAGTTGAGCCTATTCTATATCTCAAGTTCTTCTTCATTTCTCCAGCGTTGATTAGGTTGTCCTTTGGCTCTGTGTTCTTTAGATTGACTATTTAACTCATGCCCCAAATGGGAGTCAATGGCCAATCACATATCAATGATTTTTTAGTTACAACCAATCACAGTCTTTTTCACCTAGATTTTATCAGTTTATTTCATCACCTTAAAATCAAGCTCCTCCTTTTTAACATTCTGAATAGGTCATAGCATTATTTTACAGTGACTGCATGCGGCTACCAATTGTATATATATATATATATATATATATATATATGTTATAATTAAATGTTTAACATAGAGCAATGCAAGCTTAATATGGTATGATAAGAAAATGCCTGGATATCCATTATGGATATCACGCTGAGGTACAGACTCAGAGTTCCGGGTTCGAATCCCGTCCAGGCATTCATTTGTATTATCATACCATATATATATATATATATATATATATATATATAGTGCACGAATGTAAACACATAGTGCTGCGGGAGATAATATAAAAGCATCTGTAGCAATTGATTATACCACAAAAAAATAAACCGCTGTTTGCACTTTCTTAAGCGAATTAGGCTTTTTACCAGGAAATAACGTTGCAGGAAAATATAATTGACATATTTACATCATAGGACATCAGAAATTAAATAATACCTATAATGTTGATTATAAATGTCTCCACTAGGATGCGTTCTTACAATATTGCGATCCTTTGGCAATAAATAATATGATCTGGTTGCAGTGATAAACAAATGAAGCGTACCAATCGTTTCTCAGTTGTTTTCAAACATCGGCGTTACATTAAATATATAAATATTTTAAAATAACTGTAGTTAGATAATGATTTGTGAGTGAACAGCTTCTTGAGTCGTGAATTTATCGAGAATTTGGAAATCACTCGTGGCATTACTTATGATTATGGAATGCCTTCTGTAAACGGTTTGAATACATTCTTATGGAGATGATTTGACTAATTGTTTTGACATGTTTCAATATCTACTACTTTGTTTTGAACTTTTAGCTTTTCATAAATGTGAACTCTTCTCTTTTTTATCAAATTTACTTAAAATGAAAATGTGAATCATTGCATGCCGGAACCTACTTTGAAATTTCTTCGAGAGAAGCGGTGTGATGTGCCAAATCCGTGTCCAAAAAAAATCGGGGATTCTATGCCACCATGCTACCAACATAAATTCAAATAAAGAAATGTAAAAAACACATAATTTATTATATTTGAAGAGAAAAATTATACGCTCAGACCGGGACTTGAACCCGGGACCCTTGGTTCTCTAGACCAAGTGCTCTACCAACTGAGCTACCTGAGCAAGTACCGATCTAAACGCAAATCCTTCTCTATATACATTGTAATTCCCATCCACCAAATGCTATGAAGCCAAGATTCTTGGAAAAAGCCGTACTGGCTGTAATGTATAATTCCCAAATATGTCTTCTTAATAAAGGAGCCGCCATTTGCAAGATAGAAGCATGGCTTCATAGCATTTGGTGGATGGGAATTACAACGTATATAGAGAAGGATTTGCGTTTAGATCGGTACTTGCTCAGGTAGCTCAGTTGGTAGAGCACTTGGTCTAGAGAACCAAGGGTCCCGAGTCAAGTCCCGGTCTGAGCGTATAATTTTTCTCTTCAAATATGATTTATCCATCATTGAGATGTAAGAAATCAATAATATAATTTATTGTTGCAGTATGTGAATAATTACCTGTGAGAGAAATGTATCTTAATTTTTTCAAAAAAAATCAATTAATGTGAAAGTGCTTAAAATAAAGTGAGAATTTGAGATCAAACTAACCTAAAATCAGGATATTTGCAATCTTAAATGCGTAGTCAATGCGCAGATAGTGTAGCCAACGCATTACAAAATCCCGCTAACAAACAATTGAAAGTTAAACTAATCTGGTGTACACTAACTCGTCCATTTTCTCGCCGAAACTAACACTAACCTATCCATTTTCTCACCCTAACTTGCCCGCTAATGTACGTGAACTCTTGGGATAGACTCCCGTTATATGTAAGTAAACATGTTGACTATTAGTTCTACCGGAGCGGAAGCATGTGTTATCACTAGAGACCGGATGTTAGGGAAAATGCCTACAGTTATTTTATATATATATATATATATATATATATATATACTAGAAGCCCAGGCCACGCGTTGCTGTGGCTAAGGTATACGTTAAAAATATAAATTAAGTTGCTGTCTTTCAGCCAGATTACTTAAAACTAATACTTACACATGAAATTAATAATATTGAAAATAAAATAAACACTGAAAACGCTTAAATTATGAAATAATCAATATTTGTAATTCAATTGAAATTCGCGGTTGCAACAAAAAGAACAGCCATCTGGATCTCTCTTTGTTAAATAATAAACCAATTACCTTACCAAATTACCTTACACCGCCATCTGTTAGAATCGTATGGAACTCGCAGATAATTATACCGCCATCTGTTAGAATCGTATGGAACTCAGAGATAATTATAACTCTTTGTTAAATAATAAACAAATAATTTGCAATAAAAAATAATGCGACTATAAATTTAGTTATAAACTACCCTAAGTCTCAAGTTGGATCAAACTACACACAGTGTGAAAAATTTTATTAAAATCGGTTCAGTAGTTTAGGATTCCATCGCGGAGAAACAACGTGACACGAAATTTTTATATATTAAGATATATTGTAAACGTGACTTCACATAAGTTCATATCGACGACCCTAGAGTTGTTTTCCATGAAGTTAATTTTGCCTATTTGCCATTTTTCCTGCAAATTAACTTAGTATTTTAATGAAATCAATTGAAATGGACAAACGTCAAGGCACATATCATTTTATAGAAATTTTCGTGTTCTTTTATAAATTCTCTTAGAATAAATTTTAGGATAAGTGTGGCAATAAGCCCATAAACTAGTAGGAAGATGGTTCACCCCCTCAATGAACTCCCGTTAAGCGAATATTGCATTTTTCCATCTCATGCACTCCCGTTAAGCGAAATAGCCCTAAGCTATGTCCCATTGTATAATGCTCCGGCTCTAAGGCATGGAAAAAGTTTTATAGTACAGTTTTGCTTCTTTTCAATATAAACCTTGCTGAGTGACAAAGAGGGTATATGGCTCAAGCTTTCTTTCTCTGTCTCACACCTGGAGCTGAAACCTTTAAGTGACTGGCAATATTATTTTTGATAATCAATTTGTTAACATTTCTGAAGAAGGTACAGTGTACCGAAACAGCTATCACTGAATTATATCTTAATAAATATGAAAATCGAATAAAACTAAGTTTTATTTTTATTTAATTATTTTTTGTTTCTTTTTTACCTTTAGAACATTTTTTTACGATGTCTAAAGAGCGGAAAACAGTAAAAGACAAACTGACCAATTTCGTGAAAGAATTTGATGTGGAAGTATTCTCAAATATTGTTCTGCAAAGTGTCATGTTTCGCAGCATGTACACACTGCAAAATATAAGTCTGATATTTGTAAAAATGCAAAACAAATTCCAAAAGCATCTCTGATATCTTCATAATTATGCTATTGATAGCATATGTTTACCGTATATTCTTAACATAAGGCTGTAAAAATTACGTTGTAGCCCATTTTTTGTGAGCCAATTTTTTAATTTTTTTTAGTCCCTATATTAAGATTTTTAATGAATTTTTGCCTGCCTATTTTGAATTTTTACGTGCCTAACATCCGGACTCTTAGGGTCGAATGTTTGAACGCATTAGACAGTAAAAGGCGTTCTCTGCTGATAAAGTTTTATTCAAACACATTTTTCTTACTCAGAAATCTATTCACGCGGTAATAATTGTAAAGCTACCTGACAAGGTACCTTAAGATCGTAGCTCAAGATATAAACTTATGTGAAAATCCCGAAGGGAACCGATGGTAACCGATGTAGTTTGAAACTTATCCAAGATGTCGGACCTTGAAGACTTCGATCATGTTTTCGGTATACGCGGAGAAGAGGAATTTGATAGAGTCTACCAAAGAATTCAACTGGAAGAACAGGAGAATCGGCGTAATATTGCGCGTCGCAGACGTGTTTGTATACGGTATTATTTGCGGGATGCAAGCATAAATGCATTCCTCTATAGCAGACGAAAATAACGGGAGTGATTTTATCGCTGAGAATTCTGGGTAATTCGTTGCCAATATTACGAAAACGTCAACATTCATGCATGACCGGTTAAGGCGGCCGTTAATTCGATCTCAGCTCACCAGTGATTGGAAGTAATTTGAGTAGAGAGTAATGTATTTGCATACGACCCTAAGTTATCACATTAGTCAACACGACGCTGTGTCATTTATTTTTCGATCGATTATTCATTGGCGGCACGGTGGCGTAGAATAGCTGAATATTTTCCATAATTGGAATGTCATTATTTCTATTTTTCCAATATTTACGTATTTCCATGACTATATCAAATAGTAAGTATTCTAAAAAAAGTTAAACATAATAGAGCACTATTTCGTGTTTATGACTAGGATACAATTATCTTTTCAAAACTTGTATTTAATTCTATTTGTTCGTGTTTGTTGGATGAAGAGTGTTTACAGTCTCGTGAAAGCTCGAATACATTCATCAGATTACTTTGTGTGGCGTAGAACAGTGTACATTGATCAAGTAACTCTTTAATATATAGCAAACAATTTATTAAAACACAAAACACACTCAAAATAATAATCCAAAAGAAAAATATTTACACAAATCTCTCGTTTTATATTTGTGCAGAGAACAAAAAAAAATATAATGCAGTGTTTAATTATTTAAAATCGCCTTTAAAAATAAAAGTTATCTTAAATATTTAATTGTTCACGAAAGATGGCAATGAAGAAGAGTACACGAAATACCTCAAAATTAAACTATAGAATTAAAAAAATCATCTACTTTTCTTTTAAGAGCATCCAAATGATTTGTGGTCTTTATAATTTACAACTATAAACGACACAGACTTGAGGCCATATTAAGTATTAAATGGTTTAAAATGGAAATATGTGGTTATTAAATGTAATAATGGACATTAGAAACCACTGTCAACATCAGCATCAAGGATTGGGACTTAAGATGTTATCTAATATTAGAATTGATCTGTCGATCTTTTTACTGGGTCTTCGTAAATTTCTTCGTCCTTGTGGTCTGTAGTGAAAAATTTGTTTCGGGATTATGTTGTTATCCATTCTATTGATCTGATCCATCCACTCGTCTGCGTATTGTGCAATCCTACCTAATAATTTGAATATATGTATTTATCTTCTTATAGGACATCAATAAACTACACAATTTAATCTTCAGAAATCGTCTTTCGAAATAAACTAAATCTTAAACACATCACACTATTTCATTATACCAAAGGAAGACAATTGAGGACAGTGCACGAAATAAATGAAAATGAAAGAGTAAAATTCGAAGATAACTATGAAGTTTTTGTTTGAATATGAACATTATTTGTGGCATGGTTCACCATAAAGAAAATTATATACGAAGTGGGCATTGCCTAATAAATACCGAAGAAAAAAAAAGTTAAATCCGTGGTATTGAGAGAAATGCAGTATAGACTTTAGAAGTCGCTAATCGTAGGTAACCTAGTGCAGCGAAAATGCGATATTTTGGTACAATTGGGCCAGAATTGCAAAATGATAGTGAGTCAGTGAAGAAAGAATGATCAAACAGTTGCCACCTAATATCGTGTTGATGATGTTCGTGATGAATAAAATACAATGATATGCAAAATGTTAGATGCCAGTACTTTCGCAATATTATTATTTATAATTCCTCTGGCTGGAAGTGAAATTGGAGAAGTGTACACCGAGTATGGACAAATATTTCTCTCTTTTATCGAAACAACGCTGCTACGAAACTTGACAGAAAAAGGTCCAGTTCTTATTTCATTAACAACTGAAGTTGAAGTAAACTTGACACACTCTTTGAAAGCAGAAAATTTGCAAACGTTGAATTGGATTCAGGAGAGGACACTTAATTTTGTGAATTCTCTTCGGCCGGTTACAATTTTCCAGTTCAAAAACAGTGAATCATTTATTGAAGTACCTATAGTTCTCAACAAATTTTATATAATTTTTGTTAATCCAGAAATTGAGGATTTTCTATATATATTTTATGATGCGATGGATATACTTCAGAGTGTGCCTTCATGGAATCCTCGTGCCAAGTTCTTAATTGTGGCATATGGGAAGCTACCAGTAGATGTATCTTCTGCAGAAATTGCTCATCAAGTTCTGAGCACCTCAAAATCGATTCAAAATATTACTAATGTTGTATTGGTAATTGCAGATATAGACGCAGAAAGTAATTCAATTGTTATTACTGGAAACTCTACAAATATCACTATCATGTACGCCTACACGTTTTCATCGTTTTTAAATGACGAATGTTATAATGAAGCCCCGTTGTTAATTGGAAAATGGAATTTGAGTAATGGATCCGAAAACATACATAATGGAATTGATTATTTTTCAAATAGACTTCCAAAACAATTCATGGGGTGTACATTAAACATTGGTGCAATTGGAACCGAACCTTATGTTATGAAACGAAGTAATGTCAAAAGGTGGAGAGGACGATTTCATTGTAACTGGGTTAGGATTGGAATTAATCATTCTCTTTGCAGCTAAGATGAACTTCACTGTGCGTTTTCTAGAACCTGTAATGAAAATAAGAGTTGAGCCTCTTTTTGAACAAGCCTCGATGTTGCAAACCGGACAAATAGACATAATGACTGGATGTATTCCGTACGCTCTACCATTACCAACATATGGAGATGCCTCAGTTCCGATTATTGTCGACACATTTAACTACGGCGTCCCCTGTCCGAAACCTTTAACAAAAACTCAGAGGATAATGACTTTGTTTAGTCTAGCAACTTGGATAAGTATGGGATTTGTTTTAATTTTTGTCAGCTTTTTATTTTGGCTGATGTCAAATATTCTTGTTCGTAAAAGTAACTTCACTGGATTCAATCTATTGACACAATGTTTCAGTGCAACATGGGGTGTGTTATTGGGAATTTCAGTGCCATATATGCCTATTTCTTTACGAACAAGGTGTTTGTTTATTATATACGTTTGGTATTGTTTCGCAATCAGCACTGTGTTTCAAGCATTCTTTACAAGTTTTCTAGTTGAACCTGGATGTGAAAAGCCGATGAAAACTCTTGAGGATGTTGCACGAGCTGGGTTGTTCTTCGGTTCTTTTGATATATTGGATTTGGCCAAGGGAATGGATATTTTCGGTGAAATAAATATGTTTAAAGAGATAATATTTGATGATGTTCTGGAATGTGTTCAAAATGTTATGTTCGAAAGAAATACATTCACTACAGTCGTAAGTTACTTACCGTCATATATAGCTAGCTTGTCTGGAGTTGCAGACGAGAGCAAAGTAGTGTGTTTCTTGGATGAACCAATATTGACAATATCATTAGGACCTGTTTTGCCTAAAGGAAGTCCCTTACTGGATGTATTGAATGCTCACATCAGACACTGTTTAGAAGGGGGTCTTCTTCAAGTATATTGGTCTAAGATTAAGCATGAAGTCAAATTGAAGGCAGATCAAACGGATGAAGAGGGTGAATATATTGTTTTTAATTTGACTCATTTACTTCCTATCTTCTTTGTTCTTCTTTTTGGATACCTTTTGAGTGCCACAGTGTTTTTGTGTGAGCTCTTAGTTAGATTGTGTGAATCAAGGGAAATTAAAACATAGACATGTTGAATTCTTAGATTATGTAATTAATTGATTTGGTGTTTATTTGATGAAAATCCACTATGTATTAATAAATAAAACTATCAAAGTTTTATATGGTTTTCATAATTTGTTTCTTAGATTATATTTGAGATGCTGTGATTGGAAACGAACGAATTAATTTCTTACAACGGAACTGTCAACAATTGCATGTCAAAATCCACTAGAGATTTTTTATAGAGAAGCGTTGTGATTTAGCGGGACCGTGTCCAAAAAACCATATACAGCTTTTAACTGCAAGGCACAGAAATCGAAGTCAGAATTCAGCAATGGCAACCCGCTTCGTGAAGCAGATTGACGTTCCATCTTGAACAGGGTGGAGTTGAATGAAACGGTCGTGATCCGGATGGCAGTTTCTCAGGGTTATCCAATCCAGTAAGTCAAAAGTTGTATTACTTCTCTGTAGTTCGACTGAGAGATTTGGTGTAGGATTTTAGTGCTTTCCACTTAAAAACTGGAGATATTTTTTATGCACGGCCTAGACACATCATTTTGAGAAATTTCAAGGTAGGTTTCAGCACGTTTAATAGTTCCCTTGTTAGACCAATATTTTTCAACCGGTGTGTCGCAGCGTGAATGAACCTGAAATGTGATGCCAGAAGATGAAAACAAAAATAGAATCCATAATTAAATATGCAAATGTCCAGTAAAAAGGTCAATCAATAGTTCTCTTCTTCTTCTTAATCATAATTTGTAGGATTATGATCCTGTTTATTTTAAAAAAAATTGCTCCTCGGAGGAAGAAATAGTTATTGTCCCTTATTATATATATATAATATGTGACGTGGCAACAATTTATGTACCCTGCTTTTGTGGCGCTTCTCAATGTTTAAATCTTTGTTTATTATGATGTTTACAGTTTTAAGGGATATTTCCAATCTGTTCGCAATCACCATTTGTGTGGCAGGGTTACCACCAGAGATAAGGACCTTGACCTTTCTGATTACATCTGGAGTACGGGTATTAGCATGTCGTGGATTTGCCCGTTTTCTCCCTTTTGGAATTAATCCCAATCGATCCTTTCCCTTTCTATTAAGCACTGAGCTAATTCCACACTTTGACACCATAAAATAACGTTTTTTCAAGCCTCAATAATCGCGGAATAACTATAATTAGCGTCAGAAAGGGCAGTAATGTACCCTTCCCAAAACGGGTCTATCTTCTTAGGCATTATGAGAGCAACACGCATGCGAGTGTAACAGAAGCAGCACACTGACTGGTTTGACTACCTTGCACACTCCTGTCCTGATGACTCACACTCCAACGTCACAATCTACTTGGCAAATCGTTATCCGATATTGTTATATGCATGTATATTATAACTTTAAACATATTATCTGAGTCTGTAATGCGATTGGCTGTGAAACATCCTATATCACAAATCCCACCATGAAAGGGGAGATTGCAAGTTTTGTTAATAGTGCCGGGATCTTTCATTCCTTCGGGAAAAAACCGACTATTAGTTAATTATTTCTGTATTGGAAGATGCATAGACAGATACATTACATAGAATAGTCAATACTTTTTTATTAAGCAAATATTATATTTAATTTATTTAATTACATTGCAATTTTTTTTCTTGCTAATACACTATTACAACGATAAACTTGTGTTAATTAATTTAATTTAATTGCTGTGTAAATGTTTGTTCATCAATGCAAAAGACTGGACTACACAACTGTCAGATCTCTTGCTCTCCCAATATTTCGCAGATCTGTAGATTTCAATCAAAGGTTTGGTCATTGCTGGAGGTGTTCCTGTTCCATCTCTTCCTGCTGAATGAACAAAGAACAATGTGGGGAAGAGATGATTCAACTTTTCTGCAAATTAATTTTAGAAAGAGTAATGATCCGCTGTGAATGTAAAAGATGCAACAACATTTTTTCTCAAGTACTCAAGGATTTTAAATAATGTTATACTAAAGCATTCTCATATTGTATATGTTGAAATTTCAATAAAATAATTGAACAATATAATTTAAAATTATGAAGTAATCAATCTATTAATTATTAGGAATGGCAAATCTTATGTTTTCTTTACAATACCTCATTTTTTCTGTTCTACATACGTCGCAGTTTGATGGAAATCACTTAAAAATGACTTATTAAGTTTTTTTTAAATTATATGGTTTTTTCTCATCTATCTATTATTTTATTATATTAAGGTGATAGATTATTTTTATAACAGCAATAGTAGCTGCTTTTGAATCACAAAGTATTACTGTTTGTTGGAAGAAAGAAATTGAATAAAGTAGGTGTAAAGAAAGATTGAAGTGATAAAAGCAGATATATATATATATATACAATAATAATAAATTACTTGTTTCGACTTTAGTACTTAGATTACGTATCAGTCGGTGTATTGTTTTACGATACAAGGATGTTTTATGTATGAGTTGGATGTATACATCAAAATCAACAGACTAATGCTTAATTTTCAACGAATACTTAAAAAAAGTCTTCCATTCTTGTATCGTACAATATTTTATTTCGTACAATGTTGAGTTTTTCAGCTTTAATTAAATTAATAACATTGTGTAAATAAGACACCAGGTGAACTATTGTGATATTCATTTCAGAGCCGCCATTTAGAATGTAATATCACATATGGAGGGAGGTAAACATTTTTTGTCTTTCTTCAAGAAACAATGCTGCCAATATCAGGTATGTGGGTTGTGATTGTGATGGTGATGTGATGTAAGGTTTAGCGAAACATATGTAGCTCTTTTCTCTGTCCTCAAAAGTTCCTAATTATAATAACGTGTAGTGGATGAGTTTAAGGGTTAGAAACATTTATTTAAAGGTTGATGGTCTGGAATTACAGTATTCATAATATCATGTATATTAATAAGAGTCACGGCACGCTACATTTTAGTTCTTAAGTTGGCGAAAGTGACGTGTGTCAAAGCTTTTGAGAGCTGTAATAGTTCCATTTCCACTCATTTTTATAACGTCTGCACATCAAAAGTCTCATTTCAGTACTTTCGGTTTTATAAAATTTCGGTAAAAAGGTATTTATAATCTAACACCGTTATATCCACAAGAACGCAGATTTGTATTGGAGTGTCATGTTTTATTGTGCACTCGCATTGTTAATCATCATTTTTTAATTATTTTCTCGCGATCACTCTCATCACAACAAAACAAATATGACGCAAAACGTTCGTGTAAAGTCTAAGATTTCAAGAACAATGAAAGGAAATTAGCTATTTGGGAGACAATATTCTGTGAAGATTATATGGTCCAATTAGGGAAAATGGCGATTGGAGAATTAAAACTAATAATGAGGTACTCGATCTATAGGATAACCAGCAGATATTTTGTGGAATTGAAAGTTAAAGAATAAGGTGTTTGGGACATGTAAAAAGAAGTAATGAGAGGTAACTGATAAGACAAATATGTAAAGGATTTCGTGGAGGTTGAAGATGCATGGGAAGGACGAGAAAGAAGAGGAGGATATGAAGGATATGAGATTGAGAACATGGTTCCAGGTAAAAGGGATTGGACTAAAATTGTACGACAGGCTCTGGTATTTCAAGGACCGTAACGCCATAGGGTGAAGGAGAAGAAGAAAGTTTAAGATGCATGTTCCAAACATTTCATTCTTCCCTTTTCAAAATATAACATCTAAAACATTTACTTGATTCGACTTTCTTTGATTCACACATTTTCATTAGGTGCTCAAACAAAAACACTGTGGCACTCAAAATGTAGCCAAATAGAAGGACAATGAAAATAGGAAGTAAATGAGTCATATTAAAAACCACATATTCACTTTCTTCATTGATTTGTTCTGCCTTCAACTTGACGTCATGCTTAATCTTGGACCAATATACTTGAAGAAGACCTGCTTCTAAACAGTGTCGAATATGTGCATTAAATAAACCCAGTAAGGGACTTCCTTTAGGCAATGCAGATCCAAAGGATAATGAGAATATTGGATCATCCAAGAAACACACAATTTTGCTCTCGTCGGTAACTCCAGACAAACTAGCCACATATGATGCAAAGTAAGTCAGAAATACAGTGAATGTGTTTCTCTCAAACATAACATTTCGAACACATTCCACTACATCGTCATATATTGTCTCTTCAAAATTATTCAGTTCATCGAATGGAAGGAATCCCTTGACCATCTCCATTGTATTGTAAGAACCAAAAACCAACTTGGTTCGTATTACATCATCCAAAGTTTTTAGCTGCATTTCATACCCAGGTTCAACTAGGTAACTTGTAAAGAATGCTTGAAACACTGTGCTGATTGCAAAACAATACCAAACATATGCAATAAACAAACACCTTGTTTGTAATGAGAAAGGCATTTGAGGAACAGAAACTCCTAGAAGCACAGCCCACGCTGCACTGAAACACTGCGTCAAAATATTGAATCCAGTGAAGTTACTTCTACGATCAGGAGTATTTGACATCAACCAAAATAAAAAGCTAGTACAAATTAAAACAAATCCTATACTTGACCAAGTTGCTAGACTAAACAAAGTCATTATCTTCCGGGTTTTTGTCATAGGTCTCGGACAAGGGACGATATATTTTATTGTGTCTATAAAAATAGCAACTGGGACATCTGCATATGGTTCAAATGCTTGAACGTAAGGAACAGATCCAGCCAGAATGTCCGTTTTTCCGGTTTGCAACATTGCGAATTGGTTGAGAATCGGACTCAGATTCATTTTCATTACAGGTTCTAGAAAACGCACAGTGAAATTCATCTTAACTGCAAAGAGAATGACTAATTCCAATCCAAGGCCTCTCACTAAGAAATCATGTTCTCCATATTTTGATCTATTTAATTTCATGACATAAGGTTCAGGTCCAAATGCACCTACATTTAATGTACATCCCATGAATTGTTTTGGTAGTTTGCTTGGAAAGTAATCTGTTTCATTAATTGTGTTTTGAAATTCATAATTTAAGTTCCATTTCCTAATTAACAAAGGGGTGTCAACATTGCATTTGCCATTTAAATATGAAGAAAATGTATAGCCATACATCATAGTGGTATTTGTAGTATTTCCATAGATAAGAGTTGAATTACTTTCTGCGTGAGCATTTATAACTAACAAAACAGCATTGGTAATATTTTGAATCGATTTTAAGGTAATAAAAACTTGGTGAGCAACTTCTGCAGGAGATATATCTTCTGGTAGCTTCCCATGTGTCACAACTAGGAACTTTGCACGTGAATTCCATGAAGACATACTCTGAAGTAAATCAATGGTATCATAGAGGATATTTGTAAAATTCTCACTTTCTAGATTTACAAAAATGATGTAACATTTGTTGGTAACTTTAGGCACTTCAAAAATCGAATAATTGTATTTAAACTGGAAAACTGAAACCGGCCACAGCGAATTATTATTTACAAAAGTAAGTGTCTCATCTTGTATAGAATTTAATGTTTGCAAATTTTGAGTTCTCAAAGAGCGTGACAAGTTCTCTTCGAACCCATTTGGTTCATTTGTCAATGAAATAAGAACTGGACCGTTTTGTGTAAAGTTTTGAAGCAGTGTCGCTTTGATTACAGAAAGGATTAAGTGTGTATTCGACTTCTTAGCGTATTCGTCGCCATTTTCGATTTTAACAAGAAAAAATAAAAAGATTAACCTTATAAACGTGCTGGTCAGAAACATTTTAATTATTTTTGTCTTTAATTCGATATAGATTTGTTATTATCACTATCCTATGCAGCAATTATTAGATATTCATTCTTTATAAACGCATTAATTTTTTCTACAGTGCGCTCACAGGTGTACCAAATTACAGTATATTCCTCGAAAACATATTTTGTAGCAGTTTTTGAAGTCCCTTATTGTGTTGCACTCTCCACTTATCTCCATAATACTGACGCATTAGGACTGGAGAACTGAAGAACTCTATTACACTACATATCCATAGATTTTCAATGTCTTAGTTATTTTTTATTTATTATACTGCAGGTTGCTTCGAATATATTTTCTTAATTAATCTTACCACAAATAATTTGCAACTTCTTCAAAAATATAAATTATTTTTAATGCTATAGTTTAATTTATACTAATTTCTTACACTGTGCTCAATTTTCTTAATTTGTTTTATATGAAATTTTTTTGAATAAGTTTTATTTTATTTTTAGTGGTGATTTCAGTTAACTAAAGGTATTTCATATGTGCTTCTATAGTCTATGTAATAGCACTTAATAACATTTTCATGTTTAATAATGTAACATTATAACGTCTGTTTCGATTACACTTGTCATAAATAATGCACCTTATCTCCGAAATGAGATTCCTACGGGCTGCGGAAGGTTGTTCAAGACAAGAACAAGTTAGAAATGAGAATATTAGAGTAGAACTAAAAGTACAACCACTTCTTCAACAAATTCAAGAGCACAGCAACAATTGGATAGAACATCTGCAAAGAATGACAGAGGATAGAAAAAAAAAGATGGCACTGATGTATAATCCTTGAGGACGAAGATCGGTAGGAAGACCAAGAAAGCTCTGGGCTGAACAGATGTGAGATCGTAGCAGACATATACCTAATCCGTGAAGTTTGATGATGATCTTTGATAGTTAGAGAATATTCAAACACGAAGTCGGTGATTTTCTTTCAGTTGTATTTATTTATTTTTGTTTTAGGTTTTCTGCACGGCACTCCACTCCCCTTTTTGAGAATAATGAAATATTTGTGCTTAAAAATACTTTTACGTTTAATGTGATTTCAGAACGTATTTTGTATTTTTTACTGATTTTCTTGCTGTTCCCTTTTGAAATCTCAAGTGTGAAACTTTTGTACAAGTATTTACTGTGTTCCCTACCTAAAGAGGCGCTTCCTCAATGCAAACTGATTTAAAAACTACGCCACACAAACTAATCTGATTAATTAAATCCAGTTTTAAACATGTGCGTGTAATTACTCTTGAATTAAATACGCATTTAAAAGTACAATTAAGCGCATTATTTGTAAAGATAATTCTATTGTGTGTACCTAAATGAAATATAGAATTTAGATTCTATCAACTATAATTAATTCGTTCTTTTCAGAATGTTTAATTACATTAGAATATTAATACAAACTGTGGACAGTAAGATTTTAAATTGACAAATTAATACAACGTTCACCACATTTCACATTTTGCTGACCAGGTTATTGCAGTTGTATTTAGATATTTAATCAAGAACTATTTTCTGCGCACTAAACACCACAGACGGAAAGGGAATATCTGATGCGATTAAAAGTCACGTAGGTTTTGTTTACTTCCACATTTAGCCTTGGTTTTAGACGAGGCTAATAACTCGGCCCAATGTGTACAGGGGGCATAAGCCGTAACTGTATACAGTTGTGTAATTCTTGGCAGGAGCTTTCTCGTCGCGGGGATGGACACTAAGAATCTTAGTGACTAAGTTCTGTCAAGGACCCAATCTCTCGTGGTATAACGAGGACCCCTACCCAGGGATACGGGTGAAGACCTCAACGGTTGGATCGGCAAAAAGAACAAGTTTCAGTAAAGGCAATCCTCCACCTGGGGTTTGTACGGATGGACGCATGTTCAAATGCTTTGAGGTGGCAGCCTCACCATTGGACTTACTCGGCAGCAGGCCGGTTACCTGCTACGAAGAAATGTAAATAAACGTGAGCTCCCCAAAGCAATATTCGGACAGAACTATGGCGTATCGCAATGCGAATGAGCCTGTAGTGTGCCTAGAGAAAACAATGTATTTGTTACAGTTCTGGGTAGCTATTTTAGGGCATAAAGGACCTTTGGAACATGGATTACTAGTGAACGGTAAGATAGTGTGATTTACCTACGGATTACGTTAGCCGAGCGGTATGGCTGATGACTTTATAGAGGGTATTCGAGACAAATAAATAACTAATTAAATAACCATCTATATTTAATAATTATAAGAGCAATTAATTACAAATAAATAAATTAGCCTAACTTATTCTAATACATATTCATGGGGGAGGGAAAGAGAGAGAGGTTAAACCGCGGTATGTTGAAACTTCGCCCCATACCGGGCCAGAACCCATATTACTTCATACTACTTAAATTTATTTCTAAACCTATCCATCTAGATTTTATTTTAAAGGACCCCATTTTATCCTATTAAGAATAACATGTGCAGACTTACCACAGCCCTGCTGAGAACTACGACCCTCCCGTTCAGTCACTTTTCGCTTATATCACTCCCACTCTGATGGCCTAACTGTAATCTCTCTCTCTTTCACCAAGCATAGTAAGTTCATAGGCACTAACGGTACATTTGTCCTGCTGTCTTTTGAATGCGAAAACCTTGACCTTCTCATCCTTAGGCTATATTTCGTTTTTGGATGTTTCCAGAACCTCAACTGTAACTGTATATGATTTGATATAGACCTAACTGTTCTAGTCAAGGTAAATCTGATTACATATTCTGTCTAATATGAAACCTATAATATTACTAATAGGAAACCTATAATATTAATACTATTTAAAATAATTAATTAAAATATCTAGTCCTGAATTATCCTAAATTATCCTATTTATAACAGTATTCATTCATCCATAGTGTTCTGCTCAAGAGCAGGTCTTTCACTGCAAACTCAGCATTCTCCACTCTTTCCTTGACTCAGCTTTCCTTTTTGTATCTGCATACAAACCATTTATTTTAATATTGTCTATCATCTGATGTCTTTTTCTGCCTCTTTCTTTCCGTTGACCATTCCTTCTAGAGCATCCTTCAGCAGGCAGTTTCTTCTTAGCCAGTGGCCAATCCAATTTCTTTTCCTCTTCTTTATGAGTTCCAGCATTGTTCTTCTTTCACCCACTCTGCCTAGCACATCTTCATTTCTTACTTTGTCTGTCCATTTTATACGTTCCATTCTTCTCCATATCCACATCTCAAAAGCTTCCAGTCGCTTTTCCTCATTCCGTCGTAATGTCCACGTCTCTGCACCATATAATGCTACACTCCACACAAAGCACTTCACTAGCCTCTTTCTTATTTCTCTTGCCATAGGTCCGCAGAAAATGCTTCTCTTCTTGTTGAAAGCTTCTTTTGCCATTGCTATCCTCTGCTTTACTTCTTGACTGCAGTTCATGTTACTACTCATAGTACAACCCAAGTATTTGAAGCTCTCCACTTGCTCAATGGCCTCATCTTTAATCTTCATGTTTATCTTCCTTTGTTTCTTTCCTATAATCATGGCCTTTGTCTTATTTATATTTATCTTCATCCCATAATCCTCGCACTTATCATTCAGCTCCATCAGTATGTTCCTCAATGTCGTTGCATCTTCTGCTAGCAAAGCCATATCATCAGCAAATCTTATGCACTTTATTCTTCTTCCTCCCATGTTTACGCCTCCCGTATTACTGAAGCAGTTCTTCATTAGGTCTTCCAGGTAGATGTTGAAAAGGGTAGGTGATAGAGGACATCCTTGCCTCACCCCT
This sequence comes from Diploptera punctata, assembly GCA_030220185.1. Classification (NCBI taxonomy): domain Eukaryota; kingdom Metazoa; phylum Arthropoda; class Insecta; order Blattodea; family Blaberidae; genus Diploptera; species Diploptera punctata. The sequence goes on from JASPKZ010008345.1 coordinate 1,412,260, forward strand.
CTTCCAATTTCTCTTCCCTCTGACATTTCTTCTCCTATCTTCACTTTTATTCGCTGTTTCGTATAAAGACTACTTATGAGCCTCCTATCCTTCCAGTTCACGCCAATTTTCTTCAAGATCTTCAGGAGTTTATTCCAATTTACTCTGTCGAAGGCCTTTTCCAGGACAACAAATACTGCATAAACGTCTTTATCTTTTTCTATATATCTTTCTCCTATTGTTCGTATCAATCCAATTGCATCTCTTGTACCCTTTCCCTTCCTGAAGCCAAACTGTTCTTCTTCCAATTCGCTTTCCATCGTAGAACGTAAACATCGATTTAGTGTTCGCAGGAGAATCTTTGCAGAGTGTGATATCAAGCTGATAGTTCTGAACTCCTTACATTTCTTTGCATTGTTTTTCTTCGGTATTGGTATTAACACTGTCTCAGTCAATTCTTCGGGCCATTCACCTTCTTTATATATCTTGTTGCATAAACGCAAAATTTCCTTCTTTCCTTCGCCCAAGCATTTAACTAATTCAATGGGGATTCCATCTACCCCTATTGCTTTACCATTTTTCATTTCCTTAATTGCTAGTTCAACTTCTTCCTTCAGAATTGAAAATCCTTTTTCATCTTCTGATACGTCTTCTTCATCTTCTATATCCAAGTTAGTCGGACGATTTCTTGTCTCATATAGCTCTTCTACATATTTTTCCCATGTATTCATAATTCCCTGTTTGTCTGTTATTTCTTCATTATTTTCGTCCTCAATCAACCACATAGTTTTCCTGCTCTTCTTTCCATAGTCCAAGCCTTTAACTTCCTGGTACATTAAATCATATTTTCCTTTCCTCTCCAGATTCTCTAGTTCTTCACATTTCTGCTTCATCCATTCTTCCCTTGCCTTGTCAGTTTCTCTTCTAAGTTCGTTGTTTAGTTTCCTGTAATTTCTTTTGGCTTCTTCTGTATTGCTATTTTTCCATTTTCTTCTTTCTTCCATAACAATGTATTATATATATATATATACATATAAAATCCATAACGAACAAGCAAATGCCCAAAAAAAACACACTTACTTACTTACTTACTTACTTACTTACTTACTTACTTACTTACTCACTGGCACTATCAATCCCGTAGGTTCATGGCCGCGCGGACATAAGCTCTCCATACATCCCTAGCCTGGCTAATGCTTTCCAATCATTCCCTATATAATCTACTTCCCTCAAATCATAGTTAATGTTATTCTCCCACCTCATTCTTGGTCTACCAATTGGACGTTTTCCCTCTGGCTTTCCTACAAGAAGCTTCCATGCAAGTCTTTCGTTCCCCATACGTGCAACATGTCCTGCTCATCGTAGTCTACGAGACTTAACTGTTCTTATTATAACTGGTTTCCTATAACGACCATGTAGTTAATTGTTATGTAGTCTTCTCCATTCACCTGTCTGTTCATCTCTCTTTGGTCCAAAAAAATGCCTCAGCACTTTATTCTCGAATACTCGTAATCTACTTTCCTCCTTAGAGTCCATGTTTCGCACCCATACAATATAACTGGTAGAATAATAGTTTTATATATTTTCAGTTTAACGTTTTTTGAAAGGAGTTGGGGCATCAAGAGTCTCTGCAATGCATAATAGCATGCATTTCCAGAATTGAGCCTATGTTTAATTTCTTTGTGCATCTCATTCCTATTTGCCATTATTGTTCCTAGGTATTTGAATTCAGGCACTTCCTCAAAATCTCCCTCACCTGCCACTAGCTGTCCATTTCCATTATATAATGTATTTCTACGTGTGACCATATATTTAGTTTTATTGATATTTACTTCCAGTCCTAATTTCTTAGTGTTGCTCAATAGTGTGTGCGTGTTGTCCTTTAGTATCTCCTCGCTATCGGCCAATAGTACGACATCATCAGCATAAACTAACAGCTAAATAATATAATTGAGTTGTAAGCCTTCCTCATTCTCTGAAGATGTAATGGCATGCTCTAGTACAAAATTAAATAGTAGAGGAGATAGTGCATCTCCTTGCTTCAACCCATTCTGGATTTCAAAAGTGTCTGAAAACTGTTTGCCTACACGCACCAATAAAACACACTACAATAAAAATGTCTAATAGGTATTACCAGGGAGCGGGGTTCCAGTAAGTATTCAATGAAGTTAAGAATGCATGGAATATAAGGAGGGATGACGTACCTGTGACCTTGCAGTGTTCAGTATAAACAAAATAATGTTCGGTGGAAGGCATTACACCTTCCTTCAAAAACAGTTATACCAGGATAAGGAATAATAGAAGGAAGCAAACAATCGTATGTTTAGTTATTTGTAGTGTGCAATAAAACTACTTGATTTTGAACAAGGGTTTAAAGTACAGAAATATTTTCTTATACATCATGATTACAATTATTGCAATGCACGAAAGTAAATCTTATGCGATTAGCACGTAGACAATTTTTATATTTTGAAAAACTACGTTCCACGTTGCACGACGTAATAGGAGCAAATAAAAAAATCAAAGTATCAGGGTTGCTTGAGATTTTCTGACTGAGCAATACGTCCCTCATTTTGCACATTTCTGCGTACCCAGTATTCTTCTTTAAGACACTTTTAAGTTTATTAGCTACTTTTTGTTTAACAGTTCCCCTTGGACTTCACTCAGTGTATCTGAAACGGCGACGGACTTAGTTATGTGACAGTAATATAATGTACGGTTAAAAACTATAAAATAGTTACCTTGTAGGTCCGTCTCCTCAACTTAAGTTCTTTTAAAACTCTGTAGGCCTTTCGGGACTAGTCTCATCATCAGCAGAATGCATTAGGTCCGTTCTTGTTGACCCTGTTGAAGCACTGACTTGGTTGTGAGAATTTTGTATAGAGGATTGTGTGGATTAGGTGTGTATTCATTGAGAATCAGGTTGTTGTTGATTTCTCTTAGGATTGCGATTTCCTCCAGTATATTTATTCTTGTTGGAATGTTTTCTCTATGTACTATTGTGAGGGTGTTATCGATGTTATGCATATGGTGTCCAGCCTGAATTTCATGTTTTCCGTAACTTGATTTTCCTCCATTTTAAATGAAATCTCTGAAATGTTCCTTGAATCTTATGTTGAAGCTTCTGTTAGTTTTCCCAATCAACAACAACCTGATTCTCAATGAATACACACCTAATCCACACAGTCCTCTGTACAAAATTCTCACAACCAAGTCAGTGCTTCAACAAGGGTCAACAAGAACGGACCTAATGCATTCTGCTGATGATGGGACTAGTCCCGAAATGCCTACAGAGTTTTAAAAGAACTTAAGTTGAGGAGACGGACCTACAAGGTAACTATTTTATAGTTTTTAACCATTCATTTTATTAGTTATGTGAATCAACATCGAGCACTAACAGAAAGAACAGGTACTATACCTCTTCCGAACTAAGTTCCAATTGTAATGTAAACAAAACAGATATATGACTGCATTTTCATTGGTCTAATAACTATTTTACTTTGACGATGTAGGAGAATGTTAGAGAGCTAACTGCATATTGTTACGCCCTCAAAGGTAAAACCGTTATTCGACCAATCATAATGTAGTCATACATCTGCTTTATTTACGGTAGAACTGGAACTTATTTCGAAATTAGTATAGGCGCAGCAAATAAATATATTCATTCATTCATAGTGTTCTGCTCAAGAGCAGGTCTTTCACTACAAACTCAGCATTCTCCACTCTTTCCTTAACTCAGCTTTCCTTTTTGTATCTGCATACAAACCATTTATTTTAACATTGTCTATCATCTGATGTCTTTTTCTGCCTCTAACTTTCTTTCCGTTGACCAATCCTTCTAGGGCATCCTTCAGCAGCATTTTCTTGGTGTCGTTCTTAGCTGGGTGGCGCATTCGAAATTCTTGATCCTCTTACTGAATGAGTTTCCAGCATTGTTCTTCTTTCACCCATTCTGTCTAGCATCGTCTTTATTCGTAACCTATTTGCTGCCCATTTTATACGTTCCATGCTTCTCCATACCCACTTCTCAAATGCTTTCGAGTCGCTTTTTTCCTCATTCCGTCCGTCTTAATGTCCAGTCTCTTCACCATACAATGCTACATTGGCTAGCACCACAGCAAAGCACTTCACTAGCCTCTTCCATGTATATAGGATTTTGCCATAGGATAATGAAGTATATAAGTGAAGGAAAATCCAAGTGACGTTTGACATTTTATGATATTCCCTTTTCTTGTACGGTGTTTAGTGCACAGAAATAGCCCTTGATTAAATATTGGAATACAACTGCACAGAACATGAATATTTCTTTAGGTTACGATTGGATTAGACTGTGCCCTTCCATCTGGTGTTTGACCGAAACCGCTTGACAAATCAATGTGTAAAGAGAGTCGACATCCAGGACCAACACCTAAATAATATTAAAACAGTTTGCACGAGGCTAACGATTCATATACAGACAGTGTGATGAGCGCATGTATAAAGTGTGTCTCAAGAACACAACCAGGGTATGAGCGGGATCAGATATTAAGGCGTGCAAATTTGAAGGTTACCGGTATTAAAAAGAACCTCATAAAGGTACTTCGTATTATAATTTATTAAGAGCTGATAGTTTTATTACCAAATGCTCGGCATTAGTACACAAACATACATTTTCACAGTAAATCAGTCAATGTTAACACTTGTTGATCGTTGTAATAGGTATTAGCAAGAATACATTTTAATATAATTGAAGATATTAAGTCTAACATTTGTTTAATAAAATAATCACTTATTCTATGTGTTGCATCAATACAGAACTAATTATTAAGTATGGTCTTTTTTTCTAAGGAAGGGAATATCCCACCATATCAAACCGTTCAACCTTCCACTTCTTAGGCGGGTGTTCGGGATATAGGACGTTTCACAACTAATGTTGCCATTGTACTCGTATAATATATATATATATATATTATATAGTCGATAACTAACATATAAGTAGTATAATTCTGTAGTGTGTTTTAATACTAGTATCCCAGTACTACACTATGGATATAGACTACAGCTGTGTAAGGAGAACAATGAATGTTTAAACGTGTAATTCATCACGGTATATGGATACAAACAGACATGTTCTAACTACAAATCCAGGTACCCTGAGAGTGGGTTATACAGCGGTGAACAAACAATGCTCAGAGCAACTTGTTACGACCACCAAATTAGGAACGCAAATGGGAAATTCTGGGCAGACGAGGTTAGGAGAGAACTCCAAACGATTGGGATGGGTTCGGTATGGGACAAAGGGACTGAAAATTGCAAGAATGTGTGGAGAGAAATAAGAAGGAGGTATTTAGATATAAACCGGCAAAATATTTTGGCCGAATGTGCGGGAAAACGATCACTGTTTTTACAAAGAGACCTAAAACAAGTTTGGGGAAAAGAATCTTATATACTCAATCTAGGATTTAAAGAGAGATCAGAGCTTGTTTGGTTCAGGTTAGGGGCATGGAATTTTTTTTTAATTAGCGACGATCACGATATGCGAATATGTCCAATGTGCGGGAGCTTTGAAGACGAGATACATATATTAGGAAAATGTAACGATTTAGAATATTGAAGGCATCAGTTATTACCGGAAAGATCTCTAAATTCAAATCGTGAAAGATTGGCATGTACGAGTTACTGGTAAACCCAAAAAATTGGATAAACCTGGGTAGATTTCTGGACAAAACGCGGAAAATAAGAACAACAGTTATTCAGGAATAAATAAATATGTTAACAAATTGCAATACCATTAATTCTTAATAATTCTACATAACTAAGTTAATGTATAATGTAATTGTATTGTTATCTAATTGTAATATTATTGTGTTTTTAAGTATATTATTACCAAACATCAACTTATTGTAACGGACTGTCAACAGCACGTACGGCTTACTGCCCGTGTGATCCATATTTATACATAACATTGTATACATATAGTTAAGTATACAGTTTCTTCTGTTTAAAAACTTTAAAATTGTTAAATTTAAGTTCGCATATCGTTCTTCACGTATTGCGGACTATTTATTGTTGTATGCTTTCCCCTCCTTATTCTAGAAACAATTTTCTATCCTATTCCGAAGAGTGTAGTTATTTTATTCTTTATTCAGACAGGGAAGGAAAACCACCCTAAACACAGCGACCTGATAGATCTATTCCGCTATCTCATTATTATGAACACGAATGGAATGAAAGTATAGTCTATGGAGTTTTGTAGGTTGTAGGTCATCTTTCAGGTCCGACACTACAAGCTTCTGCTTCCATGATCCATACAACCATTTTTTTCTTCCGGTTGGGCCCTTGGACGCCGCGAAGAGGGAGTAAACTCTTCCATTGTCCCCTCCTGCCCTCCTTTAATGCTCACACTCGGGTGTCACGAGGCAGCACACTGGTGGGCTTAACTAGATCCCGCAACAACATATTTTCTACATGTGTGGTCATCAACCAAACTATTCTTTATTAGATCAGACGAGGTGAAATGTATCATAAAATTAATACATAACAAATTAGCGAAATTTTGCGAAGAGAAACGGAATTAAGGATGTTGGTACTATGAAATTTGGAAAACGGGAGAATTCCGAGAAATACCTAAAAAATCCCGGTATGGCATATCATCAATACTCCTCTGGGACTGCCAGGTTTCGAATATAAAGCATGCACTAAGATTCGTATATCACATGGATAGTCAACATTTCTGTTTTGCCAATATTTATTTTCATGATTTTATTAGATAATATACTTTCTGAAAAGAACGAATAAACTATGATAGATACAATCTAAATACAACCTTCCATTTATGTAGTCTTACAAAAAAAAATCTTTACAAATGTTGTGCTTAATTGTAAAATTTCGTGCGTATTTGACTCAAGGTTAATTACACGTACACATTTAATGCTTGATTATTTTGATGAGATTATTTTGTGTGGCATATTCTTTTAAAACAGTGTGAATTGAGAGAGCACCTCTATAACAGGTAACAAGAACAGTAAATAGTTGCACAAAAATCTCGCACACTTCAGATTTCAACAGGGAACAGCAAGAAAACCAGTAAGAAAAATACACGAAATCACGTTAAAAGTAAAAGCAAATATTAAACGCCAACATTAAATTATCCTCAAAGGAGGGTAGTGGCTCTCAGTGCAGAATACTTCAAAATAAGAATATTCAATTTAAAGGAAATCGTTGAATTATCGTTTGCAATATAGACAAATTATTGGAGGTAAAGTGAATTATTTACGACAACTATATTAAATTATAAAAAATGTAAATATGTGGTAATTAAGTGCAAAAACACTTTAGAAGCAGCTAAAAAACACATTTAGTTATCTGAAATCACCTTTAAACATATATAACAAATTAATATAATTGAGCATAGTAAAAATACGTAAAAATTAAATTAAATCATTAAAAAATTCATTTTTCTCTTTAAGAAAATGCAAATTATTTGTGGTAAGATAAATTATTAAGAAAACTATACATCAAGCGACCGACAGTACTTGTAATAGATAAAAAAGAACTAATAAAATGGAAATCTATGGATATTTAGTGCAATACAGCTCATTAGATCTCAGTTCTTTATTCAGACTGGGAGGGCAGACTGCCCAGAACACCTCGACCTGAAAGTTATATTGCCCTATCCCAGTTATTTTGGAAGAGTGGAAAATGCAATCCAGTACCATACTTTAGAATCTGCTACAAAATATGTTTACGAAGGATATACTGTAGCTTGGTACGATTATGAGTCCATTGCAGAAGAATTAGTGTGATACTATAGGAAGAGTGTCTAATAGTTGCTGCATGGCAGCATGGTGATAATTAATCTGTATTAAATTAAAGACAAAGATAAATAAGATGTTACATACTGACACATTTGTAAGATTATTATTTTTAATATCTGTTGCTGGAAGCGAAATTGGCGAAGAATACGACAACAAACCGGATGGACACTTAGCCCTCTCTGTTATTAAACAGATACTGCTTGAAAACTTCAGAGAAAATGGTCCAGTTCTTATTTCCCTGACAAGTGAGCCAAATGAGGTTGAAGAAAAATTCTCACGCGCTTTGAAAACTCAAAATTTACAAACATTAAATTCCATAGAGGATGAGACTCTTAATTTCGTGTATAATTATTCTCTTTGGCCGGTTTCAATTTTCCAGTTCAAAAACAATGATTCGTTTTTGGAAGTGCCTAAAGTTACCAACAAATGTTACATCATTTTTGTAAATCCTGAAATTCAGGATTTTGTAAATGTCGTCTATGACACTATATATTTACTTCAGGGCATGTCTTCATGGAATTCACGTGCAAAGTTCGTAGTTGTGACGTATGGGAAGCTGCCAGTAGATGTATCTCATGCAGAAGTTGCTCACCAAGTTTTGAGTACCTTAAAATCGTTTCATAATATTACTAATGCTCTTTTGTTAATAGTAAATGTTCACGCGGAAAGTAATTCAATTGTTACCAATGGAAATAATACAGATGTCACCATAATGTACGCATATACATTTTCTTCATATTTAAATGGGAAGTGTGATAGTGATGTCCCGTTGTTAATTAGAAAATGGAATTTGAATAATGAATTTGAAAATATAATTAATGGAATTGATTATTTTTCAAATAGACTTCCAAAGCAATTCATGGGATGCACATTAAACATAGGGGCACTTGGACCCGAACCTTATGTTATGAAACGAAATACATCAAAAGATGGAAAGGACGATTTCATTTTAACTGGGGTAGGATTGGAATTAGTCATTCTTTTTGCAGTTAAGATGAATTTCACTGTTCGTTTTCTAGAACCTATAACGAAAATTGACCTGGTCCCTATTCTTGACTATTACATGATTATGAAAACCGGACAAATGGACATAGCGGCAGGATGTATTCCACACGTTCTAGTCGTACCAGCATATGCAGATGTCCCAATTCCGATTGATATTGACACATTCAAATATATCGTCCCGTGTCCAAGACCAATGACAAAAACTCAGAAGATAATGGCTTTGTTTAGTTTAGGAACTTGGACTAGTATATTATTATCTTTAATAATCGTTAGCTCTTTATTTTGGTTGATGTCGAATATTCCTATTCGTAAAAGTAACTTTACTGGATTCAATCTGTTGGCGCAATGTTTCAGTGCTGCATGGTCTGTATTGCTAGGAGTTTCAGTTCCCCAAATGCCTTTCTCCTTACAAACAAGGTGTTTGTTTATTATATACGTATGGTATTGTTTCGCAATCAGCACAGTTTTTCAAGCATTCTTTACAAGTTTCTTAGTTGAACCTGGATATGAAATTCAGCTAAAAAATTTAGATGATGTTATACGAGCCGGATTGGTTTTTGGTTCTTATAACATAATGGAGTTGGTGAAAGCAATATTTCAATTCTACGAAATGGATCAATTTAATTATATGTTATATGACGATATTGAGGAATGTGTTCGAAATGTTATGTTTGAGAGAAATACATTCACTTTATTTGTGACTTACTTTGCGTCATATGTGGCTAGTTTGTCTGGAGTTACCGACGAGAGCAAAGTAGTGTGTTTTTTGGATGAACAAAAACTCACATTTCCGCTTGGACCTTTATTGCCTTTAGGAAGTCCTTTATTGCATATATTTAACACACACATCAGACACTGTTTAGAAGGAGGTCTTCTTCAAGTTTATTGGTCCAAGATTAAGCATGACGTCAAATTGAAGGCAGATCAAATGGATGAAGTGGGTGAATATGTTGTGTTTAATCTTACCCATTTACTTCCTATCTTCATTGTTCTTCTGTTAGGCTACATCTTGAGTGCTGCAGTGTTTTTGTTTGAGATCTTAATTAAGTTATATGTATCCAAAAAAATACGCAATAAGTAGACGTTTTCGACGTTATATTTGAGAAGCAAAAAGTTCTTGTTCCTATGGTGTCACTGTGCATGAAATATCAGAGCCTGATGTATACTTTTATCCCACTCTCTTCACTCCTTTTCTCTTCTGCACATTCTCATATCCATCTCTTTCATATCCTCCTCAACGCCCTCCCTCTATTTCTTCCTCGGCCTTCCCTTGCATCTTCTATCGCTAGGATATCCTTTACATATTTTTCATATTTATTTCTTTGTACATGTTCAAATCACCTTAGTCTTTAAATTGTATTTCACCAATATGATCTATAAGTTACCGTTTAGATCGAGAACCTCATTATTGGTTCCAACACTCCACTCGACAATTTCCCTAATTAGAACGGATATTCTTGTCAGAATCGTTTTCTCCCAAATAACTATTCTCCTTTCGTCGTTCTTGAATTTTTAGACTTAGACCAGCGTTTTACAACCATTTTTGCGCATATTAGTGTAGAGTGATGTGAGTGACCGCGGAAAAAAAAAAACTTATTCGAGTGCCCAATAAATTCATAAGAATGGGAGAAGAGAGAATGTCAAAGAAGATCCTTAAGTGGAAAGCTAATGAAAGAAGTGGGAGAGGCAGACCTACAGAACGATGGATGGACGGAGTGTAGAGAAGTATGGAAGCTAGAGATTTGAGGGAAGAAGATAGGAACCTCTGGCGACAAATCACTTTGAGTTGAAGGAGAAACCTTGTATTGTGGAATATTCCTAAATTAAAAAAAAGTAATCAATAAAACATGGTACTCTAATAAAAAAATCTTATGAATATTATTGTATACTGTACTCCAAAGGTTCGTTTTCTGATTTTTTTGTATCAAAAATCTAAGTACTGACTAATACTTTTGATGTGTACATGTTATTAAAATTAGTGCGAACATTTACTATTACAGCACTCTAACTCTTTTCCACACGTTACTTTTGCCATCATAAAAAGCTAAAATGTAGCGTGTTGTGAGTCATTTTAACATAAGCAATATTATGAATACTGTAATTGCAGTCGCTTCATTTTTAAATAGACGTTTCTTACCCTTACATTTCATTTACTACATGTTGCTATAATAGAAACCTTTCAGTATATATACTAGCTAATACCCGGCGTGCGTTGCTACTAATAAATACATGCTATTGTGTTTTTACCTCCAGCCGTACACTGTTCGGGAATCTACTTATCCCGACATTCTTGGCATCAATGAAAGACAAAAATGGTTATTATGAGTTATCCGTAGAAGATAAACATATGCTGTCCGGGACTTTTTTGTAGAGTGTTTTGAGATGTTCAATTCTATGTACATTAATATGGTATATTTATTATGGTTTAGGCAGCGTAAGCCATTTAAGCATCAAAATAGGGACTTTATTTCACGTTTTTCACTACAAAGGGTGATTTTATGGGGTGAATGGGGTGAAAGGGTTGAGTATTACAACTCCCTTACAGCCTATGTTCATCCCCGGAATCTCCTGAACATTTCCCAAAAAGCCCCATCTCAATCGGATGAACAGTTTGGCAGGGCACGCATGTCCGGGAATCGACTTATCCCGATCTTCTTGACATCAATGAAAAACAAAACTGTTATTGTGAGTTATTTCGTAAAAGATAAACATATGCTGTCGCGGACTTTGTTGTAGAGTTTTGTGAGATATTCAATTCTGTGTACATTAATTTGGTGTTTTTGTTATGGTTTAGGCAGCGTAAGCCATCTAAGCGTCAGAATAGGGACTTTATTTCACTTTTTGACTACAAAGGGTGATTTTAGGGGTGAAGGGGTTGAATATCACAACTCTCTTATAGCTTATGTTCATCCCGGGGAATCGTCTGAACATTTTGCAAAAAAACTCCATCAAAATCGGATCAACGGTATGACCGCGCATAGAATAAGAACAAATAAACAAACAAACCAGCATACAAACAACCAAACATTGATTTTTATATATAAGATATGTATAACACTACATATTTTTCGCCAAATCTTAAGAATCTCGCCCCATACCCCTATTTAAATTCAGCTGTTACTGACAATTTCACATACCTGATAAAGGCAGCATTGTTTCCCGATGAAAAAATTGAGCGTTGACCTCCCTCTGTATTCGATATGACATTCCAGATGGACGACCTGAAATGAGAGTCATAATAGTATATTAATATCTTATTTGAACCATTGTTATTAGTGTAATTAAAAGTACGAAATTGAGCGTAATATAAAATAAAATATTGTACGATACAAGGATGGAAGACTTTTACGTATTCGTAGAAAAATTAAGTCCTCGTATGTCAAATCGGGCGTATACATTTCAACTCATACATAATACAACGCCTTCCATTATTGTATTGTAAAATAATATCACCAATTGATACCGTAAAACTTTGACATATTTTTGAAGGTTTTTAAGGTCTAACTTCGTATGATTTATGCCGAAAAAATTGAATGTATGATTTATTGTACCACTTGAACCTGAGACTACAAATCCCATTTGGTACTGTTCTCCTCAAATAAAAACTTAGTAGGACAACAATAAGTTTTGTTTGGGTCTGTTTTGTCCATGTGGTGGGGCTACTTTGACATCACATTTGTTTTCACTATAATTCAAAGTACACCCATTGTAGGTACTACTTTGACACCAATTTATATTTTTTATAAATATTTTTATTGTAAACAACCTTCCTACAATTTTTATATAACTGTAATTTGACAAAATAAACTTAAACTTCTTTATCAATTCTGACACGCAACAGAACACAAAAATTATATAATTATCGTAGTTACAATCAGGAATCAATTATAAAACATGAATTTTTGAAACAACAGTAAAAACAGATTTTCACATCTCATTTTCACATAGTTCATATTCATATTGAGAATTGTTCGAACCTCTGTTACACATACCACAGATCCAGCCAGAGCTTGCATCTTACACAACAAATCCAGTCCTTACCCTTATAAAACCGAAAATCACAATTTTATTCTTGCTGGGAACTCATTGTCGTTGAAAGTGACACAGATGTGTCTCCAACAATTAACATCCCCTTTTAAAACAACTTAATTATTCGTGCGCCTTCAAGGAAATGTCTACACCATTGAATTGTTGTAAAAATATCCCAAAACACGCAAGAAATTTAAAATATCAAAGAAGCCCCAATTCTGTCAAAGTAGCCCCTCGAGTCAAAGTAACCCCGTTTTACGTACTTTATGTATATAATAAAACTTAAATATGCAATTCGTGTACATTTTTGCTTTTGTCACCTCAATTTACCTTTGCACCGACTTGATCAAATTTCTTACTTCCAACAATCAGTAATGTTTTGTGATTCAAGAGATGTTATTATTGTCACAGGCAGATGTCACCTAAATTGAATAAAATAATAAATACATTGAAAGTGCTATGTAATTTTAAAAAGTAATAAGATAATTTCCCATTGATTTCCAGAGATTGCAACTTATTTAGAAAAGAAATTGTGCTACTGAAGAAAACTTCATCAGATTTGCCATTCCTAGTGCTAAGAGATTAATCACTCCATTTTTTAAATTAAATTGTCCAAATATTTTATTGAATATCCAAGATTAAAAGTTGGAAGCCTCAACAAAAAAAAAAAAGTATTTGAAATCCCTGATTATCTCAGGAAAATACTTTTATAAATTTTAGATTAACCATGGGTCATTATTGTCTGTCAAATTAATTTGCACAAAAGCGGAATTATCTTATCCCCAATTTGCCCCATGTGCTGTCAACAAGAAGAGATGTAATAGGACCACCTTTAGCTGAGTCCAACCCTTCATCCAAATCTACAGATATGAAGAATATTGGAGAGCTTTAGACATGATAGTTGTATTGAGGTACCAAGTGCTCTGCATAAGTAAACAAGCAAACGAGCATTTAAACAGTAATCCAATTAAAGTTAACACACGTTTACCGTTGTAATGGCGTATTAGCAAAAAAAAACCTAATCTACTTGTAATTAAAGAATTAATTAAATTAACTATCACAATTTATATTAAAAAGAAGATAGGCTATTTTATGGAATAGATCTGTCTATGAATCTTCCAATCGGGAGCAAATGATTAAGTTTAAATTTTTTTTTTCCCTAAGGAAGGAAAGATCCGGCCACTATTTTCAAATTGTATAAACTCCCCTTTCTATGGCGGAGTTTGTGTTATAGGACGTTTCAAAACTAAATTACATTGTAGATACAAATCATATATGTTTACTCTTATAATATCCATGCACAAAACTGTGTATAGACTATATAATAATAATAATAATAATAATAATAATAATAATAATAATAATAATAATAATAATAATGTTTTATTTATTCTGGCAGAGTTAAGGCCATAAGGCCTTCTCTTCCACTCAAGCAGCACAAATACAGATAAATATTTGACAAATATAGATATACACTATACTCATTATAAATAGTTAAAGATACATTAAATGTAGCAATGTAAATTTCATGTATACAAACAACATTTTATACGATAAGAACAATAAAAATGCAAACGATAATAATAATAATAATAATAAAATGATAATATAATAATGATGGTATAAATATGATGAATTATACGAAAAACACCAATTAATATATTTACCTTAACTGGGTAATGATGAAGTCGAGGTTAGAGCAAATATAAATTTAGATTTCTTTTAAAAGATGCCAATGTCCGGCAGTCCCTTATTTCTTGTGGTAGGGAATTCCAGTTGCGAGAAGTGAAGATGGTATATGGCATGGAGTGATGTGATGTCCTATGTTGCGCTATATTAAGCAAGAGACTATGTTGTCATCTTTTGTTTATGTTATGGTTTGAGAATAGATACAGGAAACGAGATGTTAAATAATTGGGAATCGAGGTATGTAAGATCTTAAATAAGAGAATTAGACACTGTGATTTTCGTATCTCTTTTAGATGTAGCCATGACAATTCGTGGAATAATGGAGAAAGGTGATCGTGTTTTCGAACATTAAATATGAATCTGATACACATATTATGGACACGCTGCAGTTTGTCCGACTATAGCAATATAGTAAAAATAATAAATAGTTGAAAGTTCAATTTATTCGTTACAAACCGATTCCTTCCAACTAAAAGTGCAATGTACCTTTACTGTGAGGTACACAACAATCACTATAAATGTGAGCTTTTAGTTTGATTTGTTTATATACTTTAAGTAAAATTGCAAAATTCATTTCGCATGTTGCTCCCTTTTTCGTGTTTTGCCCGATTTTTAACTCTAAGCCTGTTCGTGTGTTCTCCCATTCCGTATTTTAGAAACACCTTTGTAGTGTATTCCGATCTTTGTAATTATATAATTTTTTATTCATACTGCAAAGACAGATGCTTTGAGCACTGCAAAACGATAGATCTATTACACTACTCCAGTATTACGGCGGTGAGCAGAATCAAAGTCTTCTCTCCGGTAAGATGAAAATTGTATTTCATATCCGACACACCCGGTTATACTCACATGACGCTAAACATCTTGTTGGGTTCGACCCATGGCTACGAAGCGAGACTACAGCTCTTCCCTTGTTGCTCAGGCTCGGAGTCATGAAACACCAAACTGGTGGGCACACAACCACATATTTTTCAACACATGTTCGTTGCTAACCAAATTATTTTTCCTAGCATTAAATGAGGTGAAATGTGATATAAATAAATGAATGAATCAGAAATGAACTGAAATATAGTGGAGGGAAAGGGAGCGAAGAGTGTTGGTGTTATGAAATTTAGGAAATAAAAGAAATCTGACAAATACATGAAACATTGCGGTACGCCCTCCACCAATATCCCTGTGGAACCGCCAGAATCCGAACCTGAAGCATCCAATAAGATTTAATCGTTTATATATCACATATATATTTTTGTTTTGTCGGTATTTATTTCCATGATATTATTAGATAATAAATTTCTGAAATGCACTTATTAACTATAATAGAATCTAAATTCTATAATTCATTCAGATACTTATGATAGAATTATCTTTACAAATAATGTGCTTAATTGTATTTTGCATGCGTATTTAATTAAAGTGCAATGACACGCACATGTTTAATACAGGATTAAATACATGAGATTATTTTGTGTGGCGTAGTTCTTAAAACAATGTGCATTGAGAGAGCGCCTCTTTAACATTTAACAAACACAGTAAAAATTTATAGAAAAACTTCACATCTAAGATTTCAACAGAGAAAAACAAGAAAACCAGTTAGAAAAATACATTATTCTTCTGAAATCACATTAAAAGTAAATGAAATACTAAACAGTAACATTTCATTATTCTCAAAGGAGAGCAGCGGAGCGCACAGCAGAATACTTCAAAATAAATTTATGAAAAGAAAATTACCTTTCCCTCAGCAGAAAAGGCCATTAGGAAGACCACAACTACGATGGAAGGATGTCACCATACCCCGGACCTGTAGTGAATGAACATGCAACAAGCTGCCAGCTTTCATGCGTAGAGGAAGAAGAAGAAGAAGAAGACATACCTTTCGTTTAGAAAATAATCAAATTATTGGAGGTAAGGTGTATTATTTACAACTTAACTCGATACTGACGTCAGCATGTTAAATTATTGAAAATGAAAATGCATGGTTATAAGTGAAATAATATAGTTCAGAAGCGGCTATAAACATGTTTAGTTACTTGAAACCACCATTAAAATGAAAATAAAACGTATACATATACATTTCATACAAAATAAAATAAAATTGAGCACAGTGCATAAAATGCGTCAAGTTAGAACTATAGAATTTAAAAAAAGAGATTTATTTTCTTTTTGAAGAAATTAAAAATTGAGTTATTGTGTTAAAATTCAGGATCAAGAAAAGTATACACGAAGCGACGGACAGTATAATAAATAACCATGAAATTGGAAACATATGGACATTTAGTGTAATACAGTTATTTAGTTTCCTGGTCATTTATTTAGATCGTGAGGACAGGCTGGCCTGAGCAACGCGACCTATTGCGCTATCCCAGTATTATGGAGATGATTTGAGGGTGCAACAGTAACAATCATTAGAACTTATTATAAAATATGTTTACAAGTAATATACTATAATTTGGTACACGTGTGAGGACACTGGAGAAAAATTAGTGTTCCTGAAAAAATAATGTTATTGTAGATACTGACTGGCAACGTTGTAATAATAAAGATATATTAGATTAAGTATAAGGATAATGAAAATGTTACATACTGACACGTTTGCAAGATTATTATTTTTAATTTGTCTTGCAGGAAGCGAAATTGGTGAAGAGTACTACAATAGGTCGGATGGACACTTAATCCTTTCTGTTATGAAACAGATACTGCTTGCTGATTTCACAGAAAATGGCCCAGTTCTTATTTCGTTGGCAAATGAACCAAATGGGGTTCAAGAGAATTTGTCACGATCATTGAAAGCTGAAAATTTGCAAATATTAAATTGGATACAAGATGAGACTCTTAATTTCGTGAATTATAATTCGCTTTGGCCAGTTTCAGTTTTCCAGTTAAAAAGCAATTATTCGTTTTTGGAAGTACCTAAAGTTACCAACAAATGTTATATAATTTTTTTAAATCCAGAAGTTGAGGATTTTATAGATGTCGTCTATGACACCGTTAAATTACTTCACAGCATGTCCTCATGGAATCCTCGTGCAAAGTTCTTAGTTGTGGCGTATGGTAAGCTTCCAGTAGATGAAACTCCTGCAGAACTTGCTCACCAAATTTTGAGTACATTGAAATCGATTCAAAATATTTCTAATGCCATTTTGTTAATTATAAATTTTCACGCAGAAAGTAATTCTATTGTTATCAGTGGAAATATTACAAATACGTACATGTACGCATATACATTTTCCTCTTATTTAAATGGAGAGTGTGACAGTGAGGTCCCGTTGATAATTGGAAAATGGAATTTGAATAATGAATCCGGAAATATAATACATATAATTGATTATTTTTCAAAGAGACTGCCAAAACAATTCATGGGATGTACACTAAACGTAGGCGCAGCTGGACCTGAACCATATATTATGAAACTAAATACATCCAAAGATGGAGAACATGATTTCATTGTAAGTGGTCTAGGAATGGAATTAGTGATTCTTTTTGCAGTCAAGATGAATTTTACTGTGCGTTTTCTGGAACCTGTAATGAAAGTAAACCTTTTACCTATTCTAGATTATATCTCGATATTGTACACCGGACAAATGGACATAATGGCTGGGTGTATTCCACACGTTCTCGCCATACCACCATATGCAGATATGTCAGTTGCGATGTTTATTGACACATTAAAATATATCGCCCCCTGTCCGAAACTTATGACAAAAACTCAGAAGATTATAACTTTGTTTAGTTTAACAACTTGGATAAGTATAGCATTTGTTTTAATTTTTGTCAGCTTTTTATTTTGGTTGATGTCAAATATTCCTCTTCGTAAAAGTAACTTCACTGGATTCAATCTGTTGGCGCAGTGTTTTAGTGCAACATGGGCTGTGCTATTGGGAATTTCAGTTCCTCAAATACCTATATCTTTACGTACAAGGTGTTTGTTTCTTATATACGTTTGGTATTGTTTCGCAATCAGCACAGTTTTTCAAGCATTTTTCACAAGTTTCTTAGCTAAAAAATTTAGATGATGTTACACGAGCCGGACTGGTTTTTGGTTCTTATAACATTATGGAGTTCGTGAAGGCAGTGCTTCAATTGTACGAACTGGAAGAATTTAAATATATATTATATGACGATATTGAGGAATGTGTTCGAAATGTTATGTTTGAGAGAAATACATTCACTGTATTTCTGACTTACTTTGCGTCATATGTGGCTAGTTTGTCTGGAGTTACCGAGGAGAGCAAAATTGTGTGTTTCTTAAATGATCCACTATTCACATTATCACTTGGACCTCTTCTGCCTAAAGGAAGTCCTTTACTGGATTTACTTAATGCACACATCAGACACTGTTTAGAAGGGGGTCTTCTTCAAGTATATTGGTCCAAGATTAAGCATGACGTCAAGTTGAAGGCAGATCAAGTGGATGAAGAGGGTGAATATGTTGTGTTTAATTTGAATCATTTGCTACCTATCTTCTTTGTTCTTCTTTTCGGCTACATTTTGAGTTTCACAGTGTTTTTCCTTGAGCTCTTAATTAAGTTGTGGGAATCCAAGAAAAACGAAACAAGTAGACGTTTGCGATATTATATTTTGAGAAGCAAAGAATGAATGAGAGGAACTTCGATTTATTTGGACCCCTGTTTTGAATGTGTGGTTTTGTTTCTTTTAATCAAGGGGTTTAAATTTTGATTAATAACTGTAATTATCATTGGTGTTGTTACTATGAAATATTATTGTTAATTTATTCAAATATGGAAACATCTTCATAATTTATAAACTTTTTTTAGATTACAAGAAAGGTCCACTTCAACCTTCATAATCGGATAAAGCGGACCACAGAGTCCATCTTAGCTCTAAGTCTATTTTTAAGTTTATTTACTCCATTAATTTATACTAACAGGCACATATTAATCTGAAAATATTTATGGACGGTCATAATTAAAAAGCATTGATATTTATTTAATGTTTTGAAAAATTATTGTTGATGATAACATTCACACGTCATTCAACTGCAGAAAGCGACGGTCTTTGGGTTTAGTAAAATTACAAGGATATTAAATAAAATTAATAAGTGAATGGTTTTTACAGGTAGCTACTTCATTAATAAAATATACGTATTTGTGTAAAGTGGACCCAGGTCCTCGTGGAGGGTCCATATTAACCGAATTCCTTTGTTGTGTTCAGTCACCATATCACAGAATATCAAACCAAACTCATCAGTATATTATAACAGCAACTACATAATATATTTAATAATATTCAATAACAGAAATTAAGAATTGATTCTTAGGTTGATAAACTTTTTAATTGGTCATTTTCATGAATATCACAAATAAACCCTTCTTCGCAAAAAGAAGAAAAGAAACTGGCATTGAACCCGTCAAAGTTGATGAGGGGAAGAACTTAAAATATTTTCTGTTCGAGGGCAGCACTCAAACAGAAGGGTCCACATTACCCGAACTTCCCTATATAATAAGTATTTAGGCTTTCTCCCTATAGCGCTACCGTCCTTGAAGTACCAAATTCTGCCGTACATTTTTAACCCAGTCTGTTGCATCCTGTCCCCTTCTTCTCTCGTGTTCTCACGTTCGTCTCTTTCACATCTTCCTCGATTTCCTCCTCCCACTTCTTTCGCGGACTTTCCTAGCATCTTCTACCGCCAGGTTGTCCTTTTTATATTCATTTTATTAAAGATCTTTCGTTACATCTTTCTACACATCCTAATCACACTAATCTTCAACTTTTTATTTCCGCTATTATACTGGTCTATATTATTTTTGTCTCACGAGAATCAGTAAATTGTATCTAATGCACCTTTTCTTGCCTCGTTTTCTAATATGCATTCGCAATTTCTCCATCATCCCCATTTTTCTGTGTTTCGATTTTAATTTTGAGATTTTTTTTCGCTCACTCAGCTAGCATGAACAAAAGCATATGAAAATGTTTAATTTGTATTGCAAAATCTTTAATATGCAGTGTATGAATAATTGAATATGTGTGGTTATTTGATAGCAATTGCACTCGAATCGTTCATGCTTTTCCAGTAATGTGAAACATGACGCATTGTGTAATCCATGAGGTGTGTGTTTATCTGTCTACGTTACATACAGAACTGGAATTATTGAAGATTTCTTTTCAAAGTCGTGAACAATTCTCCTAATTCCTCGTACTTCAAATGTAAGTTAAGTAAAATATGTAAAAGAAAAATTAAACAATGAATATTTGAGAGTATGCAAACACCTCCACTAATGCATATTAAAACGTATGAGTTGGAATATATCTACATAGTAGTAATATTTAAAAACATGTTTATTAACAATATTATATATTTATATTAGAAAATTTATATTATTGTTGTTTGTGTTGCAGAGAGTATAAGAATGTTCCTATAATATATAAATTGAATTAGAACACTATTAGGATTAATAGTTATCCCCTCAACATTTTGACTTATTCCTTCCCGAAATTTCATTCTATGAAACTCAATCTTAAGTACTCATCACAAAGAGTTTAAAACATTAATTGGCTATAAAAATATTAATAAAGGAAGAACATTTATTTTTATTTCATTATTTTCAATCATTATATTTAACAATAAATTCCCTATAAAACGAATATCTTGAGAATCCTTCATACAATGAATAACCACTCCCGCACACATAAAAAGTAATGCTTTAAATAAAGCATGGGTTAATAAATGAAAAAAAGCCAACCCAGCAAACCCTAAACCCTGAAGATAAAATTCTTATTATTAAACCCAGCTGACTTAGAGTAGAAAGAGCAATAATTTTCTTGAATCTATTTGAGAAAACAGTCTTGCAAGCATTCAAAAAAGTTACACACCGTTTTTGGAAAATGGAAAAGCAAAACATTGTTTTCATATGGTCAAGGTTTTTATGACATCTTATAAATATTTGGATTGTTCACTTCCTACACTCGCACCTGGATTTCTTCCCGGAATATCATGGCGTAGTAAGAGATTCGCGTTGGAATCACCCTAATCAGGATATTTCAGCAATTGATATATGAAGGCAAATTGAATCCTAATATGCTGGCTTATTACTGTTGAACTATGAAGAGGAATGCTCCACAGACGAAATAAAGGAAACAAATCGTCATTTCTCATTTTCAAGGCGAGAAAGACCATTTGAGTAATGTGCAGTTAAGAATAGAATATAAAAAATATTACAGTTTTTGAAATTATGAATTCCTGTTCTCGGAAACCTACGTGATGGGGAAAAAATCTATATATTTGAATTCAGGATGAAAGAATACTATCAGAGTCATATATTTTTCTTTCAGAGGGAAAAAGAAAGTTTATTTTTTGTTACTCAGTGTTATGTGAGTTGTCATATAGTTCTAGTATCTCACCCTTCTTTTTAACGTTTCCTTTGCCATTTTCCCTAATTGGACCTATATTCTTCTCAGAATCTTTCTCTCCCAAAAAAATATCCTTCTTGCATCGTTCTTGAAACCTGACACCTTAGACCAGTGTTTTGCTTCATATTCTTGTGTCGTGAAGAGAGAGACCCGATGATGTACGACGAGAAAATATAAACAAATATATCAATTCATAATTACAATGATAGTGCTTAATATAACATGACACTCTAGTAAAATTTTCCATTGTTGTAAATATAACGGTATATGATACCGCTATGTTCCTTTTCCGTACTTTTTATCAAATCATAGAGTATTGAAACGAGAATTTGATATGTGTACGTTATTAAAATGAGTGCGGAAAGCGAACGATTACAGTATTCAGACCCTTTGGCATACGCCAGTTTTGCCAACATGAAAAAAAAAATACCGTATGGTGACTCATTTTCACAGAAGCAATGTTATGGTATGTGTGTCTGATCGTCAAGCAGTAATTGCATCATCTTTAAATAGATGTTTCTTGCCCTTAAAACTCGTTCACTACTCGTTACTATTAATGGAAACCTCTAAGTGTAGAGAAAACAACTGTACTCTCTCTCTATCAAATCCTAAGAACCTCGCTCCACACTATCTCAAGTCACCTATTAGTGACACTTTAAAACCGCATCCTCTAAGTTTTTTTTTCGGCAATCCGCATTTTATGTCAGGACAAGTGTTGCCTTTTGATCCCTGGTATAGAATCAGGATAAAAATGATTGCTTTTTGTTCACTGTTAATTATGAGTACAAAAGATAGGGGGAGAGTCCACGCTATTTCTTGGTACTGAGGTTCTTAAGATTTGTCGAAAATGTCACATTCATGTTATTGGCAGCACTCTTTTTGAAGAAAAAAAAAGAATGTCTACCTCCCTCCATATTTGATATGACGTTCTAAATAGGGGCCCTAAACTGAGCAACATAATAGTATACTGAATGCTGAATTTAGAGCAGTGTTATTAATTCAATTAAAGTTCAAAATGTTCAACATATTATAAAGTAAAATATTGTACGATACGAGTATGGTTGAATTGGACATTCTCGTTGAACAATTAAGCCTACCTCTGTCGACTTGGACATATACTTTTAAACTCATACATGAAATACTGTCTCCCATTCTTGTATCGTAAAATATTAATAAAGATTTATACGTAATGTAAGTAATAAAGCACAAACATGTAATTATTTTTGTACATTTTGCTACATCACTTCAATTTATATTTACAAACACTTTATTGAATTTCTCACTTCCAATAAACAATAATATTTTGTTATTCAAGAGCAGCTATTATCGCTGTCACAGACAGTGTGCCACCTAAATGTAATGAAGTATTAAATACATGCTAAATATTATATAATTTGAAGAAAAAAAACTTTAAAAAGAAGACAGTTTTCCAGTGATTTCCAGCACACTGCAACTTATTTAGAAAACAAATGATGTGGTATTGTGAAGGAAACTTCATTAGATTTGCCTTTCCCAACAGCTAGAAGATTAATCACTTCAGAATTCGAAATTATATTGTCCAATTTTTATTGGTGTTTCAAGAAATAAAAAGTGAGAGTGATTCAGCATAAAATTATTTAAAATCCCTGAGTACCGAGCAGTTTTCCTGCTACATCTTTTAGATTGACCACGGGTGATTATTGTCTGTCATATTCATTTACGAAGTAGAATTATCTTTTCCCCACTTTGCCCCTTATGCAGTCAACAAGAAGAGATGTAACAGGATCACTGTCAGCAATGTCCATTCCTTTGTTTAAAATCTCAGATCTCAAAATATTGCGCAATAGAGCCGATTGTTGTATAGCCAAGTGCTCAGAATTTGTAAACAAAGGAACAACAAACACTTTCACATTAATTAAATTAATGTTAACATAAGTTGATAGTTGTAATGGTGTTTTAGCAAGGAAGAGTTAATGTACAAGAATTAATTACATTAATGTTAACATAAGTTGATAGTTGTAATGGTGTTTTAGCAAGGAAGAGTTAATGTACAAGAATTAATTACATTAATGTTAACATAAGTTGATAGTTGTAATGGTGTTTTAGCAAGTAAGAGTTAATGTACAAGAATTAATTACATTAATGTTAACGTAAGTTGATAGTTGTAATGGTGTTTTAGAATTAATTACATTTAAGTTAATGTACAATAATTAATTACATTAATGTTAACGTAAGTTGATAGTTGTAATGGTGTTTTAGCAAGGAAGAGTTAATGTACAAGAATTAATTACATTAATGTTAACGTAAGTTGATAGTTGTAATGGTGTTTTAGCAAGGAAGAGTTAATGTACAAGAATGAATTAAATTAATGTTAACATAAGTTGATAGTTGTAATGGTGTTTTAACAAGGAAGAGTTAATGTACAAGAATTAATTACATTAATGTTAACATAAGTTCATAGTTGTAATGGTGTTTTAGCAAGTAAGAGTTAATGTATAAGAATTAATTACATTAATGTTAACATAAGTTCATAGTTGTAATGGTGTTTTAGCAAGTAAGAGTTAATGTATAAGAATTAATTAAATTAATGTTAACATAAGTTGATAGTTGTAATGGTGTTTTAGCAAGGAAGAGTTAATGTACAAGAATTAATTACATTAATGTTAACATAAGTTGATAGTTGTAATGGTGTTTTAGCAAGGAAGAGTTAATGTACAAGAATTAATTACATTAATGTTAACGTAAGTTGATAGTTGTAATGGTGTTTTAGCAAGGAAGAGTTAATGTACAAGAATTAATTACATTAATGTTAACGTAAGTTGATAGTTGTAATGGTGTTTTAGCAAGGAAGAGTTAATGTATAAGAATTAATTAAATTAATGTAAACATAAGTTCATAGTTGTAATGGTGTTTTAGCAAGGAAGAGTTAATGTACAAGAATTAATTACATTAATGTTAACATAAGTTGATAGTTGTAATGGTGTTTTAGCAAGGAAGAGTTAATGTACAAGAATTAATTACATTGATGTTGAAGAGTTAATGTACAAGAATTAATTACATTAATGTTAACATAAGTTGATAGTTGTAATGGTGTATTAGCAAGGAGGAGTTTTAATGTACAAGAATATATTATGATATATATTACATTTTTGCTTAATATAGACATTGGTTATTCTATGATATGTTTGTTTATTTATTTATTGTAACTGGTTAAACGATCTACGCTACTCGAACATCGAATTTTAGTCCTATATTTCCTGGTTGTCTTGTTTACTTTTACACTAGGAATTAGAGTTGAACTTCATTTGAAATGTCGAAATTTGAGTAGTACCGTATACGTCGAATACTCGTAAATATCTAGAAACATGTTCCCTTCACTACTCTTTAACTATTTATCACGATTAAAACAAAATACAGCCTATTTATAACTTTTAAGATTGCGTTACTTCATAAACTGCAGCTTCACCTCTTCCAACATACGCAGTGGATCGTAACAGGGGCACTTCGTTTTGAAGCCGCTCATTCTATTTTGCTAGGTGTACATGAATAAGTAGGTACGGTAAAGTATAGCATTTGCTTAAAAAACGACATTGCCTATTACACTGAGCAACAGAAAATGAACTTTTTTTGTCACAGATAGAAAAATATGTGATTCTGATAGAATTTTTTCTCCAGAAATCAAATATGATATTGGTTTTTCTCCATCACGCAAGATTTCCGAGAGACAGACTTTTTTATAATTTCAAACACTTTAATACTTTCTACATTCGTAACGATACAATATTCGAACATTTGGACTCGCCTAGAAAGTAAGAAATGACGATTTTCTGCTGTATTTCGCCTGTTGAGCATCCCTCTTGATGGTCCAACAATAATCGGCCAGCATATTATGATTCCATTTGCCTTGATATCTCTTTTCCATAGCTGCAGCCATTTGAGTTAGCTCATTTGGTTCTATTTTATAATGGATAAATGAAAGAAAAAAACTTTTATTAAAACAATTATTTAAATCCATTAATTGAACTTGAAATAAAAAAAAACTGTGAGTGATGGAGAATTTTCGAATACATATTTGAAAACACAATAAAAATACTGCAAGTACAACTATTGCTACTCATGAGACAAAAATTGTTATGTATGATGTATCAGTCCATGTAACTTCCAATACAGAACTAATGATTAATTATAGTCTGTTTTTTCTAACAAAGGACTATTTTCAAACCTTACAACCTCCTTCTAAGATTTATGATATAGAACGTAACAAAACTAATTGCATTCCAGATACAAATGTATATATGTTTAATCTTATAATACCCAAGCATAAAACTGTATATAGACTATAGCTGTATAATGAGAACAATAAATAGTTGAGTAGGCCTATGTGATTTATTAGGGCCTGTAGTTACCCCAGCTGCTTTCAAAAAACGTTAAACTGGAAATATATAAAACTATTATTCTACTAGTTAAATTATATGGATGCGAAACATTGGCTCTTAACTTAAGGGAGGGAAGGAGATTACAAGTATTTGAGAATAAAGTACTTAGGAAAATGTTTGGACCAAAGAGAGATGAACAGACAGGTGTTTGTTACTACTTAACAATGAACCACCTGGTCTTTATAGGAAGCCAGATATAATTAGAACAGTTAATTCTCGTAGACTGCGATGGGCAGGACATGTTGCACGTATGGGGAATGAAAGACTTGCATGGAAGCTTCTTGTAGGAAAGCCAGAGGGAAAACGCCCAGTTGGTAGACCAAGAATCAGGTGGGAGAATATCATTAACTATGATTTGAGGGGAATAGATTATGCAGGGAATGATTGGAAAGAATTAGCTCAGGATAGGGATGTATGGAGAGCTTATGTGCGCGCGGCCATGAACCTACGGGTTCGATAGTGCCAGTGAGTAAGTAAGTAAGTAAGTTACAATCCGATTGATTCCAACTAAAAGCGCAAGGTACTTTTACTGTGGGGTACACAATAAAGGTAAGCTTGGAGGTTAACTTGTTTATATACTTCAAGTAAAAGTGGAAAATTTATTTGGCGAGTCGTGCTTTACTTTTCATGGGCCTATTAGATAGATAGATCTTCGTTTGATTAATGTCTTTGAAATCATCCGATTCCTAATAGGCAATTCTGTTGGTCCATCCAATCTCCTGGATGTATTTTGTTTCTCCTTCGTGTATAAATATAGTCCCTTATTTCTGGAGGTTTTGCGTCTTTCCCTGCCTCGTCAACCCTCGTCTCCATTCAAATTCACATTTTGGTAGCCGATCCTCTTACAATCGCTGGACATGCCCGTACTATCTTTTCATGTTTTGTAGATTTTAAGCTCAAAGTCTGTTCGTATGTTTTCCCCTTCTGTATTTTATAAGCACCCTTATAGTCTACTCCAATCTATGTAATTATATATTTTTTATTCATACTAGGAAGAGGGAATGATTTGAGTACTGCGACCTGATAGATCTATTGCACTACCCCGGTATTACGGTGATGAGTTGAATCAAAGTACTTTCCCCCGTAACACTAATATTCACTTTCATGTCCGACACACCAGGTTATACTCACGTGACCCTAACCATATTTTTCGGTTTGACCCATATGGCTGCGAAGCGACACTACAGATCTTCCCTTGGCTTCTAATGCCCTTCTTTGTTGCTCAGGCTCGGAGTCATGAGGCACCAATCTGGTGTGCCCACAACCACATATTTTCAGCACCTGTGCATTGTCAACCAATCTATTATTCCTAACATTAGATGAGTTGAAAGGTGATATAATTGAATGGATGAGAAGTGAACTGAAATGTAGTGAAGGGAAAGGGAGTGAAAAGTGTTGGTGGAATGAAATTTACAAAACAGAAGAATTCCGACAAATACATGAAAACTCCCGGTTCGGCCCACCACCAATATCCATGTCGAACCGCCAGAATTCACACCTAAAGCGTGCAGTAAGATTTAGTAGTTTATACAGTTCAGCTCGAATTCTTTAGCCGCTTCTGAGGGGTCTATGGTGTTTGGTGCGGTAAGGGGGGAGGGCGAGTTGCAGGTACTGTCAGTAACTATCCTCAGTTTGGAAAACATGATAGTTACTACATACTGCGTTTTCCTATCTGCTAGTTCTTGGTTAGTGAATAGTTACGTCTAATAAGTTTGGAGTGTTCATTATAGAATAGCGTTGTTTTTATAACAATTTATTTCATTATTATTATTCATAAAAATGTTTTTTGCATCGCTACTAGTTACCTCCCCCACTCGACAATGTTTCTTCTGCCACGTGCCTTTGGTTTGACCTAGATGGCTATATTTACCAGAACTGGACTGTAGTATCATATAGAATGCCAGTATTTTTGTTTTGTCGGTATTTATTTTCATGATATTATTTTAGATAATACACTTTTTTGAAATGAACGAATTAACTATAACAGATACTAAATTCAATAATTCGTTTAGGTACTTTCCATAAAATTATCTTTACAAATCATGAGCTTAATGATATTTCTTCGTGTGCATTTAATTCAAGTGTAATGACACGCACATATTTAAGACTGGATTAAATACATGAAATTATTTTGTGTGGCGCAGTTTATAAAACAATGTGCATTGAGAGAGCGCCTCTTTAACATATAACAAACACAGTAAAAACTTACGTAAAATCTTCACGCCTGAGATTTGAACAGAGAAAAGCAAGAAAACCATTTAGAGAAATACAAAATACATTATTTTTCTGAAATCACATTAAAAGTAAATGAAATACTAAACAGTAACATTTCATTACTCTCAAAGGAGAGCAGCGGAGCGTAGAGCAGAATACTTCAAAATAAAATTATAAAAAGTAGATCACTGATTTTTCGTTTAGAAAATAATAAAAATTATTGGAGGCAAGGTGTATTATCTACAAATTTATTTGAAAGTGACGTCAGCGTGTTAAATTATTAAAAATAAAAATACATGGTTACAAGTGAAATAATACAGTTCACAAGCGACTATAAAATATATTTAGTTACTTGAAATCACCATTAAAAAGAAAATAAAACGTATACATAAACATTTAATATAAGAAAAAATAAAATTGAGCACTTTGCATAAAATGTGTTAAATTAGAACTATATATTTTTTAAAAGTAATTGATTATTTTTCTTTTCGAAAATTTCAACTTATTTGTTTGAAGATTCATTATTAAGAAAATTATACTCGAAGCGATCGACAGTGTAGTGAGTAACGAAAAAATTGGAAATATATGGATTATTCAGTTTTCTAGTCCTTTATTCAGATCGGGAGGACAGACTGCCCTGCGCAACCCGACCTGTTACCGTATCCCAGTTTTATGGAGATGATTTGAAAGTGCAATAGTAACAGAGTACAGAACTTGTTGTAAAATACGTTTACATTTAATATACTATAATTTGGCACAGTGTGAGGACACTAGAGAAAAATTACTGTTCCTGAAAAAAAGATGATCCTATAGATACTGTCTGGCATCTTTTTGATAATAAAGTTGCATTAAAATAAGGATAAAAGCAATTAAAATGTTAAATTTTGGCACGTTTGCAAGATTATTCTTGTTTATATCTCTTTCTGGAAGCGAAATTGGTGAAGAATACACCAATAATTCGGATGGACACTTAGTCCTTTCTGTTATCAAACCGATACTCCTTAAAAACTTCACAGAAAATGGTCCAGTTCTTATTTCGTTGGCAAATGAACCAGATGGGGTTGAAGAGAATTTGTCACTATCATTGAAAACTGAAAATTTCCAAACGTTAAATTTCATACAAGATGAGACTCTTAATTTCGTGAATAATAATTCACTTTGGCCAGTAACAGTTTTTCAGTTAAAAACCAATTATTCGTTTTTTGAAGTGCCTGAAGTTATCAATAAATGTTATATAATGTTTGTAAATCCCGAAGTTGATGATTTTATTCATGACGTCTATGACACCGTTAATGAACTTCGGAGCATGTTCACGTGGAATCCTCGTGCAAAGTTCTTAGTTGTGGCGTATGGTAAGCTTCTATTGGATGAATCTCCTGCAGAAGTTGCTCACCAAATTTTGAGAACCTTAAAATCGTTTCAAAATATTTCTAATGCTGTTTTGTTAATTATAAATGTTCACGCAGAAAGTAATTATTTTGTTACCAATGAAAGTATTACACATGCATATACATTTTCCTCATATTTAAATGGAGAGTGTGACAGTGACGTCCCGTTGATAATTGGAAAATGGAATTTGAATAATGAATCCGGAAATATAATACATGTAATTGATTATTTTTCAAAGAGACTGCCAAAACAATTCATGGGATGTACATTAAACGTAGGTGCAGCTGCACCTGAACTCTATGTTATGAAACTAAATACATCCAAAGATGGAGAACATGATTTCATTGTAACTGGTCTAGGATTGGAATTAGTGATTCTTTTTGCAGTCAAGATGAATTTTACTGTGCGTTTTCTGGAACCTGTAATGAAAGTAAACATTTCAACTGCTGTTGACGTAGTTTCGATGTGGTATGCCGGACAAATGGACATAATGGCTGGGTGTATTCCACACGCTCTAGCGACACCACCACATGCAGATTTGCCAGTTGCCATGTTTATTGACACATTTAAATATATCGCCCCCTGTCCGAGACCTATGACAAAAATTCAGAAGATTATGACTTTGTTCAGTTTAGTAACTTGGATAAGTATAGCATATGTGTTAATTTTAGTCAGCTTTTTATTTTGGTTGATGTCAAATATAGCTCTTCGTAAAAGTAACTTCACTGGATTCAATCTCTTGGCGCAGTGTTTTAGTGCAACATGGGCTGTGCTATTGGGAATTTCAGTTCCTCAAATACCTATATCTTTACGTACAAGGTGTTTGTTTATTATATACGTGTGGTATTGTTTCGCAATCAGCACAGTGTTTCAAGCATTCTTCACAAGTTACCTAGTTGACCTTGGATATGAAATTCAGCTAAAAACTTTGGATGAGGTTATACGAGCCGGGTTGGTGTTTGGTTCTTACGATATAATGGAGTTAGCGAAGACAGTACTTCAAACGTACGAAACGGATGAATTTAAATATATAATATATGATGATTTTGAGGAATGTGTTCGAAATGTTATGTTTGAGAGAAAAACATTCACTATATTTCTGAGTTACTTTGCGTCATATGTGGCTAGTTTGTCTGGAGTTCCTGATGAGAGCAAAGTAGTGTGTTTCTTGGATGATCCAATATTCACATTATCACTTGGACCTGTTTTGCCTAAAGGAAGTCCTTTACTAGATTTACTTAATGCACACATCAGACACTGTTTAGAAGGAGGTCTTCTTGAAGTATATTGGTCCAAGGTTAAGCATGACGTCAAGTTGAAGGCACATCATATGGATGAAGAGAGTGAATATGTTGTGTTTAATTTGAATCATTTACTACCTATCTTCTTTGTTCTTCTTTTTGGCTACATTTTGAGTGCCACAGTGTTTTTCCTTGAGGTCTTAATTAAATTGTGTAAATCGAAGAAATGCGAAACTAGTAGGCGTTTTCGACGTTATATTTTGAGGAGCAAGGAATAAAAGGTACATAATGAGTATTTTAGATCTTCTCCCTATATCGTAACCGTTCTTGAAGTACCAAAGCCTGTCGTACATTTTGAACCCACTCTCTTGCATACTGTCCCCTTCTGCTGTCTGATCTCACGCACATCTATTTGACATCATCCTCAATTTCCTTCTCCCACTTCTTCCGCGTACTTCCATAGCATCTTCTATCGCCAGTTTATCCTTCTTATATATATATATATATATATATATATATTGCATTATTGCCCTCTCGTTATTTGTTTTTACATTTGCTAATCACTATAATCTAGAATTTTTTTCTCCATCATGCGCATTTTTATTCCGATTTCAACTTTAATAGTTTTTTTTTTTTGTTTTCGTTTTTTGCTCACTCAGCTAGCATGAAAGAGACTATCAAAATTTTAATTTTGTACTGCAAAATCTGTAATACGTAGTGTATGAATTGAATTTGTGTTGACATTTGACATCAATTGCACTCGAATCATTCATGCTTTTCAAGTAAATGTGAAACATGACGCATTAAGTAATCACTGAAGTGTGTATCTATCTCCGTTCCATATAGAACTGGAATTATTTTTTTTTTTCAAGTCATGAACAATTCTCCTAATTTCACGTTCTTCAAACGTAAGTTAAGTAAAATATTTAAAAGAAAAATTAATGAATGAATATTTGTGAGTCAACAAACACGTTCACTAATGCATATTGAAAAGTTTGAGTAACTATTGAATCCCTTGGATAAAACGGCTAGGCAAGCGTTCATAAAAGTTGCCCACATTTTTTTTTAAATACAAAGGCGAAAAATTGTTTTGATATTGTCAAGGTTTTTATAACATCTTATAAATATTTGGATTGTCCTGAAAAGTACTCTTCCTGCACTCGCACCTAGATTTCTTTCCGGAAAATCTTGACGCTGTAAGAGATGAGTATGGGGAATACCTTCATGAGGATATTTCAACAGTGGAAAATATATATCAAGGCAAATTGAATCCTAATATGCTGGCCGATTATTGTTGAACCATCAAGAGGAATGCTCCACAGACGAAATATAGGAAACTAATCGTGATTTTTCACTTTCTAGGCGAGAAAGAATATTTGAGTGGTGCGTAGTTAAGATTAGAATACAGAAATATTACATTTTTTGAAATTATTTCTGTTCTCGGAAACCTACGTGATGGGGAAAAAATCCATATAGTTGAATTTAGTATAAAAGAATACTATCAGAGTCATTTTTTTTTCAGAGGCAAAAAGAAAGTTTATTTTTTTGTTTCTCAGTGTTTTGTGTGAGTTATCATATAGTTAAATCACCATATTATTGGTTCTAACTATCACTTTCCCATTTTCCCTTATTGGACCATATATTCTTCTCAGTATCTTTCTCTCGCAAAAAAAAAAATATCCTTCGTGCATCGCTCTTGAAACCTTATAACTTAGATCAGTGTTTTGCTTCATATAGGTGTGTCGTAAAGTGTACGACGAGAAAATATAAACAGATATGTATATTCATATTTAACAATGCCAGTGCACAATAAAACATGGCACTCTAGTAGAAATTTTCATTCTCCTAAATATAACGGTATATGATACTGTAAAGTTCAATTTTCCGAACTTTTTATCAAATCATAAACAATTGAAACGAGACTATCGATGTGTGCACGTTATTAAAATGTTTGCGGAAAGTGAACTATTACAGTTTTCAAACCCTTTGTCACACGCCACTTCTGCCAACATAAAACAAAATATGTACCGTATGGTAACTTATTTTCTCATAAGCAATTTTATTGTGTGTGTGTGTGTGTGTGTGTGTGTGTGTGTGTGTGTGTGTGTGTGTGTGATCCTCAAACAGTAATTGCATAATCTTTAAATAGATGTTTGTTGCCCTTAAAACTCGTTCACTATTCGTTACTATTAATAGAAACATCACAGAGTAAATAAAACAACTACACACTCTCTGCCAAATCATAAGACCCTCGCTCCACACTATCTCAAATCACTTATTAGTGACAATTTCAAACTGCATCTTGTAAGTTTATTTTCGGGAATCCGCATCTTATGTCAGGACAAGTGTTGCCTTGTGGTCCCCGGTACAGAAGCAGGATAAAAAGTGTTGCTTTTTATTCACTGTTAATTATGAGTACAAATGGTAGGGGGTGAGTTCACGCTATTTTCTGGTACTGAGGTTCTTAAGATTTGTCGAAACATTTTACATACCTCAAATTCATGCTACTGGCAGCACTGTTTTTGAAGAAAAAATTGAATGTCTCCCTCCCTTCATATTTGATATGACATTCTAAATAGGGGCCCTAAAATGAGCAGCATGATATTATAGCTAATGTGAATTTACAATAATTTTATTAACTTAATTAAATGTAAGAATATTTAAAATATATTATAAAATAAAGTATTGTACGATTCAAGTATGGAAGCATTTTACGTATTCATTGAAAAATTAAGCCATCGTCTGTCAACTTGGACATATACATTTTATCTCATACATGAAACACTAGCTCCCATTCTCGTATCGTAAAATAAATTAAGGATTGATAAATAATGTAAGTAATAGAGCATAAACATATATTTGTCTTTGCACAGACTTTATTGAATTTCTCACTTCCAACAACCAATACTATTTTGTGATTCAACAGTAGTTATCATTGCCGTCAGAGACCTAAATGTAATGAAATATTGGATAAATACAAAATACCATATAATTTAAATTTTAAAATTTGTACAGTCGTTCTCAACTATAATAACTTCTGTTATCAATGTCGTCACACTATTAAAATTCAAGACTTTCAAAATATGCTCCATCCTCAGGAATTGTCATGTTACTGAAAAATGTCCCACGAAATTCGACTACTGAAGGCTGAGAGGGATGCTGCTTTTCGAAAATATAGACGGGACAAAAGTGACGCTAACTTAAGACAATATAAGACATTAAGAAACAAAACGAATCAAAACATTAGGAACGCTAAGTTGCGGTATGCTCATAGTCTCATTGATCCAAACACAAATGCAAGTGATATGTGGAAACGTATTGGATCAATGGGTCTACGGCAGCCGACAACCAAAGGAGAGAGCATTAACATATCACTGGACGATCTAAACCAACATTTCACATCATATGCCACACTTAACATAAACACTACGACCAAACAACAAACTATAGATGAGCTCCTATCCACACCTACTCCTTCCCGAGAAAAATTCTTCTTTTCCTATATAATGCCAATCGACGTTAAACTATCCCTGGACCGCATTAGAACTAAAACACAAGGTATAGACAATATAAGTATCGACTTTTTAAAGAAAATACTCCATGTCATACTCCCAACTGTAACCCATATATTTAATGCCTCAATTATGACGTCAACTTACCCCGAACCCTGGAAAAAAGCTATAGTCAGACCAATCCCTAAAATTAAATTACCTGTAACACCAAACGACTTTAGACCAATCAGCATCCTCCCAGTTCTATCTAAGGCCTTGGAGCGCATTGTTCATGGACAATTAACTGATTACCTTAACACTCATAACATACTCGACCCATACCAATCAGATTTTAGGACAGGCCATAGTACGGCAACCGCACTTCTTAAAGTTACCGAAGATGCGCGTGAAGCAATGGACAGTGGCCACATGATAATATTTACACTCTTGGACTTCAGCAAAGCTTTCGACACAGTTGACACTGACATATTAATAGCAAAATTACGCGCTCTGAATCTTTCGGACAATGCTGTTAACTGGCTTGGATCCTATCTTCATGGTCGCCAGCAATGTGTATCCAATGCAGAACTTTCCTCATCCTGGCTATCACTGAAGGGTGGCGTCCAACAAGGTTCAGTGTTAGGACCACTTCTGTTCTCTATCTATGTTAACGATATATCCACTAGACTTACCTATTGTCGATATCACCTATACGCTGACGATTTGCAAATTTACATTCACTCCCATCCTGACGATGTACATGACACACTAGACAAATTAAATAGTGACCTAGACTCAATTTCCCAATGGTCGAAGAAACATGGACTTAATCTAAATACTGACAAGACACAGTGCATAATTATAGGACATCGGCGAACCCAAAGCATTATAAATTACGGAAATATCCCTACCATTCTCCTAAATGACAAAAATATCCCTACAGCTCAGTAATAAAAAATCTGGGTATCTATATGGACCAACACCTAGACTGGAAAATCCAGGTGAATAATACCTGCAAGAAAGTGTTCTCAATTCTTCACTCCCTAAATAGTTTTAAAAATTTCCTTCCTACAAAATTAAAACAAATACTTGTACAGACTCTTATAATGCCACACTTCGACTACTGCGACATATTACTGACTAATCTGACAACTGATCTATCTGACAGACTACAGCGTGCTCATAATGCGTGCATTCGATTTATATTCAATCTCCGTCGTTATGACCACGTGTCTCCTTTATTTCAGGCCTTATCATGGCTACGCCTAAATGACAGAAGAACTTTACATTCACATACCTTACTATTCCAAATTCTGCACACATATTTACCAACTTATTTAACAACACGTTTTCAACATTTATCGGCTCATCACAATTTAGGAACAAGATCACAAGACTCTTCTTTACTTTTGATACCACAACACAGGACCTGTCTGTACTCTGAATCTTACACAATATCTATGGCTAGAGCATGGAACTCTCTTCCCAGTCATATCAGGGACTGTCAATCGCTATCATTATTTAAATCCAAATTAACTGATATCTTAAGTTCGACACAATGAAAACATTAACTACATAACAACTATATAGAGCATTCTATTAATAATCATGTAGGAAGCTACTTACTTTATTTTATATCATTTTAATTTTATTATATTCTATGTTTTTGTTAGCATTAGCTAGTATTAGATCCATCATCATTGTATTTTGTTTAGTCTGTATTTTAATATCTTAAAATTGTAATATGTACGTAATTTTTGTATAATTTTACTATTCGCTGGTTGAGTGGAAGAGAAGGCCTTATGGCCTTAACTCTGCCAGCTAAAATAAATCATTATTATTATTATTATTGTTCGTATATTTCATGCAGAGGTCTTTGGTTGTGGGTGGAATGTTCTCATTTATAGTCTCTCTTGTTTAACTTTACGAGAAATTTGTGGAATGAGACAACGGTACTCACCTCTGTCACTCGCACCAGAGGTGACGAAATTTCTTCACCAGATGTTAAGAGGGAAGACAAAAACTGACAACAGGGTGGGTTCTTTCTATTGTATCTGGACCAAGTGGTCAACGATCTACCCTTGT
Organism: Diploptera punctata; assembly: GCA_030220185.1. Taxonomy (NCBI): domain Eukaryota; kingdom Metazoa; phylum Arthropoda; class Insecta; order Blattodea; family Blaberidae; genus Diploptera; species Diploptera punctata. Next base: position 1,448,961 of record JASPKZ010008345.1, read on the forward strand.
ATGTACATATGTCTCTCTCTCTCTCTCTGTCTCTCTCTCCCTCTCTCTCTCTGTCTTTCTGACTCTGTCTCTCTCTGTCTCTCTCTCCCTCTCTCTATTTGTGTCTCTCTGTCTCTGTCTCTCTCTCTCTGTCTCTCTCTCTCCCTCTCCCCGTCTCCCTCCCCCTCTCCCCGTCTCCCTCCCCCTCTCCCTATCCCTCTCCCTCTCCCTATCCCTCTCTCTCCCTCTCTCTCTCCCCCTCTCCCTCTCTCTGTCTCTGTCTCTCTCTCTCTCTCTCTCTCTCTCTCCTCTCTCCTCTCTCTCTCCTCTCTCTCTCTCTCTCTCTCTCTCTCTCACTCGTTAAGCCAGCTATACAATTGCAAATTTTTATTTTCTGCTTCCTTGATAATTTCAATCTCTTCCAGGATATTGATTTTTTTGTCTGTTGTTCTCTTTGTGTATTATTGACAATATTTTACCTCTTTTGTTAAATTCATGGCCGGTTTATGATATTTAACAAAATAGATAAAACAATGTCAATAATTCACAAAGAGAGCAATAGACAAAATATCAATATCCTGGAAGAGATTGAAATTATCAAGGAAGCAGAAAATAAAGATTTGCTAAATGATAACACACCAACAACCTAACCCCTCTATGTGAAATATTCAAATAATTGCAGTATCATAAGAATTTTTGAGGATGAAGCGTGTCTTTGAAAGGCCTTGAATTTTAATGGTGTGATGAAGTTTATAATGGCGTTATTATAGTTGAGGACGACTGTTTTATAAGGTACACATTTTAATATTGAAATAATTTTCACCTCAAAGTTGAACATACATGATTATTAAATGTTTGACCACTATATCATTTGAAGAAATAAAACTTAAAAAGAAGACAGTTTTCCTGTGATTTCCAGCACACTGCGACTTATTTAGAAAAGACATGATGTGGTATTGTAAAGAAAACTGCATCAGATTTGCCATTACCAACAGCTAATAGATTAATCACATCAGAATATGAAATTATATTGTTCAATTTTTATTGATGTTTAAAGAAATAAAACGTGAGAGTGATTCAACATAATATTATTTAAAATCCCTGAGCACCAACCACTTTTCCTGTTACAAGTTTTAAATTGTCCTCGGGTTACTATTGTCTGTAAAATTAATTTTTACAAAAGTGGAATTAGCTTTTCCCCACTTTGTCTCTTATGCAGTCAACAAGAAGAGATGTAACAGGATCACCGTCAGCAATATGTATTCCTTTGATTAAAATCTCAGATCTGAAAATATTGCACAATAGGGACGATTCTTATATTGCCAAGTGCTCAGCATTTGTAAACAAAAGAACAAAAAAAAGATTTTCATAAGTAATGCCACGAGTGATTTCCAAATTATCGATAAATTCACGACTCACGAAGTGAGGAGTGAATTTATCTAGAGAATTTGGAAATCAAGAGTGGCATTTGTTAGGACTATTTAACGAATAAAATTAAGCTGTTTACTCACAAATCATTATTTAACTATAGTTATTTTAAAGTATTTATATATTTAATGTAAACGGCGATGTTTGAAAACAAATGAGAAACGATAGGTACGCTTCTACTGCTTCTTTTGTTTATCACTGCAACCAGATCATACTATTTATTGCCAAAGGAACGCAATATTGTAAGGAGGAGCTTTCTTTAATATGGTAATCATAACACTGATAAATATTTGGTGAAACACGACTCTGATTGGTTGTAAAACAGAAATCATTGAAACGTGATTGGTCATTGACTCCCATTTGGGGCATGAGTTAAATAGTCACATTAATTCAATTAATGTTTACATAGGTTGATATGGTGTTAATGGTGTATTAGCATGGAGGAGTTAATATATAAGAATTAATTACGATTAAGTATTACATTTTTGCGTAATATAGACATTCTTTTTTTTATGCGATATATATATATATATATTATATATATATATATATATATATATATATATATATTGTAACTGGTTAAACGATCTACGCTACTCGAACATCGAATTCTAGTCGTCTATATCCTGGTTGTCTTGTTTACTTTTACACTATGCATGAGAGTTGAACTTCATTTGAAATGTCTAAATTTGAATAGTAGCCTATTGTATACGTCGAATACTCGGAAATATCTGGAAACATGTTTCATTCACTGCTCTTTAACTATTTAATACGATTAAAACAAAATACAGCCTATTTAAAATATTTAACAAGGCGCTACTTCGTAAACAGCAGCTTCACCTCTTCCAACATGCGCAGTGGGTCAAAACAGGGGCCCTTCGTTTTGAAGCCGCTCATTCTTTGTTTTTGTTTTGCTAAGTGTACATGAAAAATTAGTTAGGTAAAGAATAGCATTTGCTTAAGAAACGACATTGCCTATTATATGTGTTGTATCAGTCTATCAAACTTCCAATACAAAACTAATGATTAACTATAGTGTGTTTTTTTCTAACGATGGAAAGATCCAATCACTATTTTCAAACCTCACAATTTCCTTCTAATGCGGGGTTTATGGTATAGGACGTATTAAAACTAATCGCATTTCCCTTTACAGAGATTTAGGCGCTCTTCCCCTACAGGGAAGAATTTGAGCATATTAATTTAGTTACACTTGTTTTCGTATAGATGTAATTTTGAGTGGTCCATGGTCAGCGTTCCACCTCATACTGACAGCTAGGAAAAACCAAAGCTAGTAGGCCCTACTAGGACGGGGGGGGAGATTCGGTAAATTTTGCTTAGAGGCCTTCATTTCATTCAGGCTTAAGAATTTTTTGCGAGCCTGAAAATCTTCAGACTCGGATCCCACGGCTTAAAGTCCCTCCCGGAGGACTTGCTCCTTGGATTTTTCCATCCTAAAAAATCCATCAACTACGGCCGGGTTTGAACCCGCGACCCAAGGGACCAGAGGGCAAAGGAGCATAACACACTAGTCCACAGCGGCAGATCTACCAAAACTATATACGTTTAATGTTATAATATCCATGCACAAAACCATATATGGACTATATCTGTATAATGAGAACAATAAATAGCTGAATACGTAATTTATTAGGGCCTGTAGTTACAAAACGATTCATTCTAACTAATAGTGCAAGGTACCTTTAGTGATATTACCTGCCAGTATTTTTATTTTGTCGGTATTTATTTTCATGATATTATTCAAGATAATGAGCTTTCTGAAATGAACGGATTAACTATAATAGAATCTAAATTCAATAATTCGTTTAAGTATTTTCCATAAAATTATCTATATATATCATGACCTTAATTATAATTCTTCGTGTGCATTTAATTCAAATGTGATGACACGCACGTATTTAAGACCGCATTTAATACATGAAATTATTTTGTGTGGTGCAGTTTATAAAACAATGTGCATTTAGAGAGCGCCTCTTTAACATATAACAAACACAGTAAAAACTTGCAATACATCTTCACACCTGAGATTTCGAACAGTGAAAAGCAAGAAAGTCATTTAGAGAAATGCAAAATACATTATTTTTATTAAATCACATTAAAAGTAAATGGAATACTAAACAGTAACATTTCATTTCTCTCAAAAGAGAGCTGCGGAGCGTAGAGCAGAATACTTCAAAATAAAATTATTAAAAGTAAATAACTGACTTTTCGTTTAGAAAATAATCAAATTATTGGAGGTAAGGCGTATTATCTACAACTTTATTCGAAACTGACGTCAGCATGTTACATTAGAACTATAGTTTTTTAAAAAAATAAATGATTTGTTTTTCTTTTGAAGAAATTTCAAATTATTTGTTTCAAGATTCATTATCAGGCAAATAATACTCGAAGCAACCGGCAGTATAATAAATAAGCAAGAAATTGGAAATATATGGATTATTTAGTTTTCTAGTCCTTTATTCAGATCGGGAGGACAGACTGCCCTGAGCGACGCGACCTGTTGCGGTATCCCAGTTTTATGGAGATCATTTGCAAGTGCAATAGTAACAGATTTTAGAAGTTGTTGTAAAATTATTTTACATTGAATATACTATAATTTGGTACACGAGTGAGGATATCGGAGAAACATTAGTGTTCCTCAAGTAAAAATGATCATATAGATACAGTCTGGCATCATCGTGATATTGAATTTTCATTAAATTAAGGATAGAAATAATTAAAATGTTAAACATTGGCACGATTACAAGATTGTTATTTTTTGTATCTCTTGCTGGAAGCGAAATTGTTGAAGAATACTCCAATAAGTCGGATGGACACTTAGTATTTTCTGTTATCAAACCGATACTCCTTAAAAACTTCACAGAAAGTGGTCCAGTTCTTATTTCGTTGGCAAATGAACCAAATGGGGTTCAAGAGAATTTGTCATTGAAAACTGAAAATTTTCAAACGTTAAATTGGATACAAGATGAGACTCTTAATTTCGTGAATAATAATTCGCTTTGGCCAGTTTCAATTTTTCTGTTAAAAAACAATTATTCGTTTTTTAAAGTGCCTATAGTTACCAACAAATGTTATGTCATTTTTGTAAATCCAGAAGTTGAGGATTTTATTGATGTCGTCTATAACACCATTAATGTACTTCAGAGCATGTCCTCATGGAATCCCCGTGCAAAGTTCTTAGTTGTGGCGTATGGTAAGCTTCCAGTAGATGCATCTCCTGCAGAAGTTGCTCACCAAGTTTTGAGTACATTGAAATCGATTCAAAATATTTCTAATGCTGTTTTGTTAATTATAAATGGTCACGCAGAAAGTAATTATTTTGTTACCAATGAAAGTATTACACATGCATATATGTATGCATATACATTTTCCTCATATTTAAATGGAGAGTGTGACAGTGAGGTCCCGTTGATAATTGGAAAATGGAATTTGGATAATGAATCCGGAAATGTAATACATGTAATTGATTTTTTTTCAAAGAGACTGCCAAAGCAATTTATGGGATGTACATTAAACGTAGGTGCATTTGGACCTGAACCCTATGTTATGAAACTAAATACATCCAACGATGGAGAACATGATTTCATTGTGACTGGCCTAGGATTGGAATTAGTGATTCTTTTTGCAATCAAGATGAATTTTACTGTGCGTTTTCTAGAACCCCTAATGAAATCAAGTATCTCAACTGCTGCTGACGTAGTTTCGATGTGGCAAGCCGGACAAATAGACATAATGGCTGGAAGTTATCCACACGCTCTAGCGACACTACCATATGCAGATATGCCAGTTGCGGTATTTATTGACACATTTAAATATATCGTCCCCTGTCCGAGACCTATGACAAAAATTCAGAAGATTATGACTTTGTTTAGTTTAGCAACATGGATTAGTATGGCATTTGTTTTAATTTTTGTCAGCTTTTTATTTTGGTTGATGTCAAATATTCCTCTTCGTAAAAGTAACTTCACTGGATTCAATTTGTTGGCGCAGTGTTTCAGTACAACATGGGCTGTGCTATTTGGAATTTCAGTTCCTCAAATACCCATTTCTTTACGTACAAGGTGTTTGTTTATTATATACGTTTGGTATTGTTTCGCAATCAGCACAGTGTTTCAAGCATTCTTCACGAGTTACCTAGTTGAACCCGGATATGAAATTCAGCTAAAAACATTAGATGAGGTTATGCGAGCCGGATTGTTTTTTGGTTCTTACGATTTAATGGATTTAGCGAAGACAGTACTTCCAACGTACGAAGTGGATGAATTTAAATATATATTATATGACAATATTGAGGAATGTGTTCGAAATGCAATGTTTGAGAGAAATACATTCACTATAGTCGAGACTCGCTTTGCGTCATATGTGGCTAGTTTGTCTGGGGTTACCGACGAGAGCAAAGTAGTGTGTTACTTGGATGATTCAATAATCACATTACCACTTGGAGCTGTTTTGCCTAAAGGAAGTCCTTTACTGGATTTACTTAATGCACACATCAGACACTGTTTAGAAGGAGGTCTTCTTCAAGTATATTGGTCCAAGATTAAGCATGACGTCCAGTTGAAGGCAGATCAAATGGATGAAGTGGGTGAATATGTTGTCTTTAATTTGAATCATT
>JASPKZ010008345.1:1460000-1494823 GCA_030220185.1 Diploptera punctata
ATAATTGCAGTACCATAAGAATTCCTGAGGATGAAGCATGTTTTTGAAAGGCCTTGATTCTTAATGGTGTGACGACCTTTATAACAGAAGTTATTATATTTGAGGACGACTGCTTTATAAGGTACACATTTTAATATCGAAATAATTTTGACCTCAAAATTGTACGTACATGATTATTAAAACTATGAATACTATATAATCTGAAGAAAAAAGAACTTAAAAAGAAGACAGTTCCAGTGATTTCCAGCACACTGCATCTTATTTTAAAAATACATAATATGGCATTGTAAAGGAAACTGCATTAGATTTGTCATCACCATTAGATTAATCACATCAGAATATGAAATTATATTGTTCAATTTTTATTGATGTTTCAAAGAAATAAAATGTGAGAGTGATGGTACATAAAATTATTTAAAATCCCTGAGCCCCAAGAACTTTTCCTGTTACATCTTTTAGAGTGACCTCGGGTTATTATTGTCTGTCAAATTAATTTGTACAAAAGAGGAATTAACTTTTCCCCACTTTGCCCCTTATGCAGTCAACAAGAAGAGATGTAACAGGATCACCGTCAGCAATGTCCATTCCTTTGACTAAAATCTCAGATCTGAAAATATTGCACAATAGGGCAGATTGTTAAGCATTTGTAAACAAACTAATAAAAAAATTTCATATCATTAATTAAATAAAAATAAAATTGTTTTATTTTTATTTAATTAATAAATATGGATTTTCATCTAGTAAACACCAACTCACTTGATTATTTTCACATTAATTCAGTTGATGTTAGCATAGGTTGAGTTGTAATGGTGTATTTGCATGGAGGAGTTAATGTGTAAGAATTAATTACGATTAAGTATTACATTTTTGCTTAATATAGACATTCGTTATTCTATGCGATATATATTCAGGAATCTTAGCCAAATTTTGGAATTCCTTAGATTTGGACAGGGTGTATCTTTCTCAAAATTGCCATCGCTGCCATTTGAGGTTCAATTTCAATTTTAAGAAACCATATTTACAAAATTACTACTTTATAGTATGTATACTTCAATCAGGCCTACAAGTTAATTTTTTTATATGTATTTACAAAATGTATATCATCAATTTAGAAAATTAATTGTCTGTATCACTTTGTCCTTGAGGCAATCCTCTAAAGAGAAAAGTTTTATGTAATAAAATATATATATATATATTCTCTTTAATTTGCTTACTTGTTGTAGTCAGCTACTAGATGGCAGTGAAAACCGAGCTCTCGCGACATCTGGTAATAATGGAGAATATAATACATATATAAGAAAAATAAGTGTTTGAATTGGATTCGCCTGGTGGTGTAATGGATATCACGCTGAGGTACAGACTCAGAGATCCGGGTTCGAATTCCGTCCAGGCATTTATTTTTCTTATGATACCATATGTATATGTATATATATATATATATATATATATATATATATATATATATATATATTGTAACTGGTTAAACGATCTACGCTACTCGAACATCGAATTCTTGCCGCCTATTTCCTGGTTGTCTTGCTCACTTTTACGCTATGCATGAGAGTATACGTATACGTATACTGTATACGTCGAATACTCCTAAATATTGGAAACATGTTAAGAATAGTTAAGAATAAAATATAGAAATGATTACATTTTTTGAAATTATAAATCCCTGTTCTTAGAAAACTACGTAATGGGGAAAAAATCTATATATTTGAATTCAGGATCAAATATTTTATATCAAAGTCATATTTTTTCAGGGACAAAAAGAAAGTTTTTTTTTTTTTTGTTACTCAGTGTTATGTGTGTTATCATATAGTTCAAGTACCACATTATTGATTCTAAATATCACTTCCCCATTTTCCCTCATTGGACCAAATATTCTTCTCACAATCTTTCTCTCCCAAAAAAAAAAAAAAAACCTTTCCTTCTTGCATCGCTCTTGAAACCTTATACCTTAGATCAGTGTTTTGAGTCATACTAGTGTGCCGTGGAGTGAGAGACCCGATGGTTTACGACGACAAAATGTAAACAAATTTATCACTTCATAATAAACAATGCCAGTGCACAATAAAACATGACACTCTAGTGGAAATGTTCATTCTTCTAAATACAACGGTATGTGATACTGTAAAGTTCAATTTTCCGAACTTTTCATAAAATCATGTACAATTGAAGCGAGATTATTGATGTTTGCACATTATTAAAATGATTACGAAAAGCGAACTATTACAGTAAACAAACCCTTTGTCACACGCCACTTCTGCCAACGTAAAACAAAAAAAAATGCACCATATGGTGACTCATGCTCTCATAAGCAATATTATTGTGTGTGTGTGTGTATATATACATATCTGATCCTCAAGCAGTAATTGCATCATTTTTAAATAGACGTTTCTTGCCCTTAAAACTCGTTCACTACTCGTTACTATTAATAGAAACATCAAAGTGTAAAGAAAATTACTACACATGCTATGCCAAATCTTAAGAACCTCGCTCCACACTATTTCAAGTCACCTATTAGTGACACTTTCAAATCGCATCTTATAAGTTTTTTTCGGCAATCCAGCATCTTATATCAGAACAAGTGATGCCTTTTGGTCCCTGGTATAGAAGCAGGATAAAAAGAGGTTGCTTTTTGTTCACTCTTAATTATGAGTACAGAAGGTAGGGGGTGAGTCCTCGCTATTTCCTGGTACTGAGGTTCTTAAGATTTGTCGTAAATTTTACATAGGCCTACCTCAGATTCATGCTACTGGCAGCACTGTTTTTGAAGAAAAAATTGAATGTCTCGCTCCCTCCATATTTGATGTTACATTCTAAATAGGGGCCCTAATGTGAGCAGCATGCTATTATGCCTAATGCTGAATTTACAACAATTTTATTAACTTACTTAAATATAAGAATACTCAACGTATTGTAAAATGAAGTATTGTTCGATACAAGTATGGAAGCATTTTACGTATTCATTGAAAAATTAAGCCATCGTCTATCAACTTGGACATATACATTTGACTCACTCTATCTCTCCCCCCTCTCTCTCTCTCTCTCTCTCTCTCCCTCTCTCCCTCCCTCCCTCTCTCCCTCTCTCCCTCCCTCCCTCTCTCTCTCTTTCTCTCTCTCTCTTTCTCTCTCTCTCTCTTTCTCTATCTCTGTCTTTCTCTATCTCTCTCTTTCTCTATCTCTCTGTCTCTCTCTCTCCCTCTCTCTCTCCCTCTCCCTCTCTCTCTCTCTCTCTGTCTCTCTCTCTCTGTCTCTGTCTCTCTCTCTCTGTCTCTCTGTCTATCTGTCTGTCTCTCTCAGCAAATTTTTATTTTCTCCTTCCTTGATAATTTCAATCTCTTCCAGGATATTGATTTTTTGTCCAGTGTTCTCTTTGTGGATTAATGACATTGTTTTACCTATTTTGTTAAATTGATGGCCGGTTTCTGATATTTGACAAAATAGATAAAACAATTTCAATAATCCACAAAGAGAGGAATAGACAAAATATCAATATCCTGGAAGAGATTGAAATGGAAGCAGAAAATAAAAATTTGCTAAATGAGAACACACCAACAACCAAAACCCTCTATGTGAAGTATTAAAATAATTGCAGTACCATAAGAATTCCTGAGGATGAAGCATGTTTTTGAAAGGCCTTGATTCTTAATGCTGTGAAGACCTTTATACCAGAAGTTATTATAGTTGAGGACGACTGTTTTATAAGGTACAAATTTTAATATAGAAATAATTTTCACCTCAAAGTTGTACATACATGGTTATTAAAACTATGAATACTATATAATCTGAAGAAAAAAGAACTTAAAAAGAAGACAGTTCCAGTGATTTCCAGCACACTGCGTCTTATTTTAAAAATACATAATGTGGTATTGTAAAGGAAACTGCATTAGATTTGTCATCACCAACAGCTAATAGATTAATCACATCAGAATATGAAATTATATTGTTCAATTTTTGTTGATGTTTCAAAGAAATAAAATGTGAGAGTGATTGTACATAAAATTATTTAAAATCCCTGAGCCCCAAGCACTTTTCCTGTTACATATTTTAGAGTGACCTCAGGTTACTATTGTCTGTCAAATGAATTTGTACATAAGAGGAATTATCTTTTCCCCACTTTGTCTCTTATGCAGTCAACAAGAAGAGATGTAACAGGATCACCGTCAGCAATGTCCATTCCTTTGATTGAAATCTCAACTGAAAATATTGCACAATAGGGCCGATTGATATATTGCCAAGTGCTCAGCATTTGTAAACAAAGGAACAAAAATACATTTTCACATTATTAATTAATTAAAAATAAAACTTAGTTTTATTTAATTGATATATATGGTATTAATTAAGTAAACACCAACTCAATTGATTATTTTCACATTAATTCAATAAATGTTGACATAGGTTGATAGTGGTAATGGTGTATTAGCAAGGCGGAGTTAATGTATAAGATTTAATTACGATTAAGTATTACATTTTTGCTTAATATAGTCATTCGTTATTCTATGCCAGATATATATATATATATATATATATATATATATATATATATATATATTGTAACTGGTTAAACGATCTACGCTACTCGAACATCGAATTCTAGTCGTCTATTTCCTGGATGTCTTGTTTACTTTTACACTATGCATGAGAGTTGAACTTCATTTGAAATGTCTAAATTTGAATAGTAGCCTATTGTATACGTCGAATACTTGTAAATATCTGGAAACATGTTTCATTCACTGCTCTTTAACTATTTAATACGATTAAAACAAAATACAGCCTATTTAAAACATTTAACAACGCGTTACTTCGTAAATTGCAGCTTTACCTCTTCGAACATGCGCAGTGGGTCATGACAGGGGCTCTTCGTTTTGAAGCCGCTCATTTTTTTTTTTTTTGCTAAATGTACATGGAAAATTAGTTACGCAAAAGTATAGCATTTGCTTAAAAAACGACATCGCCTATTATATGTGATGTATCAGTCTATGAAACTTCCAATACTAAACTAATGATTAACTATAGTGTGTTTTTTCTAACGAAAGAAAGATCCCATCACTATTTTCAAGCCTCACAATTTCCTTCTAATGCGGGGTTTATTGTATAGGACGTATCAAAACTAATCGCATTCTGGATACAAATATATATGTTTAATGTTATAATATCCATGCACAAAACCGTATATAGACTATAGCTGTATAATGAAAACAATAAATAGCTGAATATGTAATTTATTAGGGCCTGTAGTTACAAAACGATTTATTCTAACTAAAGTGCAAGTTATCTTTACTGCTGGGTACACAATAAAGGTAAGCGTGGAGTTTAACTTCTTTATATACTTCAAGTAAAAGTGGAAAATTGATTTCGCGAGACGTGCTTCACTTTTCATATTAGATAGATCATCGTTTGATTAATGTCTTTGAAATCGTTCGATTCCTAATAGCCAATTTTGTCTTCCGTCCAACCTCCTGGTTGTATTTTGTTTCTCCTTCCTGTATAAATATAGTCCCTTACTCCAGGAGGTTTTCGGTCTTTCTCTGCCTCCTCTTCCCTCTCGTTTCCATTCACAAACACATTTTGGTAGCCGATCCTCTTCCATTCGATGGGCATGTCCGTATTATCTTTTCATATTATGCAGATTTTAAGATCAAAACATGTTCGTATGTTTTCCCCCTCTGTATTTTACAAACACCCTTATAGTCTATTCCAATCTTTGTAATTATATAATTTTTATTCATACTGAATTACGGAATGATTTGTGCACTGCGACCTGATAGATCTATTGCACTACTCCAGTATTACGGTGATGAGTTGAATGACAGTATTTTCCCCCCTAACACTAATATGGACTTTCATGTCCGACACACCAGATTATACTCACATGACCCTAACCATCTTTTTTCGGTTTGACCCATATGGCTGCGAAGCGAGACTGCAGCTCTTCCCTTGGCTTCTAATGCCCTTCTTTGTTGCTCAGGCTCGGAGTCATGAGGCACCAATCTGGTGGAAGCACAACCACATATTTTCAGCACCTGTGCCAACCAATCTATTCTTCCTAACATTAGATTAGGTGATGTGTGGTATAATTGAATGGATGAGAAGTGAACTGAAATGTATTGAAGGGAAAGGGAGTGAAGAGTGTTGTTGGAATGAAATTTACGAAACAGAAGAATTCCGACAAATACATGAAAACTCCCGGTTCGGCCCACCACCAATATCCATGTCGAATCGCCAGAATTCGAACCTAAAGCATGCAGTAAGATTTAGTAGTTTATACAGTTCAGCTCTGATTTCTTTAGCCGCTTTTGAGGGGTCAATGGTGTTTGGTGCGGAAAGGGGGGAGGGCGAGTTGCAGGTACTCTTAGTAACTATCCTCAATTTGGAACACATAAATAGTTACTACATGTTGCGTTTTCTTATCTACTAGTTCTGGGTTAGTGAATACTTACGCCTAATAAGTTTGGAGTGTTCATTATAGAATAGCGTTGTTTTTATAACAATTTATTTCATTAATATTATTCATAAAAGTGTTTTTTGCATCGCTACTAGTTTCCTCCCACACTCGAAAATGTTCCCTCTGCCACGTGCGTGGACTTTTCGTTTTGACCTAGATGGTTACAGTTATCAGAAACCTGGACAGTAATATTCATATAGAAAATGCCAGGTTTAGTATTTTTGTTTTTTTTGTCGCGGTTTTATTTTCATGATATTATTTTAGATAATAACACTTTTTGAATGAAACGAAAATTACTATAATATAATCTAAATTCCTATAATTCATTTTTTAGACCACTACTTACGATTAGAATTATCTTTACAAATAATGGTGTTTTAATGGGTATTTTTCGTGCGTTATATAATTCAAGTGTTAATGACACCGCACATGTTTAATTAATTGGGATATTAAATACAGTGGAGATTATTTTGTGTGGCGCAGTTTATAAAACAATGTGCATTGAGAGAGCGCCTCTTTAACATATAACAAGCGCGGTAAAAACTTACATAAAAACTTGACACCTGATATTTCAGCAGAGAAAAGCAAGAAAACTATTTAAAGAAATGGAAAATACATTATTTTTATGAAATCACATTAAAAGTAAATGAAATACTAAATAGTAAAATTCATTACTCTCAAATGAGAGCAGCGGAGCGTAGAACAGAATACTTCAAAATAAAATTATAAAAAGTAGATCACTGATTTTTCGTTTAGAAAATAATAAAAATTATTGGAGGTAAGGTTTATTATCTACAAATTTATTCGAAACTGACGTCAGCATGTTAAATTAGAACTATAGTTTTAAAAAAAAAGCAATTCATTTGTTTTTCTTTTGAAGAAATTTCTAATTATTTGTTTCAAGATGCATTATCAAGAAAATTATACTCGAAGCGACCTACAGAATAATAAATAACCAAGAACTTGAAAATATATGGATTATTTAGTTTTCCAGTCCTTTATTGAGATCGGGTAACAGACTGCCCTGAGCAACGCGACCTATTGGGGTACCCCGTTTTATGGAGATGATTTAAAAGTGCAATAGTAACAGATTTTAGAACTTGTTGTAAAATTCGCTTACATTGAATATACTATAATTTGGTACACCAGTGAGGACATCGGACAAATATTAGTGATCCTGAAGTAAGAAAGATCGTATAGATTCAGTCTGGCACCTTTGTGAAAATCAAATTGCATTAAATTAAGGATAAAAATGTTAAACATTGGCACGATTGCAAGATTGTTATTTTTTGTATCTCTTGCTGGAAGCGAAATTGTTGAAGAATACTCCAATAAGTCGGATGGACACTTAGTCGTTTCTGTTATCAAACCGATACTCCTTAATAACTTCACAGAAAATGGTCCAGTTCTTATTTCGTTGGCAAATGAACCAAATGGGGTTCAAGAGAATTTGTCATTGAAAACTGAAAATTTTCAAACGTTAAATTGGATAGAAGATGAGACTCTTAATTTCGTGAATAATAATTCGCTTTGGCAAGTTTCAATTTTCCTGTTAAGAAACAATTATTCGTTTTTTGAAGTGCCTATAGTTACCAACAAATGTTATGTCATTTTTGTAAATCCAGAAGTTGAGGATTTTATTGATGTCGTCTATAACACCATTAATGTACTTCAGAGCTTCTCCTCATGGAATCCCCGTGCAAAGTTCTTAGTTGTGGCGTATGGTAAGCTTCTATTACATGAATCTCCTGCAGAAGTTGCTCACCAAATTTTGAGAACCTTAAAATCGTTTCAAAATATTTCTAATGCTGTTTTGTTAATTATAAATGTTCACGCAGAAAGTAATTATTTTGTTACCAATGAAAGTATTACACATGCATATATGTATGCATATACATTTTCCTCATATTTAAATGGAGAGTGTGACAGTGACGTCCCGTTGATAATTGGAAAATGGAATTTGAATAATGAATCCGGAAATGTAATACATCTAATTGATTATTTTTCAAAGAGACTGCCAAAGCAATTCATGGGATGTTCATTAAACGTAGGTGCAGCTGGACCTGAACCCTATGTTATGAAACAAAATACATCCAAAGATGGAGAACATGATTTCAATGTAACTGGTCTAGGATTGGAATTAGTGATTCTTTTTGCAATCAAGATGAATTTTACTGTGCGTTTTTTAGAACCAGCAATGAAAATGAACATCTTACCTGCTCTTGACTTAGTTTCGATGTGGCGAGCTGGTCAAATAGACATAATGACTGGAAGTTATCCACACGCTCTAGCGACAGCAGCATATGCAGATATGCCAGTTGCGATGTTTATTGACACATTTAAATATATCGCCCCCTGTCCGAGACCTATGACAAAAATTCAGAAGATTATGACTTTGTTTAGTTTAGCAACATGGATAAGTATAGCATTTGTTTTAATTTTTGTCAGCTTCTTATTTTGGTTGATGTCAAATATTCCTCTTCGTAAAAACAACTTCACTGGATTCGATCTGTTGGCGCAGTGCTTCAGTGCAACATGGGCTGTGCTATTGGGATTTTCAGTTCCTAAAATACCTATTTCATTAAGCATAAGGTGTTTGTTTATTATATATGTTTGGTATTGTTTCGCAATCAGCACAGTGTTTCAAGCATTCTTCACAAGTTACCTAGTTGAAGCTGGATATGAAATTCAGCTAAAAACTTTAGATGAGGTTATGCGAGCCGGATTGTTTTTTGGTTCTTACGAATTAATGGAGTTTGCGAAGACAGTACTTCCAACGTACGAAGTGGATGAATTTAAATATATATTATATGACAATATTGAGGAATGTGTTCGAAGTGTAATGTTTGAGAGAAATACATTCACTATAGTTCCTACTTACTTAGCGTCATATGTGGCTAGTTTGTCTGGTGTTACCGACGAGAGCAAAGTAGTGTGTTACTTGAATGATCCAATAATGACATTACCACTTGGAGCTATTTTGCGTAAAGCAAGTCCTTTACTGGATTTACTTAATGCACACATCAGACACTCTTTAGAAGGAGGTCTTCTTCAAGTATATTGGTCCAAGATTAAGCATGATGTCAAATTGAAAGCTGATCAAATGGATGAAGTGAGTGAATATGTTGTCTTTAATTTGAATCATTTACTACCTATCTTCATTGTTCTTCTTTTTGGCTACATTTTGAGTGTCACAGTGTTTTTTATTGAGCTCTTAATTAAACTGCGTGAATCTAAGAAAGGCGAACCAAGTAGACGTTTTCGACGTTTTATTTTGAGGAGCAAGGAATAAAAGGTACATAATGAGTATTTTAGACTTTCTTCCTGCAGCGTTACCGTCCTTGAAGTACCAAAGTCTGTCGTACATTTTTTTCCGCTCTCTTTCATCCTGTCCCCTTCTTCCCTCTGTTCCCACGCTCATCTATTTCACATCATCCTCAGTATCCTCTTCCCATTTGTTTCGCGGACTTCCCTAGTACCTTCTACCACCAGGGTATCTTTTTTATATTCATCTTATAAAAGACCCCTCGTTACTTCTGTCTACATGTCCTAACCACTTAATCTTGAACTTTTTATTTCCGCAATAATACTGGTCTACATTTTTTTTTTTTTTTTTGTCTCACGGAGATCAATAAATTGTATCTAATGCAGTTCTTGCCGCGTTTTCAAATACGTATACGCAATTTCTCCATCATCCATATTTTCCTTTATTTCGATTTTGATTCTACTTAAGTTTTTTTTTCATTTTTTGTCTCACTCAGCTAGCATGAAAGAGACATATGAAAATTTAAAATTTTTATTGTATAATCTTTAATATGCAGTGTATGAATTGAATGTGTGTAGTTTTTTGACAGTAAATGCACTCGAATCATTCATGCTTTTCCAGTAAATGTAAAACATGAAGCATTGTGTAACCCTAGAAGTGTGTATCTACCTCCGTTACATATATTGAATTAGTGAACATTTTTACAAATCCATGAACAATTTTCCTAAATCCATGTACGTACATTTTAAGTTACGTGAAATTAGTAAAGCAAAAATTAATGCATGGATATGTGTGAGTCCAAAATACGATCACTATTGCGTAATGAAAAGTTTGAGTAACTATTGAATGAATTGGAGAAAACAGGTTTGCAAGCATTCAAAAAAGTTACACACAGTTTTTGGAAACTGAAAAGGCGAAAAATTATTTTCACATAGACTAGGTTTTTATGACATCCTATAAATATTTGGATTGTCCTCAAAAGTTAAGCTTACTGCACTCCCACGTAGATTTCTTCCCGGATAAACATGGGGTAGTAAGAGATGAGCATGTGGTACACCTTCATCAGGATATTTCAACAATGGAAAAGATATATCAAGGCAAATTGAATCCTAATATGCTGGCCGATTATTATCGAACCATCAAGAGGAGTGCTCCACAGATGAAATATAGGAAACAAATCGTCATTTTTCACTTTGTAGGCCAGAAAGAATATTTGAGTAATGCGTAGTTAAGAATAGTATATAGAAAATATTCCATTTTTTTAAATTATAAATTCTTGTTCTCAGAAACCTACGTGATGGGCGGAAAATCTATATATTTGAATTCAGTATAAAAGAATAATATCAAAGTCTTTTTTTTTCAGGGACAAAAAGATAGTTTTTTTAAATTTTTTATTTTTTTTTTCCCCAGTGTTATGTGTGAGTTATCATACAGTTCAAGTACCACATTATTGGTTCTAAATATCACTCCCTCATTTTCCCACATTGGACCATATATTCTTCTCAGAATCTTTCTCTCCCAAAAAAAAACTATCTTTCTTCAATAGCTCTTGAAACGTTATACCATAGATCAGTGTTTTTGGTCATATTAGTGTGCCGTGCAGTGAGAGATCCGATGGTGTACGACGAGAAAATATAAATACATTTATCAATTCATAATTAGCAATGCCAGTACACAATAAAACATGACACTCTAGTAGAAATTTTCATTCTTCTAAATATAATGGTATATGAAGTTCAATTTTCCGAACTTTTTATCAAATCATGAACAATTGAAACGAGTGTATTGATGTGTGCACGTTATTAAAATGATTACGGAAAGCGAACTATTACAGTTTTAAACCCTTTGTCACACGCCACTTCTGCCAACATAAAACAAAAAAAGCACTGTATTGTGACTCATTTTCTCATAAGCAATATTATTGTGTGTGTATCTTGTCCTCAAGCAGTAATTGCATCATCTTTAAATAGACGTCTGTTGCCCTTAAAACTCGTTCACTACTCGTTATTATTAATAGAAACCTCTAAGTGTAAAGAAAACAACTGCATAATTTTTGCCAAATCATAAAAACCTCGCCCCACACTGTCTCAAGTTACCTATTAGTGACACACTTTCAAACCCCATCTTGTTTTTATTTCGGCAATCCAGCATCTTATATAAGGAGAAGTGGTGCCTTTTGGTCCCTGGTATAGAAGCAGGATAAAAAGGGGTTGCTTATTTTTCACTGTTAATTATGAGCACAAGAGGTAGGGGTGAGTCCACGCTATTTCCTGGTACTGAGGTTCTTAAGATTTGTCGAAAATTGTACATAGGCATACCTCAAATTAATGATATTGGCAGCACTGATTTTGAAGAAAAAATTGAATCTCTCCCTCCCTCCACATTTGATATGACATTATAAATAGGGGTCCTAAAGTGAGCAGCATGATATTATACCTAATGCTGAATTTACAACAAAGTTATTAACTTAATTAAATGTAAGAATATTGAACATATTATAAAATAAAGTATTGTACGATACAAGTTTGGAACATTTTTACGTATTCATAGAAAAATTAAGCCATCGTCTGTCAACTTGGACATATACATTTGAACTCATACATGAAACACAAACTCCCAATCTCGTATCGTAAAATATATTAAGGATTGATACATAATAAAGCATAAACATATATTTATCTTTGTAAATTTTGCTACATCACTTCAATTTGTCTTTACACAGGCTTTATTGAATTTCTCACTTCCAACAACCAATACTATTTTGTGATTCAACAGCAGTTATTATTGCTGTCACACACAGTGTGCCACCTAAATGTAATAAAATATTGGATAAATGCAAAATACTATATAATTTAAAATTTAAAATTTGTACAGTCGTTCTCAAATATAGTAACTTCTGTTATCAACGTCGTCACAATATTAAAATTCAAGGCTTTCATAACGTGCTTCATCCTCAGGAATTCTTATGTTACTGAAATTATTTGTATATTTCATATACAGAGCTCTTTGGCGTTTTCTCATTTATAGTCTCTCTGGTTTAACTTTACGAGAAATTCGTGGAATGAGACAACTGTAGTCACCACTGTCACTCGCACCAGTGTTGCCGGTGTTTCTTCACCAGATGTCAATAGGGTAAAGGGGAAAGAGGAAAACTGACAACAGGGTGGGTTCTTTCTACTGTATCTGGACTAAAGTGGTCAATGTTCTACCCTTGTATGGAAATCTCTCTCTCTTTCTTTCTTTCTCTTTCACTCTCTCTTTCTCTCTCTCTCTCTCTCTTTCTTTCTCTCTCTCTCTTTCTCTCTCTCTCTCTCTCTCTTCTTTCTCTCTCTCTCTCTCTCTCTCTCTCTCTCTCTTCTTTCTCTCTCTCACTGTCTCTCTCTCTCTCTCTCTCTCTCTCTCTCTTTCTCTGTCTCTCTGTCTCTCGTTAAGCCAGCTATACAATAGAAAATTTTATTTTCTGCTTCCTTGACTATAAAATGTTGTTTGTACATGACATTTACATTGCTACATTTATTGTATCTTTAAATGTTTATAATTAGTATAGTGTAGGCCTATATCTATATTTGTCGAATATTTATTTGTATTTGTGCTGGTTGAGTGGAAGAGAAGGCCTTATGGCCTTAACTCTGCCAGAATAAATAAAGTATTATTATTATTATTATTATTATTATTATTATTATTATTATTATTATTATTATTATTATAATAATTTCAATCTCTTCCAGGATATTGATTTTTTGTCTATTGTTCTCTTTGTGAATTATTTACATTGTTTTACCTATTTGGTTAAATTGATGGCCGGTTTCTGATATTTAACAAAATATATAAAACAATGTAAATAATCCACAAAGAGAGCAATAGACAAAATATCAATATCCTGGAAGATATTCAAATTATCAAGGAAGCAGAAAATAAATATTTGCTAAATGAGAACACATCAACAACCAAAGCCCTCTGTATGAAATATCCAAATAATTGCGGTACCATAAGAATTCCTGAGGATGAAGCATGTATTTGAAAGGCCTTGAATTTTAATGGTGTGACGACATTTGTAACAGAAGTTATTATATTTGAGGACGACTATTTTATAAGGTACAAATTTTAAAATTGAAATAATATTCACCTCAAAGGTGTACATACATGATTATTAAAAGTATGAATACTATATTATTTTTTTTAATCTTAAAAAAGAAGTCAGTTTTCCAGTGATTTCCAGCACACTGCGACATATTTAAAAATACATAATGTGGTATTGTAAAGAAGACTGCATTAGATTTGCCATTACCAACAGCTAATAGATTAATCACATCAGAATATGAAATTATATTGTTCAATTTTTATTGATGTTTCAAGAAATAAAATGTGAGAGTGATTCAACCTAAAATTATTTAAAATCCCTGAGCACCAAGCAGTTTTCCTGTTACATCTTTTAGATTGTCCTCGGGTTACTATTGTCTGTCAAATTAATTTGTACAAAAGTTGAGTTATCTTTTCCCCGCTTTGTCCCTTATGCAGTCAACGAGAAGAGATGTAACTGGATCACCGTCAGCAATGTCCATTCCTTTGATTAAAATCTCAACTGAAAATATTGTACAATAGGGCAGATTGTTATTTTGCGAAGTGCTCAGCATTAGTAAACAAACAGACAAAAAATGTACACAGTAATTCAATCAATGTTAACATCAGTAGATCGTTGTAATAGTGTATTAGCAAGAAGAGTTAATGTACTCGTACAAGAAGTACGAGTATTACATTTTTGCTTAATAAAGTCATTGCTTATTCTATGTTGTTTGTTTGTTTGTTCGTACTTTATGCGCGGCCATACCGTTGATCCGATTATGATGGGGCTTTTTGCAAAATGTTCAGTGGATCCCCGGGATGAACATAGGCTATAAGAGAGTTGTGATACTCAACTCGTACACACTTAAAAATCGACCTTTGTAGTGGGAAACGTGAAAAAAAAGCTCTTTGAACGCTTAAATTGCTTACGCTGCCTAAACGATAACAAATACACAACATTAATGTACACAGAATTTAATATCTTAGAACACTCTACAAAAAAGTCCGCGACAGCATATGTTTATCTCTTTCGGATAACTCACAATAACCATTTTTGTCTTTCATTGATTGCCAAGAAGATCAAGACAAGTACGTAGATTCCTGTGCAAGCATAGCAGCACTTGGCGGGTATACATTTACGGATAACTAACAATAACGAATTTTGTCTTTTAGCTCATTTATGCCAAGAAGATAGAGTTAAGTAGATTCCCGGGCAACACCGGGTAATCAGCACAGGGAATCTAAAAATAATTACGATATACATTTATAATTATTTTTCATTTTACTTATTCAACTAATGATAAGAAGTACATTAATTTTTGCTTTCAGCTTATTATGCCAAGAAGATCGGGATGAGTAGATACCCGCACAACGCCGGGTAAACAACACGGGATATCTAAAAATAATTACGATGTAAATGTTTCCCTTTACTTATTCAACTAAACATAAATGCACACTAATTTTCATTTATTTAGGCGCAGCAGCGCACACCGGGTATTAGCTAATATATATTGTAACTGGTTAAACGATCTACGCTACACGAACATCGAACTCTGGTCGTCTAAATGCTGCTTTGTCTTGTTTACTTTTACACTATGTATGAGAGTTTAACTTAATTTTAAATGTCGCAATTTGAATAGTGTTGCGTACGTCGAACACTCGTAAATGTCTAAAAACATGTATCCTTCACTGCTCTTTAACTATTTAAGACGATTAAAACCAAATGCAACCTTTTTAAAACATTTAACAATGTGTTACCTCGTAAACCACATATATTGAGCATGCGAAGTGGGTCATAACAGGGGCTCTGTGTTTTGAAACCACTCATTCTTTTTTTGCTCAAGTGTACTGAAGAATTAGTTACGATAAAGTATAGCATTTGCTTAAGAAAAATCGTAACCTATTCTATGTGATATGTCAGTCCCTGAAACTTCCAATATAGAACTAATGACTAACTATAGTATGTTTTTTTTCCTAACGATGGAAAGATCCCACCACTATTTTCAAACCTCACAGCTGTTACGGAATGAAATTGATTGAAGTTACCGCTTAAAGCCTAGACTTCAGTAAACTCATGTAAAATTAGGTTCACTATTTACAATGAAATTACCTACGATATTGAAGTTTTTTAATTATGTATTTTAAGAATTTGGTCAATTATTATATAAAAGAACACTTTAATAATTTCATAAGTAAAATATTATGTTATTGTGTTTAACATACCAAGCGTTTGATATCTGTCTTAATTAAGATGCACAATTGAAATTCACTAGATTTTTCACAGTTTCTTGGAGTAATTTTAATTTACTTAATGCACCATCCTTTTGCAGATTGATTTTTTGTGATTGCAGTACACAGAAAAATAAAGAAGAATTTTCATTATAGCATAATGAAATTTTCAAGAATGATTCCTTTTGAATATCTTGGTCTTGGAGAATAACAATACGAATATAACAATACTAAAAAAACAAAAGAACAACAATGGTGCCACATTCATAAATATTCAGCGATTCCATATGTGTTGAAAATATAATCACATCAGTTAACTGATTGACTTGTTTTTTTTACACGCTTTATATTAGCTTGACCTGTATCTATCTATCTATCTATGTAACGGAATATTTCAACGCGATTTTCACCCACTTAAAATCATTGGATCGACTTGAAACTTTGTATACTTGTAGAGGACCCATGACAATACAATAATTTCATATATATTTTCTAAAATCCTGGCCATAATCATCAGAAAATAAAAAAAAAAGTGTTTTTGTATCAATGTAATGGAATCTTTCATCGCGATTTTCACCCACTTAGAAACATTGGATCGACTTGAAACTTTAACTGTAAAATATTAAAACTAAAAAATAAAAAATAAATAATAGTTTTAAAAAACTAAAAGAACACGCTTTATTAGAAAACTAAAAAATGAAAAATAATTTTAATTTCCAATACGCTTGGGATAAAAAAAGTGGTCAACAAAAAAATCATCTCCAACACATATAGAATAAAATTAGAGTTATCAACAAAAAGAAAATAATTTTACCATCAAAAGCGTGGGGTGCTTTTTATGATTTTTACATTTTCTTCTTAGAGAGCTTACTTTTACCAATATTTGTTTATTATCAAATATATTAATTGATATAGAGGACCCCACGCTTTTGATGGTAAAATTATTTTATTTTTGTTGATAACTCTAATTTTATTCTATATGTGTTGGAGATGATTTTTTTGTTGACCACTTTTTTTATCCCAAGCGTATTGGAAATTAAAATTATTTTTCATTTTTTAATTTTCTAATAAAGCGTGTTCTTTTAGTTTTTTAAAACTATTATTTATTACAGTTGTTTCCCGTTGGATTTTAGATTCCGATCTAGAATTTAACAAGCTCGTCCTGAGGCGGGATTTGTGATATAGGACGTATCAAAACTAATTGCATTGTAGATACAAATATTTATGTTTAATGTTATAGTACCCTTGCACAGAACTGTATATAGACTATAGCTGTACAATGAGAATTAGAAATATGTAGTAGTAGTAGTAGTAGTAGTAGTAGTAGTAGTAGTAGGACTTTATTAGACAAAAAGTAAGATATTTACAATAATATTTACAAATATGGGTCGCACGGGCAGTAAGCCGTACGTGCTGGTGACAGTCCGTTACAATAAAGTAATAATTGGTAATAGTATAAAGAAAAACAAAAAAGAAAACAATAACATTACAATTACATAAAGAAAACACAATAATCCATCCATAGTAATTCTGCCCTAAGGCAGGTCCTTCACTGCAATCATAGCATTTTCATGCTATGCTTGCAGCTTTACTAGGGAATTGTGTAGGTGTGGTACCTTCCCGTTGCTTTCCGCACCGGTGAAGGATGATGATGATAATGATAATGGTAAGGATGATAATGATAAGGATGATGGCCATATGATTTCGGGGACCGTTTGGGCCTTAAAGTTTTCCTGACATTTGTCTTACAGGTGAGGAAAAACCCCGATAAAAACCTCACCTAGAAAAACTGCCCCGACCGGGGATCGAACCCGGGCCCGCTGCGTGACAAGGCAGCACGCTACCTCGAGACCACAGCGGTGGACAACACAATAATATTACATAATAATACAATAGCATTATACATTAATTAAGTTATGTATAATTATTAAGAATTAATGGTATTGCATTTTGATAACATATATTTATTCATGAATGAGTGTTGTTCTTATTTTCCGCGTTTTGTCCAGAAATTTACCCAAGTTTATCCAATTTTCTGGATTTACGATTAACTCATAGCAGGCCAATCTTTCCTGATTTGAATTTAGAAATCTTTCCGGTAATGCATGACGTCTCCAATATTCTAAATCATCACATTTTCCTAATATATGTATCTCGACCGTTGTGGTCTAGTGAAGGGAGATTCTATGAATATGTAATTAGGGACTGCAGTTACAAATTGATTCCTTCTTACTAAAAGTGCAAGGTACCTTTACTGTGGGATACATAACGAACACAATAAGGTAAGATTGGAGTTTGACTTCTTTATATACTTTAAGTAAAAGTGCTAAATTAATTTCGCGTGTCGTGCTACATTTTTCATGTATTGCAGATTTTAAGCTCTATGCCTGTTCGTGTGTTTTCCTCTTCCGTATTTTAGAAACACCCTTGTAGTCTATTCCGATCTTTATAATTATATAACATTTTATTCATACTGAAAAGACAGAGCACTGCGACCTCATAGATCTATTGCGCTACCCCAGTATTACAGCGATGAGCAGAATCAAAGTCTTCTCTCCGGTAAGATGAAAATTGTCTTTTATCTCCGACACTCCAGGTTATACTCACATGACCCTAACCATCTTTTTTGGTTTGACCCTGACTACGAGGCGGGATACAGCTCTTCCCTTGGCTTCTTATGCCCTTATTTGTTGCTCAGGCTCGGAGTCATGAGGCGCCAATCTGGTGGGCCCACAACCACATATTTTCAACACCTGTGCGTTGCCAACCAAACTATTCTTCGTAATATTAGATGAGGTGAAGTGTGATATAAGTGAATGAATGAGAAATGAACTGAAATGTAGTGAAAGGAAAGGGAGTGAAGAGTGTTGGTGGAATGAAATTTAGGAAAGAGAAGAATTTCAACAAATACATGAAATGTTCCGGTACAGCCCACCACCAATATCCCCGTGGAACCGCCAGAATTCGAACCTAAAGCATGCAGTAATATTTAATAGTTTATATATCATATAGAATGCCAGTATTTTTGTTTAATAGTTATTTATTTTCATGATATTATAGATAATAAAATTAACGAATTAACTATAGTAGAATCAAAATTCAATAATTCATTTAGGTACTTACTATTAAATTATCTTTACAAATCATGTGCTTAATTGTATTTTCTCGTGCGTATTTAATTCGAGTGTAATTACACACACATGTTTAAAACTGGATTAATTACATCAGATTATTTTCTGTGGCGTAGTTTTTAAAGCAATGTGCATTGAGGAAGCGCCTCTTTAACAAGTAACAAATATAGTGAAAACTTCACACCTGTGATTTCAACATGGAACAGGACGAAAACCAGTAGTAGAAATTCAAAATACGTTATAATTTTTCTGATATCACATTAAAAGTATAAGCAGTCTTAAGTACATAATATCATTATTCTAAAAGGAGAGCAGTGGTGAAATGTTCTAAATACCTCAAAATAAAATTATAAAAAAAATATCAGTGACATTTCGTTTAGAAAATAATCAAATTATTGAAGACAAGTTGCATTATTTACAACTATGTATGAAACTGACGTCAGCATGTCAAATTATTAAAATGAAAATACGTGGTTACTAAGTGAAATAATATATTTCACAAGCAGCTATAAAACACAATTAGTTTTCTGAAATCAGCTATAAAAATAAAATGTAACTTGTGCATGAACATTAAAAAAACGTAAGAAATTGAGTACAGTGCATGAAATGTGTCAAAATATAACTATAGCTCTAAAACAATTGACTCTTCTTTTGAACAAATTTACAATTATTTGTGTAAAGATTGATTATAAGGAAACTACATACGAAGCGACCAGCAATATAATAAATAACAAATAACTAAGAAACTGGAAATCTATGGAAATTTAGTGTAATACAGTTCATTAGTTCTTTTAGTTCTTTATTCAGACTGGGAGGACAAATTTCCCTCAGCACCGTGACCTATTGCGCTATCCCATTATTGTGAAGATGAGTGGAAACTGTAAAACAGTAACAGACTTTAGAAACTTCTGAAAAATGTGTTTATGAAGAATATATTATAATTTGATGCACTTGTGAGGGCATTGTCGAAAAATTAATGAGTTCTAAAGTAATGATGATCTTGTAGATGCTTTCTCGCATCGCGGTCGTAATAATTTTGTATTAAATCAAATATAAGAATAATTAAAATGTTTCGTGCTGGCACGTTTGCAAGATTATTATTTTTAATGTCTCTTGCTGGAAGTGAAGTTGGTCAAGAATACGTCAAGAGGTCGGATGGACACTTGGTCCTTCCTTTAATCAAAACGATATTGCTTCAAAATTTCACAGAAAAAGGCCCAGTTCTTATTTCTTTAGCTAATAAACCAAATGGGGCTGAGAACAACTTGTTACGCTCTTTGAAAACTGAAAATTTGCATACATTAAATTCGATTCAAGACGAGACTCTTAATTTTGTGAATAATTATTATCTTTGGCCAGTTTCGATTTTCCAGTTCAAAAAACTTCGTTTTTTGAAGTGCCTGTAGTTCTCAACAAGTGTTACATAATTTTTGTAAATCCAGAAAGTGATGAATTTATAGACGTCGTCTATGAAACTATTAACTTTCTTCAGAGCATCCCTTCATGGAATCCTCGTGCAAAGTTCTTAGTTTTGGTATATGGGAAGCTACCAGTAGATGTATTTCCTGCACAAGTAGCTCATCAAGTTTTGAGTACCATAAATTCGATTCAAAACATTACGAATGTTCTTTTGTTAATTGCAATTGTTCGCGCACAAAGTAATTCAATTGTTACCAATGGAAATACTACAGGAGTCACCATAATGTATGCCTATACATTTTCCTTATATTTGAATGGCGAGTGTAACATTGAAGCCCCATTGTTAATTGGAAAATGGAATTTGAATAATGATTACGGAAACTTTATTAATGGAATTGATTTTTTTCCAAGGAAACTACCAAAACAATTCATGGGATGTACATTAAATATAGGTGCATTTGGACCTGAGCCTTATGTTATGAAACTAAATAATTCAATAGATAGGAAAATGATTTCTTCGTAAGAGGTTTAGGACTGGAATTTGTTATTCTTCTTGCAATTAAGATGAATTTCACTGCTCGTTTTCTAGAACCTGTAATGAAAATAAAAATGGGCCCTATTCTTGACCAATTATCGATGTTTCACACCGGACAAATGGACATATTGGCTGGATCTATGCCATGCGTCGATGCCTTCGTAACATATGCAGATTTCCCAGTTGCAATTTTTATTGACACTTTGGAATTCATTGTTCCCTGTCCGAGACCTATGACAAAAACTCAGAAGATAATAACTTTGTTTAGTCTAGCAACTTGGACAAGTATGATGTGTGTTTTAATTTGTACCAGCTCTTTATTTTGGTTGATGTCAAATATTCCTGTTCGTAAAAGTAACTTCACAGGATTCAATCTGTTGGCGCAGTGTTTCAGTGCTGCATGGTCTGTATTGCTAGGAGTTTCAGTTCCTCAAATGCCTTTCTCTTTACGAACAAGGTGCTTGTTTATTATATACGTTTGGTATTGTTTTGCAATCAGCACTGTATTTCAAGCTTTCTTTACAAGTTTTCTGGTTGAACCGGGGTATGAAATTCAGCTAAAAACTTTAGATGATGTTGTACGTGCCGGGTTGGTTCTGGGTTCATACGATATAATGGAGTTTGTAAAGGCAGTTTTTGAATTGTATGAAGTTGATTACTTTGAACAGACGTTATATGACGATTTAGCGGAATGTGTTCGAAATGTTATGTTCGAAAGAAATACATTCAGCGGAACTTTGGCTTATTTTGCCTCATATGTAGCTAGTTTGTCTGGTGTTACCGACGAGAGCAAAATTGTGTGTTTCTTGGATGATACACTATTCACATTACCATTTGGACCTCTTTTGCCTAAAGGAAGCCCTTTGCTGAATGTATTTAATGCACATTTCAGACAGTGTTTAGAAGGAGGTCTTCTTCAAGTATATTGGTCCAAGATTAAGCATGACGTCAAGTTGAAGGCAGATCAAATGCATGAACAGGGTGGATATGTTGCGTTTAATTTGAATCATTTACTACCTATCTTTTTTGTCCTTATTTTTGGCTACATTTTGAGTGTCACAGTGTTTTTCTTTGAGTTCTTAATTAAATTGTGGGAATCCAAAAAATGCTATACAAGTAGACGTTTTCAACGTTACATTTTGAGAAGCAAGTAATAAAGGGTACATAATGAGTATTTTAGACTTCGTCCCTATAGTGTCACTGTCCTTGAAGTACCAAAGTCTGTCGTAATTTTTTTACCCAATCGCTTGCATCCTGTCTATTCTCAAGCTCATCTTTTTCACATCATCCTAGGTTTCCTTCTCCCACTTCTTCCGCGGACTTCCCTAGCATATTCTGCCGCTACGTATCCTTTTTATATTTGCTTTATTAAAGACATCTCGTTACTTATTTTTTACACGTCATAACCCGTTATTCTTGATTTTTTTATTTACGCAATTATACTGGTTTACATGATATTTGTCTCACGAGAATCAATAAATAGTATCTAATACAGTTTTTCTTGCCGCGTTTCGCAATTTCTCCATCATCCGCATTTTTCTTTATTTCGATTTTAATTTTATTGAAGATTTTTTTTCGTTTTTTGCTCACTCAGCTAACATGAACGACACGTATGAAAATTTTTAATAAGTATTGCAGAATCTTTAATATGCAGAGTATAAATTGAATATGTGTGGTTAATTGACAGCCGTAGCCGAGCGGTTAAGGTAGGAAACCTTGGCGCAGAGCTACGGGACTTGCGCTGGTTCGAGTCTCCATGGGAGAAGAAATTTTCTCATGGTATTTCGGCCAGTATGGGACCGGTGCCCACCCAGCATCGTGAGGCAATTGGGTAGCTACAATAAGTAGCGGCTCCAGGTTGAGGAACCAGATATAACGGCTGGGGGACTCGACATGCTAACCAGATGTTACCCCTACACTGGCTTTTGATCATCTACCTCTGTGATTGACACATGTGGATGTGAAGGGCCAGCAGCCGGCTGGTAAAAGGGCAACCGCTGAAAAGTGGAAAGACCCTCAATCGGAATCGGATAATTGACAGCAATTGTGCTCGAATCATTCATGCTTTCCAGTAAATGTGAAACATGACACACAGTATAATCCTGAAGTGTTTTATCTATCTTCGTTACATATAAAACTGGAATTAATGAAGAGTTTTTGTAAAGCCATGAACAATGCTCCTAATTCGATGTACTTAAAATTTAAGTTACGTAAAATTAGTAAAGCAAAAATTAAAGAATGAATAATTGTGAGTCCAAAAATATGGTCACTAATGCGTAGTGAAATGTTTGAGTAACTATTGAATCCAATGTAGAAAAAAGCTTGGCAAGCATTCAAAAAAGCTACCCATAGTTTTTTGGAAAATGGAAAGTTGAAAAAATTGTCTTGATATTATCAAGGTTTTTTATATCCGATTGAGGGTCTTTCCACTTTTCAGCGGTTGCCCTTTTACCAGCCGGCTGCTGGCCCTTCACATCCACATGTGTCAATCACAGAGGTAGATGATCAACAGCCAGTGTAGGGGTGACATGTGGTTAGCATGTCGAGTCCCCCAGCCGTTATAGCTGGTTCCTCAACCTGGAGCCGCTACTTATTGTAGCTACCCAATTGCCTCACGATGCTGGGTGGGCACCGGTCCCATACAGGCCGAAATACCATGAGAAAATTTCTTCCCCCATGGAGACTCGAAACAGCGCAAGTCCCGTAGCTCTGCGCCAAGGCTTCCTACCTTAACCGCTCGGCTACGGCGATATTTCGATTGTCCTGTAAAGTACACTTCCTTCATTCCCACGTAGATTTATTCCCGTAAAATCGTGACGCAGTAAGATATGAGCATGGGGAACACTTTTATCAGGATATTTCAACCATGGGAAAGATATATCAAGGCAAATTAAATTCTAATATACTGGCCGATTATTTTCGAACCATCGAGAGGAATTCTCCACAGACGAAATATAGCAATCATATCGTCATTTCTCTCTTTCTAGGGGAGTAAGAATGTTTCATTAATGTGTAGTTAAGAATGTAGAAAATATTAGAGTTTTTGAAATTATTAATACCTGTTATTCGGAAACATTCTTGATGGGGAAAAATCTATATCATATTTGAGTTCAGGATAAACGATACTTTCAAAATAATTTTTTTTTCTTTCAGAGACAAAAAGAAGGTTTATTTTTTTGTTTCTCAGTGTTATGTGTGAGTTATCATATAGTTCAACTACCTCACCGCATTGGTTCTAACTCTCCCTTTGCCGCTTTCCCTAACTAGACTATATATTCTTCTCATAATCTTTCTCTCCCAAGTAACTATTGTGCTTCCATCGTTCTTGAAATCTTATACCTTAGACCAGTGTTTTGCGTCATATTTGTGTGCCGTGAAGTGAGACACCCGATGGTTTACGACGAGAAAATATAAACACATTTATTAATTCATAATTAAGAGAGCCAGTGCACAATAAAACTTGGCACCCTAGTGGAAATTTTCATTCTTCTAAATATAACGGTATATTATACCGCAAAGTTCCATTTTCCGAACTTTTTATCAAATCAAAGTATTGAAACGAGACTATTGATGTGTGCACGTTATTAAAATTATTACGGACAGTGAATTATTACAGTTTTGAAACACTTTGTCACACGCCACTTCTGCCAACGTAAAACAAAAAATGTACCGTACGATGGCTCACTTTCACATAACCTATGTCATTGTGTGTGTCTGTGTGTCTGATCCTCAAACAGTAATTGCATCATCTTTAAATAGACGTTTCTTACCCTTAAAACTCGTTCACTACTCGTTACTATTAATAGAGACCTCTAAGTGTAAAGAAAACAACTACACACTTTCTGCCAAATCCTAAAAACCTCGTTCCACACTATCTCAAGTCACTTATTAGTGACACTTTCAAACCGCGTCTTTGTAAGTTTTTCGGCAATCCAGCATCTCATATCAGGACAAGTGTTGCCTTTCTGGTCCCTGGTACTGAGGTTTTTAAGATTTTCTCGAAACATACCGGTACCTCACATACATGATATTGGCAGCACTGTTTTTAAGAAAAAATTGAATGTCTCCCTCCTTCCATATTTGATATATGTCATTCTAATTAGGGGCCCTAAAGTGAGCAGCGTAATAGTATACCTAATGCCAAATTTACAACAATGTGCCCAATGCTTTTTAAATTTGTATCTTCTTTCTCTATTTTTTCTATCTTCCCATTCCAATTCTTCCAGACCTATCTCCTTCATACCTCTTCTTTAATCATCCTCCATTTAAATCGAGATCTATCTCTCTTTCCTTTCCGAGGTGGAATCCATTCCAAAGCTTATCTGGATAATATTGTCTCTGGCATCCTACCTATTTGACCATACCATTCTAGTTGTCTGTATCTCACAAAATGTAATATTGAATTTTCGAATTTCATTTATTGTCTGATGATTGTATTTATTTATTTATTTATTTATTTATTCAAATTTAGAATGTCTCGTTGAGCGTCTAAAACAATCCACTTCAGTAGACCTAAGTTTTAACTCAATGTTTTATTCAACTGCCAGTTTTTGCACCATAGCAACCAATATATATATAGAAAGAAGAAAAGAGGGAGACCAAGGTTAACATGGAAGGAAAACATGAAGACAGTAATGCAAGCTAGAGGGCTAAGCATCGAAGATGCCCAAGACCGTAGGCTTTGGAGGTTTGGCACGGGAAGACGGCTGCAGCTGTAAAAAAAAAACCCGAAGATATATATATATATATATATATATATATATATATATATACTGTATAATATGCAATTTTTCTTCCTTAATATAATATTGTATTTTGCGTTAACTTTGGCTTGATTGTTGCCTCGTGTATTGTACATATAGTAAAGTGTTTCCGTTTAATGTGTTATTATTATTGTTATTATTATTCCGATCCGATTGAGGGTCTTTCCACTTGTCAGCGGTTGCCCTTTTACCAGCCGCCTGCTGGCCCTTCACATTCACATGTGTCAATCACAGAGGTAGATGATCAAAAGCCAGTGTAGGGGGTGACATGTGGTTAGCATGTCGAGTCCCCCAGCCGTTATAGCTGGTTCCTCAACCTGGAGCCGCTACTTATTGTAGCTACCCAATTGCCTCACGATGCTGGGTGGGCACCGGTCCCATACTGGCCGAAATACCATGAGAAAATTTATTCTCCCATGGAGACCCGAACCAGCGCAAGTCCCGTAGCTCTGCGCCAAGGCTTCCTACCTTAACCGCTCGGCTACGGCGCGGGACCAATATTAGTATTATTATTATTATTATTATTATTATTATTATTATTATTATTATTATTATTATTATTATTATTATTATTATTATTATTATAGTCCCGCGACGTAGCCGAGCGGTTAAGGTAGGAAGCCTTGGCGCAGAGCTACGGGACTTGCGCTGGTTCGAGTCTCCATGGGGGAAGAAATTTTCTCATGGTATTTCGGCCAGTATGGGACCTGTGCCCACCCAGCATCGTGAGGCAATTGGGTAGCTACAATAAGTAGCGGCTCCAGGTTGAGGAACCAGCTATAACGGCTGGGGGACTCGACATGCTAACCACATGTCACCCCTACACTGGCTGTTGATCATCTACCTCTGTGATTGACACATGTGGATGTGAAGGGCCGGCAGCCGGCTGGTAAATGGGCAACCGCTGAAAAAGTGGAAAGACCCTCAATCGGAAATTATTATTATTATTATTATTATTATTATTATTATTGTGTTTATCGTTTATATGCTGTATGTTGGCCTACATGGAATTTAAATTGCAATACTTACTCTTTTTAAACCATTGTAAGTGGTATATTGTGTATTATTTATACTCTAAATATGTATTTATATATTTGTGCTAGTTCTGTAGAAGAAAATGGCTTACAACCATAACTCCACCAGAATAAAGAGAACATTACTATTATCACTATTATTGTTAACCATATACCAATTTATGTCTACACACAGTTGATGTAGCGTGCTATCGTGTTCTTCTGATAAACCTGTAGAATAACATCTCTATAAAACGGATAGTTGTATTTATATGTGCTTAATCACTTTGTTGCGTGAAGCATCAAAACCGTACGTTTTTTTTTTTTTTTTTTTTTTTTTTTTTTTTTTTTTTTTTTTTTTTTTTTTTTCCCACAGGCAAACAAAGTTTTATAAATTTCGTTTGCATATTAATTTTTTATGTTACTCGTATAATCAGCTTGTTGTTAATCAAAACAATCCAGAAAATTGAGAATTTTAATTGGATTAGTTATGCATCAACCGGCTGAGCGCCATTATTTTTTAATATTGACATTTTGATGCCGTGTGTTTCATTGGCTAATGAAGTAAGTGTACGCACGTTTTTAGCGCCAAATCTTTACATGTAACTTATTATTAAAGAAAAATGTAAACGCTAACTGTTCTATAAGATATTCTGTTTTTTACAGCTAACGGCTATGAAACTAGCTCTTCATAAATGCTAATCTAATTTTGCATCATGGAACCAAACGCCAAATATTCCCGCTCTTAGATTACTGAGTATTATTATTTTGGCGCTAGAGTATATACTATTAAAATAAACCGAGATGGGTATCGTAACAAAAAATAACAGAAATCCAACTATTTGAATGTAGGGTTTAGCTTAAGTACGAAATTAAAAATTGACTACAACCGCCATGTTTGGCTGATTGCAATGTATACCATACATTTTAAATAACAATTAAATTGGCAATATGTTAGACGT
Source organism: Diploptera punctata (assembly GCA_030220185.1). Lineage (NCBI taxonomy): Eukaryota > Metazoa > Arthropoda > Insecta > Blattodea > Blaberidae > Diploptera > Diploptera punctata. The sequence continues at coordinate 1,487,831 of JASPKZ010008345.1, forward strand.
AAGATACTACAGTTTAATTTACATAAACTGATCAACCCATCTTCATGAAAAAAATTACATATTTTATTTATTTAGGCGTAGCAGCCCACGCCATGTATTATCAATTTGCTCAGGTTCGGAGTCACGAGTCAGTACAAGGTGGACACAACCACATATTTTCAACACCTGTGGTTTGCCAAATAAACAGTTTTTCATAAGATAAGCTGAGGTAGAAATTGATCTGAAATGAGTGAATGAGAAATTAAATGACATATAATGGATGGAAATAGAACTAGGAGTGCTTGTGGGATGAAATTCGGGAACGGGAAAACCTCGAGAAACACCCGAAAAATTCCGATATGGCTCACCCCTCTAAGACCGCCAGGATTCGAACCTAAAGCATGCAATAATATTTATAAATCGTAAAATATGTCCTTGTTTTGGTTTTGAAAATATTTATTTCTATGAATTCATAAATAATAAACTTCCAATATATATCATAATATATAAAAATTACGTGTCACGTCTTTGTCCGCGATGGAATCCTAAACTACTGAACCGATTTTAATAAAAGTTTGCACACTGTGTGCTGTTTGATCCAACTTGAGACTTACGGTTGTTTATAAGTAAATTTATAGTCGCATTATTTTTTATTGTAAATTATTTGTTTATTATTTAACAAAGAGTTATAATTATCTGTGAGTTCCATATGATTCTAACAGATGACGGTGTAAGGTAATTGGTTTATTATTTAACCAGGTGGCTGTGCTTTTTGTTGCAACCGCGAATTTCAATTGAATTACAAATTATTGATTATTTCATAATGTTTATTTTATTTTCAATATATTGATAATAATATTAATTTCGTTTTAAGTAATCTGGCTGAAAGACAGCAACTTAATTTAAATTTAACTGGACCGAGAAGGCACGTTGAACAATATGGCAAATCATTTCTAGAGACCATGAATGATAAGATATCAAGTGAATTTCCGCAAATTGGTATAGGCCTATGTGACATAAATCTTACATTTAAGAAGAATGACAATTTAAAAAAAACATATGAAGATCCTAAGGAACGGAATAACAGAATTGTAAGTAAGTCTGTTAGTTATAATAATATGCCTAATATTACAGAAACAATCTCCATGCCTCAATTAAATGAAAAACAAGATGATTTTACTATACAGAGACTTCTTGATGATGATGAGAATCCAAACTACCAACAATTTCGTAGAAAAAAACGAAAGTATAATGAAATCAGGAAGCCTCCTCAAAATATTCCATCAATAAATGTATATAATCCTTATAATACACTTATGGATGATACTGAGAATGCAGACAACATAAATTCATCTCAATCAACAAAACCGATTTCGATTGAGGGTCTTTCCACTTTTCAGCGGTTGCCCTTTTACCAGCCGGCTGCTGGCCCTTCACATCCACATGTGTCAATCACAGAGGTAGATGATCAACAGCCAGTGTAGGGGTGACATGTGGTTAGCATGTCGAGTCCCCCAGCCGTTATAGCTGGTTCCGCTACTTATTGTAGCTACCCAATTGCCTCACGATGCTGGGTGGGCACCGGTCCCATACTGGCCGAAATACCATGAGAAAATGTCTTCCCCCATGGAGACTCGAACCAGCGCAAGTCCCGTTGCGCCAAGGCTTCCTATCGTAACCGCTCGGCTACGGCGCGGGACTCAATCAACAAAACCACTTCCACATAAACCACCACCCATATTTATACCGGGTGTAGTTAACGTACCAGAACTAAGAAATTGTATAAAACAAAAACTTCCTGATTTAGATTTCTCACTTAGTTTACTACAACATAATTACCTTAGCCACAGCAACGCGTGGCCTGGACTTATATATATATATTATATATATATATATATATATATATATATATATATATATATAACAAAGTCGGATTAGTTACACTATTTATAACTCAAGAACGGCTGGACCGATTTTTATGATCTTTGATTTGTTGGATTTGTTTCCGCCCCGAATAGCAGATAACTATTAAAACATCGGAAAAATTAACGTAAAAATATTTAAAGGCGATACGTTCGCCGGGCCAGCTAGTATATATATGTATATATATATATTAAATATAATAGATAGAATCTGAACTCAACATTTCGTTTATGTACACGCAATAGACTTATATTTGTAATTACGTGCTTAATCGTATGTTTTCGTGTGTATTGATTCAAGGGAAATGACAGGCGCGTGTCGAAAACAATATATGTGAGGTTATTTTGTGGCGTAGTTTTAAGCAGTGTGGATTGAGGGAGCACCTCTCTAACTGGCAACAAACACAGTAAATACTTGAATGAAAATCTTACACCTGAGATTTCAACAGAGAACAGCAAAAAGACCAACAAGAGAAATACAAAACACATTCTTATTTTTCTGAAATCACATTAAAAGTAAAAGCAATATTAATCACAAACATTTCATTATTCTCAAAAGGAGAACAGTAGAGCGCAGTTGCAGAAAACCTCAAAATGAAATTATAGAATTCAAGAAAAATCACAAATGTTTCGTTTGCAAATTACACATAGGTACCATTGGAGGTAAGGTGCATTATTTATCAAATGCATATTCGAAACATACGTCAGCATATCAAAATATTAGAAATGAAACTACGTGATTACTAAGTGCTATTATATATTTTATAAACAACTATAAAATACATTTAGTTATGTGAAATCAGCATTAAAAATAAAATAGATATACATAAAATTTCATATATAGCAAAAGAAGAAAATTGAGCAAAGTATATCAGACGTATCAACATGAAGCTAGAGTATTAAAAATTGACTTTCCTTTTGAAAAAATGCAAATAATTTGTGATAGTATTCATTATTAACAAAACTACATAATAATCGACCTGCAGTATAATAAGTAAGACAGAACTAAGAAAATATAAATCTGTGAATATTTAGTGGACTACAGTTCTTGGAGTTATCTAGTTCTTTATTCATACAGGGAGGACAGATTGCTCTTAGCACCGATACATATTGCGCTATCCCGTATTATGGATGTGAGCGGAAAGTGCAATACAGTACATAAACTTTAGAAGCTGCTACAAAATATGTTTACGAGAAATATACTGCAATTAGGTACACTTGTGAGGGATTGAAGAAAATATTAGTGTGTTTCTAAAGAAATAATAATCTAGTAGTTCCGCCTAGGATCGCAGTGATATTAAGTAGGTATTAAATTAAGGACAGATATGATAAAAATGTTTCATACTGGCACGTTTGCAAGATTATTATTATTAGTTTCTCTTACTTGTGGCGAAATTGGTGAAGAATACTTCGAGAAGTCGGGTGAACTCTTAGTCCTTTCTTTTATTAAACGGATTCTGCTTGAAAACTTCACAGAAAATGGCCCAGTTCTTATTTCATTGGCAAATGAACCAAATGAGATTGTAGAGAATTTCTCACACTCTTTGAAAGCTGAAAATTTGGAAACATTAAATTCGATAGAAGACGAGATACTTAATTTCCTGAATAGTAATTTACTCTGGCCTGTTTCAGTTCTCCAGTTCAAAAACAACGATTCGTTTTTTGATGTGCCCGTAGTTGCCAACAAATGCTATATAATTTTTATAAATTCACAAAATGAGGATTTTATAGACATCTTCTATGATGTGATGAATTTACTTCAGAGTATGTCTTCATGGAATTATCGTGCGAAGTTCTTAGTTGTGACGTATGGAAAGCTGCCAGTAGATGTGTCTTCTGCAGAAGTTGCTCGCCAAGTTTTGAGCATCTTAAACTCGATTGAAAATATTACTAATGCTGTTTTGTTAATTGCAAGCGTAGACGCAAAGAGCAATTCAATTCGTATCAATGGAAATACTACAAATATCACAATCATGTACGCCTATACTTTTTCATCGAATTTAAACGACGAGTGTTATAGTCAAACCCCGTTGTTAATTGGACAATGGAATTTGAATAATGAGTATGAAAGCATAATGAATAAAACAGATTATTTTCCAAGCAAACTGCGAATACAATTCATGGGATGTACATTAAATATAGCTGCAGCTGGACCTGAACCTTATGTTATGAAACTAAATGGGTCAAATGATGGAAAAGATGATTTCTTCGTGAGAGGTCTAGGAGTGGAATTAGTCATTCTTTTTGCAGCTAAGATGAATTTCACTGTGCATTTTCTTGAACCTGTAACGAAAATTATTTCCGAACCTCTTATTGCTATGAGTTTGTCGTTACAAAGAAGAGAGATCGATATAGCGACGGGATATATACCACATGCTCAGCCCATGGATTTATACGTAGACTTCTCAGTTACGATGTTTATTGAAACATTGAGATACATCGTCCCCTGTCCGAGACCTATGACAAAAACTCAGAGGATAATGACTTTGTTTAGTTTAGCAACTTGGGCAAGTATAGGACTTTCTTTAATTTTTGTTAGCTTTTCATTTTGGTTGATGTCAAATATTCCTGTTCGTAGAAATAACTTCGCTGGATTCAATCTGTTAGCGCAGTGTTTCAGTGCAGCATGGTCTGTATTGCTAGGAGTTTCAGTTCCTCAAATGCCTTTCTCTTTACGAACAAGGTCTTTATTTATTATATACGTTTGGTATTGTTTTGCAATCAGCACAGTGTTTCAAGCATTCTTTACAAGTTTTTTAGTTGAACCTGGATACGAAATGCAGCTAAAAACTATTGATGATGTCATACGAGCTGGGTTGGTTCTAGGGTCTTACAATGTAATGGATTACGTCAGGATGGTCGTTCCATTCGATGATCTGAATTATTTCAAAGAGACACTTTGTGAGGATATAGAAGAATGTATTCGAGATGTAATGTTTGAGAGAAATACATTCACCGGAAGTACTACTTACTTTCCTTCATATGTAGCTAGTTTGTCTGGAGTTACAGACGAAAGCAAAGTTGTGTGTTTCTTGGACTATTTAACTCATGCCCCAAATGGGAGTCAATGACCAATCACGTTTCAATGATTTCTGTATTACAACCAATCAGAGACGTGTTTCACGAAATAATTATCAACGTTAGGATTATCATATATTAAGCAAAGCTCCTCCTTTTTAATATTCTGAACAGGTCTGACCGTTATTTTGCAGTGACTGAGCCTATAACAAATACGGCTACCAGATTGTATATAATAGTGCTTACATGTCAACATTTGTAGCAATTGATTATACCACCAAAAAAAGAAACCACTGTTTGCACTTTCTTAAATGTATACGACATCAAAAATGAATTAATATACAGATTGATGTGTTTCATTTTTTCTCCACTAGAGAGCATTCTTACAATATTGCGTTCCTTTGGCAATAAATAGTATGATCTGGTTGCAGTGATAAACAAAAGAAGCAGTAGAAGCGTAGGCTACCTATCGTTTCTCATTAGTTTTCAAACATCACCGTTTACTTTAAATATAAAAATATTTTTAAATAACTGTAGTTAAATAATGATTTGTGAGTAAACAGCTTTATTTTATTCGTTAAATAGTCCTAACAAATGCCACTCTTGATTTCCAAATTCTCTAGATAAATTCACTCCTCACTTCGTGAGTCGTGAATTTATCGATAATTTGGAAATCACTCGTGGCATTACTCATGATAATCTAATATTCACAATGCCATTTGGATATATTTTGCCTAAAGGAAGTCCATTACTGGATGTATTGAATGATCACATCAGACGCTGTTTAGAAGGGGGTCTTCTTGAATTATTTTGGTCTAGGATTAAGCATGACGTCAAGTTGAAGGCAGAGCAAATGGATGAAGAAGGTGAATATGTTGTGTTTAATATGACTCATTTACTTCCTGTCTTCATTGTTCTTATATTTGGCTACATTTTAAGTGCCACAGTGTTTTTCTTTGAGGTTTTAACTAAGTTATGTGAATCCAAGAAAGACGAAATTAAAAGACGTTTTCGACGTTATATTTTGAGAAGCAAGGAATGAAAAGTTCGGAATGAGTATCTTTGCCTTCCTTCCTATGACGTTAGGGTCTTAGAAGTACCAGAGCCTGTCGTACATTTAAGTCCACTCTATTCTTTTCTGCGCCCTTCTCACTCTCATTTCCTTAATATCCTTCTCCCAATTCTTCCTCCACCACCAGGACGTTCTTTACGTATTTTCGTTGTTAAATTACCTCTCGTTACTTCCTCCTACATACCCAAGCAACCTTAATCTTAAATTCAAATTAACTGTGGTTTACTATACATTTCGAGTACCCCATTAACGATTCCTACCCTCCAGTCGTCATTTTCCCTAATTGAAGAGTATATTCTTCTCAGAATCTTTCTCTCCCAAATAGATGTTTTTCTTTCTTCGTTCTTGATAACTTTGTACGAGCGTTTTTCATGCAGTGTTTATCGTCTTATTGGATTATTGTGTTGTGAGTGACCGGTTGGCGTACCCCGATAAAAGGATACATTTATTAATTCATAATTAAGAATGCCAGTAATGAATAAAACAAGGTACTCTAATAAAAATTTGCGTTATTGTGAATATAACGTTATATATTTGTGATTTTTTAAATCAAAATGTGAAGTGCTGAGTGAGACTTTTGACATGTAGCCTACATATTTTTTAATGAGTGCAGAAAATGGACTATTACAATACTCAGACTTCTGCTATCACATTACTTGCATCAACATAAAACTGAAATAGAGTTTGTGGTTAGTCATTTGCACATAAGCAATGCTATGCATACACTCTCTCTCTCTCTCTCTCTATCCTCTCTTCCTCTCCTCTCTCTCTCCTCCTTCTCTCTCTCTCCTCTCCCTCTCTCCCCCCACTCCCCCTCTCCCTCCCCCCTCTCCTCTCCCCCTCTCCCCCTCTCACTCTCCCCCCCCTCTCTCCCTCTCCCCTCTCACTCTCCCCCCTCACTCTCCCCCTCTCCTCTCCTCTCTCTCCCTCTCACTCTCCCCTCTCTCTCTCCCTCTCTCTCTCTCCTTCTCTCTTCCTCTCTTTCGTTCTACTTTCTCTCTT